>KZ452995.1:1693222-1748454 GCA_002786265.1 Apostasia shenzhenica | reverse complement strand
GGAACGACGAAGTAACGTAGCTAACAGCCATAAGAGGTATTCTCTTTTTGAAAGGAACAAACCCAAATAGCTACACGTCCTGAAGCAGTAGAAGAAGCTGCTTGAGAAGAGGCTGCAAATGAAGGAGAGGTGAAAGCGTAAGCGAAAGAGAATGAGGATGGTATCGAATCGGACTAAGAAGGGAGAAGTGAGTTGAAAAGTGTTTCTTTCGTTGTGGTATCATATGTATCCCCTTCTTTCCTGAGTTAGCTGAGTTTGTTCTCTTCCTTCGGGGGCTTATTGTTAGAAAGAAAGGGTCTGAGCTGCTGCTTGCGGTTTTTGAATTTGAATGACGAGGTATGCGAAGCAACCGCCGAATTCAACGACTAATAAGGAAGAAGGATCAATCATTGTCGCTACGGGCGTTCCTGCGCTGTTGTAGCAGTTGTAGCTCTTCCTTTGATTTGATGAAGGAACTCAACATTCCAGCGTTGGGAATGAGCTTCTTTGTGGCAGACTTCGGTATCGAAAAATGTGGCTTTTGAGCCGGATTTCTATATCGACTTTCATTCACTCCCCACTTTCAAGTCATTGTTAGGTAAAGCATCTCTAGTTAAATTAGTTAATCTTCTTAGTCGCTCCTAGTCAGATTCTATATCTGTGCTTTCTTCTGTTGGAGTGAATCCCTTGCTTGGTCTGTTGCGGCTCCTCTTCCAGTTCGAGTGGGAGTTGGAACAGGCTGGCGAAGTCGTGGAATTCGGTAGGTACGGCTTCAAAAGAAATGTCTTTCTGGTTGGCTAGTCAACGGCTGGCGCTTGAATGAGTGTGCTTGCTGGGATTCAAAGGGTAGGCTAACGGGTTTGGAATGACGCGAATCGAGGAAATTAACGGAAGATGGATTATGGATTAATGGAATCCTCTGTCTGGGCTGGCCCACGACGGCCCACTTCAACCCACTTTGGGCCCACTTTATTAAAATTTGTTTAAGCCCAGCTAGGCCCATTTTCAGTTTAGAAAATCAGAATTAACATACCCCATCTCAATTCGTTACTAAAATATTTGGTTCTGCTTAAAAAAAAAAAAACATCATTTTTTTATTTCCACTAACACGATAATTTTTTCGGACCTCAATCAAGACTAGTAGGTGTTAATATGGATCGAAGATCGAAAATCAATCGAAAATCGATCAAAAATTGAATCAATTTTAGATTGAATCGAAATCGAGTCGATTTAAATGAGCCGACTAGCCGGATTTAGTTGAGCTTACCCGGCTCGACATCGGCTAAAAAAATTGAGATTTGGTTCATTTTCGAGCCGGCTTGAAAATAAATCGAAATCGGCTCGAAGTCGATTGGAATAGAGTCGAGCCGGCTTGAAGTCGAACCCAATCGAGCTCAAGTCAATTTCGAGTTGATTGAAATGTGATCAATCCGATTTCGAGCCGGTATTAGCTCGGCCCGAAATCGGATCGTAACAGCCCTAAATTCAAAACCTCCCGAAAACTCATGAGTTCTCCTTCACCGATGGGTCAGTAAAACACCACAATTAGTTCATTATTATTAAAAAAATTTTAAAAATTATTTTAAATTTAATTAAAAATTAAGTATTTTTATTTTTTTATTGCAAAATCGTGAAACTTCTCCAATAAAATTTTCCCCAAAATAACATCTTAAAATTTTCCATCTAAGAGGTGCATATCATAAATTTTTTTGACAAAGTTTGTGATGAGGTTGTCTTTTAGATATACTAATTTTTTTATTTTTATTTTTATTTTTTAAGATATACTAAGTTTTATGTGTTTTCTTCTTTAATTTGTTTGGCCTATAAACCATTTTAATTATATCTTATATTAAAATGTCTAATAATAAAAAAATTTAATCATATTTAATATATATTTTTACATAAAAATTTATTTATTTTATATTATATATCATTCTTATTATAATTATCTATTTTATTTTATGTTGCATTCCATATAACAATTAATTTTATAAAATTTGATCAGAATCTTGCAACTTCGGTACAGTTTTGTGAAAATAATTGATCAAACTGTAATTATTGCTGAATATAAGATTATATATTTTAAGAAACAATTTTTATAATATAATATATATTATATATGTCTGTGAGAAATAAACATAATAATATCATATTAATACAATACTTCTAAAAAATTTAAAATGTATATACGAAGCTCTAGTTTTATTAAAAAATATTTTTGAAATAAGAGATTAAAAAAATTAATATTAAAAAATATGTAAAATATAAAATAAAATTTATTTTAGTATTAAAATTTGTATTTATTATGAAAATTTTTAATATTAAATTTTATATTTGATATAAAATAAAATTATTAAAATATGTACAAAATTTAAAAAAATAATGATAAGAAGATTTAGTTTTTTTGGCTTTTAACTAAAAAAGGCTGACAAAATAAAGGATTAAATTTCATTATTATTATTTATTGCATTATTATTGTTATTATTACTTTGTAATAAATATAAATTAAAAAACATCTAATATTTCTTTTGAATTAATGCTTTTTTTTATATTAATACAATTTAATTATGAATTTTTCGCATTCAGCATTTTGTTCCAAACTAATAATAAGCAATCTGTTTATCAGTAATAATAATAATAATAATAATAATTAACCAAACTATAACTAAAAGAAGCACAAAAAGAAATATAAATAATAATAATTAACAATAGCTAAAATTTCTTAATATACATATATATCATTTTAAAGAATTAAATTTATTTAAATATTATTAACATTTTTCATTTATTATTTTCTTAATTTTTTACTTTTATGTATATCATTAAAAATAATAAAATATTTATAAAATTATAATTTGAGTTAAAAAACTAAATTATTAAAGCTAAAAATGGTATATAATATATTATTAATAAATTATAAAGTTTGAGTGATTTTTAAGTATATATAATTTTTTAAAATGATACTCACGTAAATTTTTTTGGATTTCAATACTCTATTCGAGATTAGGGTTCGGGGCTGAATAGCAGGGAAGCGGTGGAGAAGAAGAAGGCATGGTGGAAATGGCGGAGAATAAGACGGATTTGGTGCTTCTAGAGGAAGCGGCGGAGAAGCAAGATCTAGGTTCAGGGAAAGGAGAGGAGGACAAGGAAGACGAGCAGGGATTGAAGCCATGGGAGCAGCATTCGGCAGTGATCAGCTTACCTCGCTTCGATTACAAAGCCCCCTCCGCGCTTCTTGAGCGCTCTTATTCTGGGTTTCTCATTACCTGCCCTATCAGTTAGATCCTTTTTCCATTCTTCATCTGAAGGTCAATTATTTGTCGTCTTGATTTGTTATTCTTTTCTGCTTCGTGCATAATGTTCGCTCTATACTATTGAGTAGGTATTGCAGCAGGATAAAGTAAGTGGAAGGTTGGAGCTTCGTGCTTGTTAGCTTTGAAATACCTGATATTTATTGCGAATGTGATTTTTTTGTGGGACAGTTAGATACATTCCATTATACAGGATTACATCTACATATTAACCACTTATATGTGTGCCACTCTTTAATCTTCAATATTAACATATAGATGCCACTGAGGTCAACTTCTATTAAGTATAAACGGAATATGCACAAAGAAAGTATTTCATTTATACCGTGTATACTGCTCTCTCTTTCTTCCTCCCTTCTCCCTTCCCCGAGATCTTCATCAGCAAAGACGCATTGGCCGCCACCACGTCAGCCTCTCCATCCTCTGTGGCACTGGTGTTGTCACCACCGTCACACTCCGGCAGCCCGCATCCTCCTCTTTCATGTTCCATCGCAAGCGGCGGCCTCCAGCAAGCAGTGACTTCCCTCTTTCTCTCCCTCTCTCTCTCTATACTTGGGTGTTTGAGTAATTATGTTTTGTATGGCTTAACCATGGTAATAGTGGTGGAGTTTCACTATTGTAATATTGAATATTACAGAGTGGCATGCATGTAAATAAATCTTTCAGTTTAGTCGATATGTAATTATAATTTTGTATAGCGATATACATGTAATTGTTCCTTTTTTCTTTCATTCTTGGTATTTTCTTCTTCATTATAGTTGCAATGTGCAGTTGCTCCTCTATGCTCTTGTGCTGAAATGAGTGAATATGTGTATATATATATATATATTGTATTTTAAAGGTTTTGTTTATGCGAGTCTTTTTTTTCCTTCTTTGCAGAACGCGAGAAAAGTGCCACTAAGGAAGCTATTTCCATCCTTGAAGAGGTTGTGGGTTTATGTGCTATTTTATTAGATCTAGCAACTATCAGTGCTAAAAGATTTCTAGTGCTTAGAATTACAAGAATTAGTATAACTGTTGACTTCGTGTTCCTAAACTCTGTGTGATGTTGCCTGAAAACATGCATGGAACAGATGAAATACTTAGACCTTAATGTTTATTCTTGATAAATAAAGTTGCTTTCTGGCTGGTTTCCATTCCTTCATTCATGTTATAGAAAACATACTTTGGTTTGTGTTTTATGTTTAACCTTTTCTCATTTTCTGTAAATGTTACTCAGCATATTGGCTTTGTTGATAGCAATGAATTTGAGACATCCATACCCTGCAGTAGAGATGAGACTGCAAAGAGGAGGAAAGTATGTTTGCCAGATGATGAAAATATTGACAGCTCAGGGAAATCTATGGATAGGAATAGATTGGCACATTATGGTAAGTTAATATTTAGATTAACTACTGAAATTTATGTTTTTTCTTTCTTTTACAAACCTTGTTATCATGCAAAACCAGGTGAAGCTGCAAAAGAGGTTAATTTACCTTCGGTTGCTGATGAAAATGCAAAAGGAAGCCCTAGTTTGTCTTTGGTTAAACTTACAAAGAGCGGTTTACTTCTCTTCACATTGCCGAGTAGCAACAGCTATCAAGTTATTGATATTGTAACAAGTATATTTCGATCCTTAGGTTCTGCTGCACAAAAACTACCAAAGTAAATTGAGTTCTCTGCTGATGTCTCATCTTTTATTGTTATGATTAGACCTTGTTAGTGCTCATATTATGTAATTGTGCTCAAATGCACACAGTATAGCCTCTCTCAACTTTTTATTCTATTTATGATATATCAGTTTGAATCTCTTGATATATAACTTCACAACAAAAGTTTTTTCTTTGGTTGGCTGAGTGTCTAATCTTCTGACTCTTAAATTCATTTTTGTAATTAATTATAAGAGGGACAAAATGTCCCTTACTGATTCTTCACTCGTTATCATAATGTCCGAGTGTTGTGCTATTATTTATTTTATCCACCAAATATTTTAGAATATCCTTTTTCTTGTTGGAATTTTACCCTCAAATTTTTAAGGCTTTAGCAGTTGTCGGTAATTGTAAAATTTTTCTTTGAATAGATGGTGTCACCGGGTATTTCCCATTCAAGAAACCTGTTGTTTGACAGAAGAGGACCTACAAAATGTTGTAACGAAGCTCGTGATGCAGTATTTGAGCTTCCACAATGTCAATCTCGAGCGGACAATTAAGGTAGTATGAATAGTAAAATGTCATTCTTTTCTATTTTTTATGATTCTATTGTACATTTTGAGAAATAATGATTCAACATTCATGCTGATTACACTGAAGGGAAAAGGTGCCATGCCACGTGTTTTAGGATACTAAAACAAATATTAAACTTCAGCAAATAATGCTGTTGTAAGGTTCCAGCAATGTTAATAGAGTTCCACTGAAACTGTTCACAAAATAAAAATCCTACTCTATGCTTTGTGCTATGAACAGTTCTAAATAAAAGTTGTTGTAAATGTGCAGAAATGTTCTGAACAAGAATAGGCTTTAAGTACCGTTTGAACAAAAACAGGGTGCTGTGTAAAAGTTTCCTGTGATTAGAGTTTGAACTTGAGATGGAAAAAGTTTGTCATTTGTTTAGCGACATGGATGAGTGAATAAAGGGTGTAGGCAAACTGCAAGGTGAAGAGTTTGAGAACTGTTTATTGAGGAGTAGCTTCTCTATTTTGTGGTCTTTTTGTTGTCCCATCTGATGTTGTGTTTCCATTATTTTGAATTGTTATGATCAACGTGGCATGCCGGCTGCTTTTCTTCATCAATTATTTACTATGATTTGATAGTAGAATATCCTGCTTCACTGCCTGCCCACTGATTTTATCATGAACTCTAGTTTGCAGTTGGTTACAACAGAAGAGGTATTGAAGATATTGAGATGAAAAGGGAGAAATGTGCTTCTGGCATCACTTTGTTGGAAAGAAATAGATGCTTTGAGGTTGTAGCTGGAACCTTTAAAAAGATAGTGGAAAATTCTAAGGTGGATCTTAAAACGCCAGAGGTAACTTTCATTTCTTTTCTTGTGGTGTTCTTCTCTAGGTTTAAATACCCATATTTGTTTAGCAGGTTTACTTTGGCCTGGTTAATGTTAAACTTGATAGAACGGGAATCTCAAGATGAAACTATAATTTCTATCCTACACTTCTTAAAATAAAGACTAATCTACACACACATCAAAATGAAACTAATTTTCTCACACCTCTTACTTACATTTGAAGATTGTGAGTTTCTTTCATATCCTATACATTTATACCAAGTATTCCATCGTTTGAGTAACTCGAATCAGGTTAAAGTAAACCAACTTAACTGACACTTGAAGATCACTCCTGTATCAGTCGGTGTTGTGTAATGGGGACTTTTCATATGTATTTTTTTTTCTCTTGCTTCTATGTTTAATCTAATTAGAAATAATCTAATTAGATAGATTTGCCAAAGGTGGAATCAAACACCAGAGACAGCATTGAACAGTTGTGATTAGTGACAAAAGATCTCCATAAAGCCAATCCCAAATAATTGACATGAGGATATTATTGATTGTAAAATAATGACGACTGCTGCAATGAAGATGACGACGATGATGATGATTAACTCTCTTTCTTAACCAAAATCTATGTTTTTTAATGCAATTCAACATAAAACTTCCAGGTTGTGGTGCTTGTGGAAGTGCTGCCTATTTCAGGGATACCACTTGATTCATTGGTGGTTGGTGTATCAGTTCTTCCATGTGAACTTGTCACCACGAAGCCGCGGCTGTGCATAAAGCCCTTGGCCAGACACTATAAGAGAGGCAAAGAGGCAGGGGTTTAGATAGATAGAGTCCTTTTGATTCTGAGTTTGTGTTTTGTTTGGATCATGCTTAAATTATTCTTGTGTTCATTATACTATTATAGAAGTGAACAATCTTGAATAAATTCTCTGCAATATTGGTATCATAATTGGCATTATTATTGGTTAAGTGTTGTTTAGGTTTAGAGATTTATTTAGTTTTTAAGGCAGTTATTAAGGCAATTTTGTACAATGGATTGATTGTGGTTCTAAAATGGAATGTAGAGGGCAAAATGATAGCCTTCAAGATGGTGAAGGCCAACGACCTGAGAGTATTGACCAACAATAGCAAATTACTAATAGGAATGCATAAGTTTTCTTGGAAAGATTTTCTTTAAACTCTAGGCCTAGATTTTGGCAATCCAATTTCATGTCTCGAGATTTTATTCTAGATAATATTGTGAATATCTTATTGTTGTTTGCTGCTTGCAGAGTTAATTATATGCAGCGTAACGTCAATAGTACGGCTGACTTTTTGGCACACTATGAAATGCTAGGTGATTTTTGTTGGGGAAATGAATGTCCCTTCCCAATAAATTTTGCAAAATTCTCAAAGTAGATATTGAGTGATACTTGCACACTAATTTCTTTATTGTAATTTTATGGCATTGCTATTTTTCAAAAGAAAAAGTGAAATGTACCAAAGTACTTTTCAACTCTCATTTAGAGATGATCAAAATCCTCATATATTTGTGAAACTTACTCGATTCATTTCTAATCGTATAATACATCACTCAACCCTTTAATCTGCCTAAAAAGAAGTGCTTGAGATTAGGGTTTATGTGAGATTTTTTTTTAAAATAATCTAGTTTATTGATATTTGTTTATATTATAAATTAAAGTTCAATTGTTAAATTAGAATTTAGGTAAAAAATATGTTAACAAGACAAATAAATTTAATGATATATATATACAGAATATTAAATATTTTATTAATTTTATATTAGTTTATGAGTAATGTGAAATAATATTATTATTTATTATTAAGAATTAATGTTAATCGGCTGTCTGTTTGTAAGGTTATGTTGTTTTTGTTTTTAAGGTGATTAAAAGTTTAAAATAAAATTTATTTTCTTTTGAAATGTTTCTTGGTGTAGTTAATTTATTTATATTAAAATTTATAATAAAATATTTTTAAAATTAAAATTTATAGGGTAAATATTATTTAGATTTTTGAGGATTTGGGATGATATTAATTAGATTTATAGTTTTAAAATTCAAGTTCAGGTTGATATTGTTTAAATTTTTTAGTTAATTTTATAATTTTTTTCGAAGTAGTAATGGCGACTAGCGGCCTACAAGTACTAGATAGCTCACAAACTCGTACCCATTCCATTTTTTCACTAATATTAATGAAAATTAAATTATTTTACTCTATTTAAAACAACAAAAGTAAGGTTTTATATTTTTTCATTTTCAATACTCTTTTTATTTGACTCTATATAAGTATATATAAAAATAAATAAAAATATATACACAACGAGGAGGGGTGGGTATAGTTGATTTATACCTGTACTCGCTTTATTTCATAGTGGGGCGGGTTGCGGGTCGCGGGTAGAATTTTAGTACCCATATCCATCCCATTAGGGGCGAGTCGGGGCTTTTTAATCGAGTACGGGTACAAATTACCACCTCTAGGTACGCAAGGCCAGCACATGCAAAGCCTGCGCTGGCCCTCGGCATAGGTTTGGTGTGCGCCCTCACCATCACTGTGCTTACGGTGCTGTCGAACGTAGGAGAGACAAAGGGGTATTTTTACTCTTTTATATTTATATATTAAATTTAAATATAAATTTTATTTAAAAATTAAAAGAATTATAAATTAAGTAAAAAGAATTTAATTGAACATAAACATCAACTTTAGTAATCCAATTGAAAATTTTCTGAAATCGTGAATTTAATTAATATTATTCTTAAATCTAAGAAATATTGATGAAACTTACATAAATTTAAAATATTAATAATTTTATATACAGTTTTTTTAATGATTTTTTCTTCCAACTCGTTGCAGAAACAAATCTCAAATACAATATTGTCCATAAAAGTTCTTGCAAATATTCGATTAATTTGATTTTTTTTCTGCTTCTCAAATTTCAGGTGAAATTCAATTTCCATGCTCATAAATGAAAATTTAAGGGAAATACTTTGATTTGTTTATTTGCTACTTTCAGGAATTTATTTATTTCTTCGCAAATTTAAGTGACGTATAGATACTTCTCTCTCTTTAGTGAAATCCCCAAATTAAAGATGAAATTGAGCTTCAAACTGAGCCCAAATTTAGACCAGGGGTAGGGCACTTCCCTAACAAGGTATATATATATGTATTGATATATTTGTTTTGGGATAATTACTTACATGTTACATAATTTAATTTTATTTATGTATTACCCATTTATTCTTAGTTAATTACGCGATGCACGCTCAAAATATTATAAAATCTTACATACACGCATTTTAACTTATTTTTATTATAATGAGTAATGATAATTTTTCAATAACCTAACTATAGTTAGATTACAAAAAATCTGAGCCGTTCATCATATTATTTTAAGAATATTTAAATATATTTTGAGTGAAAATCCTAAAATCTTAATGTTTAAGTGGCGGTAAAGGAAGGAGACATCCGCAATGTGAATTGATTTTAGGACAAATCAGCGCTTTAGTATAGTATTGAGGAAGAGAAAAATATTTAATAATTTACTATCAGAATATTTTTTTTCAAATAGATTTTGATGAAGTTTTAACTTAAATGTGTGTATGTAAGATTTTGTAATGTTTTGAGTGTGCATAGCGTAATTAACTAAGAATTGATGGGTAAGACATAAATAAAACTAAATTGTGTGGCATGTAGGTAATTATCCTTTTTTTTTAATTTGATTTGAAGATATTGATAATTACTTATGCCAAACAATTGGTTTCAATGGGATTTATGGGGAAAAAGTATTAGGGTCGGAGCATCGAATAGTGTGACGCCCAACAACAGGTCGCCAAAGTGTGCACAAACCCACCTAGAGTGCACATGTGACTCTCGATAATTGGCCCCGAATAATGCTGGCACTGAACCCAATAATTTATCATTTATGAGCGTGTGACAAAACTAGGCATCATACATATGAGGCTGGAGTGATTTATCGAGCGTTTGGTTCAATATTATCTAAATATTTATATTATTTATCTCAATATTTATATTATATTTAAATTATCATTTATTTAATTCCATGTTATTATATTACAAAATGACAATAGAAAATAAATCCAACATTACCTACCTTCTATCTCCATTATAATTACACTAATATATATATAAATAAATGTCACCTAATTTTGTGTAACATTTAAATAACATTTTAAATAATTATAAAAAAACCTAGCATACTAATAATGAATTTGCATAGAATTTATTATTTAATAAAAAATAATAAAAATAAATAATTCATATAATCAATCTTATTTAGTGAATAAATACTTAATTATTATTGTTATTTAAATATTTTTTAAAATGATAAATTTTTAATTTTTTAATATATATATATATATATATATCATCCTAATTCTTATGATAAAAGATAATATCATGCTTTTACATGTTTTTAAAAATACTTATTTTAGTCTCTAAGTTTTGTAAATATTTTCAATTAAGTCCTTAAAGTCAATATAAATACTTCACCTAGTTCCTTTTTTACAAATTCTATTTAATTGATGAGAGAAACATTTTTTACTATTGAAAAACACATATGACCACCATTGTACTCTTTTTTTCTTTGGGTTCGACAAAAGAGAGAATAATAGAGATAGAATTAAAAAGTAATTTTAAGTTTATTTTATTGACTTTTAATATAAGGACTGAAAATGACATTTAATAAATTCAAGAATCAAAATAAAAAAAATTTAAAATTATTGGCCTAAATGATATTTACCCTTTTTTATCATCTAAACCTATGATCAAATAGAATATTCAATGGCTCTTGTACTTTAATGCAAAATAACAAATCGAAACTTAAAAAAAAAAAAAAAATCTATCATCAAATAGAATATTCAAATTTTCAAAAAAACATGACATAACAATAACAAAAGCCAAGAGCCAGGAGATAAGATGCTGGTGAGATCTGGAGAGCAAATATGCAGCACTTCAATAATCACAGGAACTTGATAAAAAGAACATAATAGTAATATTAGCATAACTTCAATGTAAAACGCTTGAGCCAAATTCAGACAGAAGTTTGATTTATGAAAACAAATGAATAGCAGTACTGGCAGAATTTTGACAAGATTAACATACAATTGGCTAGAACTTTGCATTAATCCTTAGGACACCTGAAAGAACACAGAAAAAAGTAGTTTAGATGGGGTAGCAAACTAACGCGACAAGATTATACGTCAAAAAACAAGATCATAAAGATGGCATTCAATTTCGAGCAAGTTTATAAAAGTTCAAGATTACAATGGCTAAAGAAGTGGGATTTTGAGTAGTTCTTGGAAGAATAAAGACCTATTAAAGGGATATCCGCTTAATAGCTTGGTAGAGTGGAAGTTCTGTTCTCTAATTTGCATTGAGATCACTTTGTGAGAACATAAAAATAGTTTAGTTTGCTATAGAAAGGACACATATTGTCTTTATCAAAACGAAAAACCTTTTACCCTACAATTTTTTTGCATTCGATCATGGCATTCTGGAAGTTCTACAGGTTATATCATCAAAACTGGCCATATTCTGATGAGGGTTTGCATTCGATCATGGCCAACGTATTCTAGAAACCGATAAAACTCAACTTTACGATAATCTTGTGCAAAAGAGGAATTTGTACTATTTTCATCATTCAAGGAAGCGAAAAACCCATCTTTTTCTCCCTCTGCAAATATATCCTCTCACAATAGAAGATAACTTGGAGGATAAAATTTCTAGCCTCTCTCTCTCTCTCTCTCTTCTCTGCAAAAAACATAATTTAGTTCTAATTAATATGAAAGTTTAGACACAAAGTACAGCTCTTCTGTAGATACAGTATTCTTCAGCCAGACAAGTCAAAAAGGAAAAAAAAATCAAAAGGTTGAGTGGCTAACAAGAAAAATAAGGGAAATCCAACAGTCTACTTTCTCAACTTCCAAATAACAATAAAAACAACAACAACAAAGCCTCAATCCAAATTAGTTGAAAGTCTCCAACACAGATTTCTCCTCCATTCAGTATTAAAAAAAATTACCTAACCTTGCACTTTGCTATTTGGATTTGAGTCGTGTTAGAAGTTCAATATTCATTTGATTAAAAAGTTTATCAAAATTTTGCAAGGTTCATAAAACAACCTCCCCGTTGGAGTATGTATATTGACCTCCAGTATATGCATTCAAAATATCTCATAATTTCATTGGTAGTTGACCAGGGATATCAAAATAGGCAAGCCACTTCTGCGCATGTATGCTTCCAAAATGCTGCCGCATATATGTTATACTCGAGTAATTCATCATAAGGTTTGTCGTTATATCAAAGCTAGAACCCATGAAGATGTATTCAAATAGATTTAAGGACTTCTTTAAACTGCAATGCTGTAAAAACCAAACAGAACTGCTCAAAAAAAAATAAAAAATCGAACTAGATTAAGAACCAAATCACTATTCGGTTCACGGTCATATCAGCCAGACCAATTATTGAATTAGTCGAACCGGTAAATTGCTATTGTTTAACATATTACGTATATTAACCAATCATGGTCACATATTACGTATATTAACATATGATATTATGAATTCACTATGTATCTTGTACGTGTAATTACAATGTAACATCTTCATATAAAATATCATAACACAATTATATACATAAAATACCTTAAAAATACTTCACAAATCCTAAATATGTATCTTCACATGTATCAAATCAATTACGGGTGAATCAATTTTATTTCGAGCAAAAGGGCTTCGAGCAACAAAAAAATAGAGTCAATTTTGATCTGAACAAAATGCAGGTGACTTTCAAACAAGTTGAGTTTCAAACGAAATTGCTTCCCTACTAGAAAAACTTAGAAAGCAAAAAAAAGATCAACTGATTTTCATTGACCTTAAAAATACATATGATTAAGTATCCCAACAATAAATTTGGATGGTTTGAGAAGAAAAGTAGTTTGTGAGAGATATATTAAGGGTACCAAAGATATTTATGCTGGATCAAATACTAGTATTAAGTAGATATGGGATGACTAATGAATTTCTGATAATGGTAGAACTACTCCATAGATACTACACTAACTTTAATTACTCATTAGTAGTTGTGGAAGTGCTTACAAAAAGAAATACCTTGGTAAATGTTACACATAGGAGATATACCTCTTATATGTGATACTCAATAAGAAGTACATGCCAGGTTAAAATATCAGAGAGAGCATTGGAAGACAAGGGTCTTATTAGAATCAATAAAACAAAAAATGAGTATATAATATGTAAATTTAGCGAAGCTGAAGTTAATAATTCTCAATCACTAATGATTAATGAAAAAACACTTTCGACGTAGCATCTTGATTCTATTATTCAATGAAAATGATAACAAATGAGGGCACCAAAAATATAATTAAAACATGATAGAAATGACTTGAGATTTATGCGACAAAAGAATACCATGGAGACTCAAAGAAAAATTTTACAAAGCAATAATTAGGACATCTTATTACATGGATCAAAATGCTGGGAAATAATAACAACATTAGCAGTAAAACTTAATGCTACTGAAAAGAGAATGTAAGACGAATGTGTGGTAGACTAGAAAATTTAATAGTAAGAAATTTATAACATCAAGGAGAACATCAAAGCAACATTTATCAAAATAAGAACACGAAAAATATATGTAAGTGGTATAGATAGGCCCGACATGTCCAACATGGAAAAGGCAAATAGCCTCTACCATGGTCCATGAGTACATAACATTTGGATGATTGAAAGCAAAAGGGACAGACCAAAAGTAAATGTACAAAAATATTAAGATAAGTGAGAGTTAACATCACATATTGCACTGGCATAATAAAATTCAGAAAGCCAATCCCAAACTATAAAGATAAAGTTATTGATGATGATGATGATGATCCTAGTCAACAGAAAATGACAATGAAAGCTAGGAAATAGGTTCTAGCAGTGAGCAATTAATTGTTAGAATCCAACCACCTTTCAAAAAATTAATGTTAGGATCCAGTCTGCTCTTGTGCCCAAAGCTCCAACACTCCTAAAAAAGAAATTCGCTTTGGACGTTGTGCTCTAGAAATAATAGTACATAACAGTTTTTCAAAGAAAAAGTGTACAAATGCTAAATATACATCCGAATTTTTGTTGTACATCGGTACAATCTAGATGCACCACTGCAACATCCAAAAATTTTAGATTTGATGTATATTACAAATTAAAATTATGCACACAAATTTAAGTAATAGATAAAATTTACGGTATTTTAAAAATATATAGAAGAAATTTTGGATAACGCCTCTGATTTATTTGATCTCCAAAAGGGACCTAGAATATATAAAGTACAAAAATTGGGACTTAAATATAATTTTATAAAAATTATAATTAATGTGGATAAATTGGAGTCCATTGAAGAAATTGAATTTATTGTGGATTCGGAGATAATGGGCTTGTTTGGCTAAAGCCCAAAAATAGGCAAAATCATATTTTAAATTTATTTTAAATTTTAATAACTTTATTTCACATCCAACACAAATTCTAACTTTAAAAATCAATTTTATTTCACATCCAATACAAATTTTAACCTTAAAATCAACTTTATTTCACATTCTACGCACCTTCTAATATTAAAATAAATTTCTTTTCCATCAACTCTATAAAATAAGATATTTTTTCTTTCATTACCTAAATTTAACACCCAACCAAACAAGCCCAATAGAGGATTTTGTATGAGTCCAAAAATAATTTAAAATGAATGATATAAAAATATTGAATTTAAAAATATTTTTTCTAAGAACTAAAATTTATTTGAAAATATTAAGAGAGATATTAGGAAATTATTATTTTTGATTTAAATGTGAATTTATTTAAAATCTCGTGAGTTATCTGAATATTTATTTATTTAAAATTTCCATAAGGATATATATCAAAATTAGGGATATTTAAGGGATATGGTTTTGAGTCAAAAATATGATTTATTATTATTTTTTAAATTTTGAATTTATGAGATTTAATTATTCCTTAATTTTAACATTGAAAAGAATACCAAATTTACCCCCAGACTTTATTAGAGGAAATAATATTTCTCTCTTCTCACACATTGATTCATCCCTTTCCTGATTCGTAACCGCTACCGACCCTAACCTCCTCCTTGGCTAAAAATAAGAAAGTGAGAGAGAAAAAAAAAGAAAAGAGAAGAAAGAAAGAGAAAGGAGAAAGAAAAATTAGAGATCCAAGGTGACACAACCCTTCTCTATCAAACTGACAATCACGGAAAAAGAAATTCCAATGATTTGGTGGAAAACGACAAAAGAAAAAGGAGACAAAGGAGATATTTTTATCATTCGTTAAGAAAGGAGATCTCTCTAACTATTAGAATTTTAATTAATCAAAGAAAAGAATTCAAATAATTTGATATATAATAATTTGACATAACTTGGATAAATTTAATATTCAATTACTTTTGAAATTTAATTTTATTATATTGCTGATATTTTCTCAATAATTATAACTGAAAATTTTGTATATGGACTTAAATTATCTTGTTAGAGAAGTTCATTTGCATATAAATAAGATTATATATTGCAGGAATTTTCTATTTCATATCTAAGATTTATAGCACTATTTTGGGTATCAAATGATCACTAATTTTAATGAAAATTGGTGGTAAGTTAGATCTTAAAGTTACATACAATTTTCGTGAAGAAACTTTTGATCAATTATGAACGAAAAATATGATATTGTTGTCATTAGTAAAACTTGACAGACATACAAAATTTCTGACCGAATTTAGTTTATAAAAGATTTGGTATACTAAATGAACTCGAATAGACATAATAATTTATAAGATAGAGGACACATTATACTATAATTTTTATGTAAAAATTCTCCTTTAAAAAGTTCATTTTTGATGAGATTTTGCTAGACGAATTTGATGAGATTTTGCTAGACTCCATGTATACTTTCTGTCTGTAGCCACAGTGACATGAACTTGCACGATTGATCCCCAAACCTCAATCTCTATAAGCCAATAACTAAGCACCAACAATCTTTTTATTTTCTCGAAAATTTGCACAAAATAATAAAACAATAAAGTTAGCAAATCCAAAAGAAAATCAGCCATCTTTTCAGAGTTCCAGCCCTCAAACCCCCGATTGTTAAACAATCAACACAGAAATAAAGCAGACCTCGTAGTGTGAGGGGAAAAGTAATCGAATCAAAAGGGAGGAATCAACGTACAAGCATCAAAGGCGATCAGGCCCTGGCAGTAGATGGGATGATGGGGATGCCAGAGCCTTGTCCCAGGGTCTGCCCAGCCTTCTTCCGGCGCTCCTCGAGCTCGCGGATCTTCTGCATCTGTAGCATCCGTTCCATCACAAGCTCATACTCGCACTTCTCATAGGAGTGGCGCTCCACCTCGCACTTCCATGGGAGGTAAAACTCCTTCTCCCGGCATTTGTTTAGGGGGATGAGCAGATGCGCGCACTCATCCCGGTAAGGGATCGGAACCCTGGCCTCCACCATTTCTTCCTGCGTCGCGATCATCGGCTTTGAAGAGCCAAGCTTCACCTCCTCCTCCGACGCCATCCCTCGATCTCCGCTGCGATCGCTCTCTACTCGATTTCTCCGTCGATGATCTGACACGATTTCGGCTCCGGTTTGGCCCAGAAGCCGAACACTTTTACGTGGATCAGCGAACCGTAGAATTGGACCGCCCGGATAACTAACCTTCTTCAACAAAAAGCTTAGATTTGTGTGACATGCACGTAATTATTTTAATAAAAAATTAATTAATACATATTTTTTTTATAATTTATAGTATAAATTTTATGAAAAAAATATTTGTGATGTAATATTAAAAGATTTATGTGGCATGCAGGTAATTGTCCCTAGAATAAATATAGAAGTAATTCCACTTCACTTTGGTTCGATATTATCTTAATGTTATATTATATAATATAGATATTATGATATTTATATGTCATTTTTTGACTAATATTTTTCTAATTTAATAACAGATTCTTTGTAGATGTCATTAAACTAAATAATTACTTTTTCTAGATAACATAATATAACATCAAGATAACATTGAACCAAATACTCCCTAAAAAATTTTTATTCGATTTTGATTCGATTCAAAGAATAAAAAAGAAAAGTTCTATCTGATTTACGATAGTAGATTAAGAGGAATAGTTAAAAAAGGATAAAAGAAAACATATAAGTAAAATACTAGTGGAAAAAATTAAGGTAGGAGAGAAAATTCTGTAAATTAGAAGGAAGATAATACTGGAATACTATGAGAACAAGAAAGCCGTAGATTCATCACGAACTGAACAACTAACTAGACAAAATGCAATCGGTGTCACACCAATTGCCGAAACTAATGTTGCATCGATCTGAGCTCCATGGGCAGCGGCGGCGACAAAGGAGGATGGACTGCAGGGAGAGCTGCCCAAGCCCTTCTCAAGCGGTTGGGTGGCACGGCGGCAAGTCGGAGATATGATGATAGCAGCAACAGGCCGCCTTGTTAGTAGCGGTAGCACAGGGGTAGCTAATCGGCGGTTAGTGCAGCAAGGGAGGGAGCGCCCTTCTTTTCTTTTCTATCTCTTTTCTCTTTTTTGTTCCCATCAGCTAGGGCCCAATATAATGAGTAAAATTGCAAATTGGTACCTCATTATTTTAAGCACTTTAATTAGCTAATTTGTTGCTCCTTTTCAATTAAATTCTCTAGATTTCAGTCTCTTTCATTTCAGTCCACCATTTTATTCAAGCAACAAGTTCAATCAAATACATCAAGTGATTGATAACCTCGATGATCGTGCATCAGATTGTCACACCTTCTCAGTGACTGTAGATAAGTTTGTCTATTATCGATCACCGTCAATTTAACCATTAGTATAGAAGAGGCATTTTGGTCTTATCATAATAAAATTTGACAGAAAAAATACCACTCTGTCAAAATTTTGATAGAAAAATCCTGCTGGATCATGAAATAAAATTGGTTGTCAATTTGGAGCCACTATTATATATGATAATTGATAACCATTATTTAACAGAAGGACTTATATGAATGATTTTAAAATTTGTGGACTTGTTTAAATTGCTCAAGCAACCTGGAGGACCCAGAGGTAATTTTTTCTAAAATTTTCTTTCGACCCAGCCGCCCGCCCGGCTGCCCTAAGCTCGCCGGCCTCCTAAAATCGCCCGGTTTTTAGTTACATCGCCGGGAGCCCCTTCAATTCTTTCTACACTGAACCGCCGCAATCGGGGATCTTCGCACGTAGTCGGGAACTTTACAGCGCTCCCAACGGACTCCTTCTCTGAAGCCACTCTGGAGAGTGTGTCCCCGTGATTTCTTTACAAACATCCTCGTTTCCCCTCACACCGGCGGCCAGATTAGTGTCATAATCGGCGACTCGGCGAGAATAGCTATCAATGTGCTTTCTCTACAAACTTCAGATCTAGTCGAATATCATATTTGCAGTATGTATGTATTTTGAACAGCTAAATTATGTGGAACATTTTCATCTTTTAAATCTACATGGTTTTTTTACTTGTATTCAGTTCCATTTAAATTGCAGGCCAATTGTTGAAGTTTCTTTCATACATTATTATTTGGACAGCTATGCAATATGCAGGATTGACTTAAATAACTCGTAATGTGATTTGAATACGTGGTGTGTTATTAGAATTTACTGTCGCAGAAGTGAATGTTTTCTTCTTTTTCCTTGGAAGGCTCCAATTTTGCAAAATCCGCTGTTAGAATCTTAGATATTGTTTTAAAATTATCTTAGTTTTTGCTGGTTATGATGGAATTGTTTGTTAGCTAAAGTTTAACTGCGTGAAATGGTTAGATCGTGGCTTGGCAAAGGGAGAAGTTTGATCCCTGGACTGCATCAACTGAGTAGGTTTGGTTTTAAATGGAGAGGTGGTATTTGGGATGATACTATCTTGTCTACGTTTGGGCTATAAAATTAGCAAACATGAAAGTTTCTTGTTGTTGCTGAAAATTAGTTTTTTTTTTTCATACTCACCCAAGAAAAATTCTTATTCCATGAAGCAATCTGGCTACCCACTACAGGTTAATAGTGAGGTTACAATAATGTAGGGAATAAGAGTGAAATATTAGAATCTCCATGCTTTGCTGTTGAATTAGTTGCAGAAGTACTGTCGGACATGGTTAATGCAGATGGCCATAAATAGCTTGCACCAACAAATTGTATTATACAATAAAGATATAAGGTGCACCTATTGTTTCCTTGTTAGTCAAAACAATAATAGTTACAAAATCACCTTTTTAACATAAACTGCCTATACTTGTATTGGGAGAGCCTTCATGTCAGCTGCAATACACTCTTTTTTTTTGGGGGGAGAAGCTGCAATACACTCTGCTTATGATGGTTTGCATAAGAAATTATTATACTGAAATGGGTTACTGTTCCCTTGGTGTGATTCATTTTGTTAAATTTTCATATCCTGTGTTAGAATTTTCTGGAAACCTGGTTTTGCAGAATGGCATTTTTTTTCATAATTTTCACTTGTCATGCTTATTGTTGGAGGAAAGTTTTTGAAGGTTTCATATTGAAATTATTGTAAACCATTGTTATTTCTAGTCAAACTAGGAAATTACTTTGTTTGACAGATTAATTCATGAATGTTCCATAAAAAGAAGGTTGCCGTAGCTTACAAGTTTTAGTTGAGAGACATTTTAAATTTGTTTGAAAAGATTCAAAACTTCTCTAGTATATTTTGAAGATTTTGATCTATGATGATGCGGGTAAATCTATTAAAAATTTATAACCCTACCATGCCAATATCATCCTATCTTAAAAGTTCAACAAATATATACTTTAGTTAACTGCATTTTTCATAAAAGGAGGATAGTTCTGGGTTGTCAATTGATTATTGATTAAGGTTTCACTTACAAACTTATGCTATTTTCCACAGGAACATGAATTTTTGCCATTTCTCTAAATGAGCTTTTTGATAAGATACCTGGATACATACTTCTAATCTAAAATATGATGAATTTTAATTGACAACACAGGTTGTAGATACACTTTTCAATATGGAAAAAGATCCAAATAGATTGGGCAACCAAACAGCCTATTGCTGCTAAAGCCGCATGAATTTTTCTTTTTTTGATTGAAGAATGAAGGCGCATGAATTGTTGAACTATTTTCTTTGCCAAAGGCTTGATGAAGAGCGAAGTTAGAGATAGTAATACAACAAAGAGGAGATGGACAAGGAAGTGGAGGGGCAAAAGACGAAAGCTCTCTTGAGTTGGGCAGCACAGATAGGCATATCAGATGCTCCAACTATGCGCTCAGCATCTGTTTGCTCCTCTTCCTGTTTAGGCCATTCTCTTGTCATCTCACACTTTCCTGATGCTGGCGGGTATACATCTCTCCCTCTCTGTGTTGTGTGCGCCAGCTGTTGCCCCTTATTATTTTCTCTTACCATTTTCTACGCATAGGAGGGGCTTTGCTGCTTCCCGTGATCTCAGGAAGGGAGAGCTAGTCCTGAGGGTCCCAAGAGCAGCTCTTTTGACAAGTGAGATGGTGTTGCAAGATGGAAAGTTGGCATCTTGCATTGAGAAAAACCACCTTCTCTCTTCCTCGCATGTATGTTTCTCCTCTCTCCTATTTGAATTTAACTGAAACATTGATTTTGCTTCACGTAGCACAATATTAACTTTTTATCGCAGTTGTCAAAGTTTAAACAAAAAAGGATGTTAAAAATATTGAATTTTGGATGTTATATGGCACTGTGAGGAGAAATGGAAGAACTAGAAGAACAAATAAAGGGAAGAAATATAGAAGAGGAGGAAGAAGACCAGAGAAGGGAAGCTTTATTTATCACATCAAAGCTGAAAATTATATAGAATTAGGGCTCATTTATAGAGTTCAACACATATGCAACATACATAACAGAATTAAACAACTTTAAAAATAAAAATGCAGAATTCACGAATCTGTCAAAGCTTATCTAAGGAAACAAATCAAAGATTTTAAACCAAATATATCAAATACTGAATAGGAAACTAATAAACTCCTTTTTAAATTTAAATTTTCAAACCTATTGTCCTTCTTTAATATAATAACAAATAAAATTTGTCCTTTGGATCTTCTCATCCGCATGACTATTTTCTTACTAACACTTTTAGCTGTATTGTGTTACTAGCATAATTTTCTGTTCCCAATCTTGTAAAGCGTGACTCTTGCTATTGATTGTAATTTAACTGTGTAAGGACCACTTTATAAGGAAGAACTTTACCTTGAATGCGTTTTGTAAATCCAATTAGAGAGATTGTTTCTTTTATTAGGCATTATTATTGCTTTACATATTGATCATTATATATGTTTGCAGATGTTGACTATATGTTTATTGGCTGAAGTTGGAAAAGGAAGGGATTCTTGGTGGTATCCTTATCTGGCCTTGCTGCCTTTAAATTATGACACACTAGCAAACTTCCAAGATTTTGAAATCCATGCTTTGCAGGTACAGTTTGTAAGCTTGGTTATTGTTCCTTTGCATAATATCAGGTCTCAAAACATGTATAAGTCAGGTTGAAGATGCCATTTGGGCATCCAAAAAAGCAATTCTAAAGGCCAAATCAGACTGGAAGGAGTGCTTACTCATCCTGCAGCAGATGAAGCTAAAACCCCATCTTTTATCTTTTAGGTCATGGCTCTGGGCTTCTGCAACAGTGAGTGCCTAGATTTCAGCGTTTTCTTTTTCATGTTTTCTCTGTGTGACCATTAAGGCTTTCAAGTTTTGGACATGTTCTGGAAGATAACTTCCCGCTCCTTGCATATACCATGGGATGAAGCTGGCTGCCTTTGCCCTATTGGTGACTTATTTAATTATGCTGCACCTGATTATGAGCCTTGTGGTGATGACTCTCATGAGTGTAGCAACGAGGAGCAACTAAATGAAAAGGCTGACTGCCACTCTCATAGGTTAACTGATGGTGGATTCGAGAAGGATTCTTCATATTGTTTTTATGCAAAGAAAAATTACAAAAAAGGGGAGCAGGTAAATTGATATTTTTATTAGCGAGTGAGATAATGTGAACTGTGTACCTAGCATATTAGGGATAGAAAGAGAAGCTCACATAGAGACTTATAATTTACTGATGTCAAGATGATAGACATTTTCACCATCCTCAAGAGCTCTCTAGGAAAGCTTTCTCACACCTGGAGCTATTTAGGTTAATATACTGTTCTTTATTTTTCAAGAATGTCTTCAATGAGGGTCTAGAATTTGGCCTTTTGATTATTACAAACACAGCATTTCCCACTATGAAGAGTGGAAATTTATTGGCAGGCTGAAAACATTATTGAAATTATTCGTGCATAAATAGAAGACTTAACTCATAAGTTCTGAGAAGTACTGGTGTGTAAATAATAGTTTAAACTGAAAAACTGAACTGAATCGTTTAAATTTAGCTGTTTGGTATGTTTTAGAATCCAATAGTTTGGTGATGGTTTGATATTCTAAGTATTTCGATTATTCAGTTTGGTTTGGTTTCACATGTTTGGAAATCAAACCGATCGAATTAATCAATTATTAAATAACCCTGTATATAAATATAATTTTATTATGTAATTTTGATTATATTGTGAAATTGATTTATGTAATTGCTCTTGAACTCTTGTTATTTTTTCTTTGTTAGTCTATTATGGTGATGCGATTGAGTTATTTTATATTCTTGGACAATTTTTATAAATTGTTATTGAAAGTCAAGATGGATTTTTCATATAGCTAAATTACTTTTTATACTAAATTGCTCTTGTATTAAAGCTATTATCCAAATATTTGTATAGTAATATTTAATATCATTATAAGAAAGTTTAGAAAATGAGTTAAAAATTTTAATAAAAAATATAGTTTTAACCGAACCAAATCAAACTAAATTGAGGTTTTTTTTTTAGTCTAAGAGTAACAATTACTACTACTATTATTATTATTTCATGTCTGATACTCAATTTAATTGGAATAATTGTATTAATAGTTGCATTGATAGTTATCTTTATTTTAAAATTATTCTTAATAGTAATATTTATGAAAATACTCAAAAATTGAACCTAATCTTTATTTTTTAGTTTGGTTACCAAACAAACCAATTAAACCGAACACATAGGCCTACTTAGAAGTTCTATATATTACTAATATGTCTCAATTAGAGTGTAAAGCAGCTTGAAAAGTTTTATTGCATATAGATATTATTATTGCTGGAACTCTTATTTTTGAATTGATACCAATACTAGGTGAACAATGAAGCACTTTACGAGGCCAACTATTTTTATCACATCTATATCGGATACCGATACGACCTAATACTCTGCCGATACATATTCAATATGTCAAGTAATATATCAACTTGTTTTTATTTTCGAAAAATAATCAATATGCCTTGATACGTCCTTGAGATTTATTGATACAACCCGATACAATCAACTGAAGAAAAATTAAAAAAAAAAAAGACAGACACGGGCCAAGGTTTGCATGATAGCAAGTTATTAATCGAGGGGTTGTTACTTGCGAACAATCGTTGAAGCTTCTAAGGAAAACAATAATAAAACCTTTCTTGCACAGTGTCATCACTACAACTTAGCTCTTGTAGTCAATTTTTTGAATGTCATCGGGAGGTTGCTTCTCCCTTACTTTCATCATCTTCATCTGACCATAATGAGAATTTGAACCTCATGTTTCACTTACTATAGAGTGAGTACTCTTATATGTGCTACACTTCATATTATATTGATATTTATATTTAATTATATTTACTGTATGCAAGTGTCATATACTAACACAATTGCAACTTATTTTTCTAAGGGGGCGTTTGGTTCAATGTTATCTTAATGTTATGTTATGTTATCGAGAGAAAACAATTATTTGGTTTAATGACATTTACAAAGTATCTTCTATTAAATTATAAAGCTATTAGTCAAAAGATGGCATCGAGATGCCATGCTATTTAGATTACATAATATAACACCAAGATAACATCGAACCAAACCCCCTCTAAGATTTATTGTGTTATCATATCTATATTGCCATATCATGCTCATGTTTCATTGCTGCTGAATTTTGTCTTGCCTTTTGATTCTCAATATGTAAAGAAAATAAAAACTTATAAATCATGTGAATAAATTATGAACCTGGTCAGTCAGTGGAACTATTCTCTTCATTTGAAAGTCAAACTATTACTAGTCCATTTAACAAAACAATTTTCCTGTTCTTCCTCTATCGATAACTCATTTTCTTTCTTGATTTGGATGCATTTATTTAGCTGTATTTTGCCAGTCAAAAATTGATTTCTTTGGATTTTTTTTCAGGTTCTTTTGAGTTACGGAGCATACACCAACTTAGATCTCCTAGAGCATTATGGCTTCCTTCTGACATCCAACCCCAACGAGAAGGCCTTCATCCACCTTGATACTGAAGTAAGCATTTCCAGAGCTTGGCCCAAGGAGTCTTTACACATTCAGCCTGACGGGAAACCTTCCTTTGCCCTTCTATGCACCCTTCGTTTATCCGCAACTCCGAAAAAATTCCGAAGAGCAGTTGGTCATCAAGCTCACGCAGGATCCATGATTTCTACTGAAAATGAGTTGGTTGTGATGAAAAAACTGGCAAATCACTGCTGTAAGGTCCTTGAGGAACTCCCAACTACAATTGAACAGGATTTCTCTCTGCTGATCTTCATCAACAAAATGCTTGAATCTTCATCCTGTTTGGATTGCTTTGAGTTGGAATCATGCAAAGAACAGTTTCATGAGTTCCTGCAAGTGAATGGCCTGCATAAGGAGAGAATTGAGAAGAGTTCACTGACTGTTAAGACTGTGAAATCACTGGAGAGATGGAGATTGGCTGTTAACTGGAGATTATCTTACAAAAACATTCTTTTTAACTGCATTTCTTATTGTAATATGGTTATTACTGAGCTCTCATGACTAGTAAATATTTCACTAATGTTTTCTTGTATAACAAAATGTTGAATTATGACTTGATTTTCTTTGTTCTTTTCTGTTCACAAATGACATGATTTACTTTAAAAAAAAAAAAAAAAACCCAGCAGAATCAGATAGTTCTGCATCAATCTATGTATTGGTGTCAAAAAAAACTAGCAAAATCTTTGATCGATAATGGTTTAAATCAGATTGAATAGAACAAGTAGAGAAGGTAAGAAAAAGAATCATTTATATAATTTAATAACTCAGAAGCTATTAAATTATATGGGTATTTTCATGTCACTCTCAAATTTATTTATTATTATTTGTTTAACTTAAAAGATAAATAAATATACATATATGTCACTTTAATTTTGGTGAATAATTATAATTTATCTTAAAATAAGGGATTGTACATACATATTGTGATGAATTGTAATTAGTAGATGTAAATATTTAGCTTTGGGATTAAATAATTAAAGGGGATTTATATGTCACCTCAAAATTTGTACTTTTACTTGTTTAATTTTTTTTAAATTATATATTTAGATTTTATATTTTGAATCTAAATTATAAACTGCACTCTTTTCATTAAATTGAGGAAGACTTAAACTCTACTTTATTTAAAGAGATGAAAATCTAGCTATTTATTAATATAAATAGAAGTAATTTATAATTGAGATTTTTACCAGTATGACATAAAAAACTTCAATATTTACTTATTAGACACCCTAAAGTTAAATATTACATGACACACACTTATTTATTTTAATTTTACAACCAACACACCCTAGTTAAAAAATCCTTACATTTTATTTAAGTAAACTATACTTAAGTTATGTTTTAACTTAAATAAGGTTCATAGGAATAAAATCTAACCCCTTTTGTATCTTAAATTAAATCTAATCGTTAAGATGAACATCTGACGATTAGATTTAAAATATTCTACATAAATAATAGATTTAAATAGTTTTTAACATGTAAGATTTAAGTTAAGGTGCACCGAGAGTTAGATTTTATTCCTATGAACTTTATTTAAGTTAAAACATAACTTAAGTATGGTTTACTTAAATAAAATGTAAGAATTTTTTAACTAGGATGTGTTGGTTGTAAAATTAAAATAAATAAGTGTGTGTTATGTAATATTTAACTTTAGGGTGTCTAATAAGTAAATATTGAAGTTTTTTATGTCATACGGGTAAAAACTCCTTTATAATTATATATTCAAAGTATAAGATAGCATATATGAATATCTTATTTTGGGAGTAAAAATCTTTTTTTTTTTTTGTGGATGGTCTTGTAATTCTCCTAATAATTAAATTTACTAAAGTTTGTATATATTTTTATGATATTATTATGTGCATTATTTGCATTAAATTTTGTGTAATGAAAGAAATGTATTAGACAAATATTTTAGAATGTTTAAAAGAAAGGTTTTATTTATTTTCTGATAATAAGTTGATGCATCGATAAAGCACCTATGTGTCTAATTGAGCTTATGTTAGATTCATCAAATACATATAAATCTCGAAATATTTTTTTGATATATTTGATAGTCGGCAATTAAAATAATATGAGCCAGTTGTTAGGCTAGCTATTATGTCATAGATTTATGATAACTAAGGCCTTGTTTGGCGCGAGGTCAAAAATAGTACTAGTTGTCTAAAAAATAATAAAAATAATAATAATAAATAAAAAATTTTAATTATTTTACACAAATTTTAATGTAAAAAAATATTATTTTACTTCACATACTCAATAATTTTTAATAAAAATAGTATTTTTATTTCACATCCTAAATCAAAATACTCGATTCAAATATTTTGATCTAGGATGTGAAATAAAATTGATATTTTTATTGAAAATTATTGAATATGTAAAGTAAAATAATATTTTTTATATTAAAATTTTTTGTAGAATGATTAAAAAAATTTATTTATTATTATTATTATTATTTAAACTAGTACTTTTTTATTTTGATTTTAATCTTAATACCAAACAGAGCCTAAAAGTCCATTTGTATCAATCAATCAAATATATTTGATAATTAGATCATCAGGACCATAGGGAAAAGGATCTAAGCGAAATGAAATTTGATCTAGAGAGCTTTAAACAAAATTATTCAAAATATTATGGACCCATAGATTATGTATCCAAAAACATAGTTCCCATGTTTAAGTTACACTTTTTTTTTTTGATAAAATAAGCAATTTTTAACTCTAATGCATGTTAACTAGCTAGCTAGAATCATATTATTCTTCTTGAGTTTATCTTTATCTTATTCATATTCATTTACATATTGTACTTTCATATGAGTCCAAAAATTATTTCAAAGTTAGATGGATAATATATACATATAAACTCATTTTATAATGAATTCTATTTGTCTTGGAATCTTCTTTAATTACTTATATTTTTTTTGTACTCAATGAACTCTAGCAAATCATATAAGTGCCCTTCATTCCCTTAAGATGCCATTATGGATTGTAGGGCTATCCTTATCTTCATTAATTTGTAGCCTAATGCAATAAAGTTCATGAGGATGTAATTGTAGATAGTGTAGAATTTTTTTTTTTTTTGATAAAAAGATAGTGTAGAAATTAGTGCCCTAGTATTTTAAAAATTTAATCCATAAATTAAATTAACATTTATTACAGTAAGCCAGTGAAATTTGAAATCAAAATTTTTAATTTTGCGTCATATTTGATTCGAGCCTCTTAAAATTTTTCAATTTTGAGTTATTTTTTCAGTTTAATTCAGTCTAATTATAAGTCATACTTTTTAATATAAAAATATCTACATTACATATTAGTTATATTAAATTTTAATATTATGATCAATTAAAAATTAATCTAGTTTAATTTTAAATATACATATTACATCACACATAAAATTTAATATTAAAAATTAATTTTATTTTACATTCTACACACATTATTAAAATAATTACTAGCTTATATCACATCTCCTCACATATCCCAACATAATAATTAATTTTATTTCACATTATTCACAATTTTTAATAAAAAAATATTTCTATCCAAGTTTAATTTTAATCTTGTTAAATTAAATCTTATAAACAAATTAACAGGCCCATAAGTTCACTTCTAAATTTTATATATGTATTTATAACATCATCCTTTTTATATAAATTATTATAATGTATTTATATACATATATATAATATATCAATTATAGTTAAAATTTATAAATATGTACGTTTATAGACCAATGGAGTTAATTTTAGAAA
This sequence comes from Apostasia shenzhenica, assembly GCA_002786265.1. Lineage (NCBI taxonomy): Eukaryota > Viridiplantae > Streptophyta > Magnoliopsida > Asparagales > Orchidaceae > Apostasia > Apostasia shenzhenica. The sequence goes on along the minus strand of KZ452995.1, from coordinate 1,719,971 downwards.
CATTTTTGGGATAGTAACTCGAAATTCCAAAGAAAATACAATATTTTACTTGAAAAAATGTGAAAATTTTCTTGAAAAGTTGATCAAGGAATGACAAAGAATAGTCTCGACGATTTTCTTCAAGAATACTTGAATTCTTGATAAAATTATTCTTTTTTTATGAATCGAAATGACTATTTTTAAGAACTCGTATCAATTAAGTACTTATCTTTGAGATCCCAAAGAAAGAATACTCGACTAGCTACAACGTAAAATGGAAGTCCTTGACATATATAATAAGTTCAAGTCAAGAAAACAAAAAGTATAACTTCAAAAAAGTAATTTCTAGGCAAATATATTCTCCTCAAGCTTGAGAAGATATTCAATTTTAAGATTGTCAATAAAACTTAGATGATGCAATGAAGACTTCCCATCCTTGAACATCAATTTGAATTCGAGACGACCAACATTAAAGACACGATCGGCACTCAATGATGTCGAAAAAGATTCAATGGCTGAAGCTCAACCATATTTGTCTTCTGATTTCGTGGAAGTTAGACAGGGAAGGCACCTGTGGTTCGAAAATAATTAAACACGAGGATAACTACATTCTGCCCGACTCCGAGCCGAGTTACGATTTCTCTCTATAGTATACGGTTGCTTATTGTTTTGAAACTAAATGCATCTAATTTAGAATTTCAACCAAACAGGTTGGAGGCTATTTAATTTGGTCACTATAGTTTAGAAAAAATAATAATAATAAATTACTTTTTATTTTTCATTCATAAATTTCAATTAAAAAATTTATTTATATTATATTCCACATAATTTTTAATAAATCAATCAACTTTATTTTATATTATACACAATTTTTAACATAATTGATTAACTATATTTACACGAACATATAGATTAAAGGCCAGTAGCGACTTTGGGTCAAGACTATAACAATGTGCTTTTCCAAATAGATGGGGGAACAAAACCGCTTTGAATGAGTTCTCTATCATACATATTTTTTTAAAGAAATAAAAAAAAGAACTCTATCAGCAATTTTTGAATGGAACTACAAATTAAGTTCATTGTTTGCTTGTTTCCAAATTTCCTTGATTCTTACACTATTGTAGTTCTATCCTTGAAGATAGAGTTTAGTCCCTACTATTATTAATTATATATATATATATATATATATATATCCTAAAAGGGATCAATGTTTCTATTAAAATACATATTTGAAAACTTTGAAAGATCGAGCCTCGATCTGGCCTTTTCAATATTGATCGCAAATGTCGAAAAACACAATAAGATTTTGACACTTCTTTTTAATTATCTATTTTTCTGTCTTATGAAGAATTTAGATAAGATAAATTTCTTCTAGATGGTCATTTATCTTCTACAAAACTTCATTGTGAATTTCCTTAAGTTCTCTTACTGTGAATCTCTCTAACTCAAGATTTACAGCACAACAATAGTAATAACTCGTATATATAAGGGATCCAAGTGATCGACTATCTTGTAATGGAAAGATAGGAGCTATAATTAGTTCTTCACTAACTACAAAGAGTGCTCTTAAACTACTTTTTCATTTGACTTCTCTCCTAAACAGTACGCAGAAGGCACTAGCAATGTCATTCCTTCTCCGTAACTAATCATCTTTGATTTTTTAAAGCTTATAGAATCGTGTCATTTTCTGTATGAGAGATTCCTTTTCAAAGCTAGCTTCTTAATTAATCTAAAGGATAAGCTCGTATAAGGTGGTTTCTTCGTCTAGCGGATAAGATCTCCGGAACTACAAATCTCAAGTTCCTGTTGAGATTTCCAAAGTTCAGATCTTGTTAACAAACACTTCGGATTCAAAACCACACATTTTTTGGAATCATAGAATTTGATAATCAGTAATTTCTTATGATTGTAATTATAATTCAATATTTGAATGATATTTTTTCTGTTCATTGTTATTTTAATTTTTCATTGTATTTCTATATATATATGCATCTAATTCAATTCAGATGAACATAAACTACAAAAATAACTAAAACCCAAGATACAAATATATGTTGAGAAATAAAACTCGCTCCGCAACTATCAAGTAACAATTTATACTACCTACGCACTCCTACTAGGAGCTTAATAGATAATCTAGTATAGTGATTCGAGGCAATTATCAAATAACAATCGGCGGAGTTTTGGCCGAAAACTGATGGTCGAAAATCGAAAACTCAGTTAAAACCTTTATTATAAACAGCAAGGAATGATACAAAGTTTGAAAATTAGAAGACAATGGTAGAGACAAAATCCACGTGCATTTGTTTTAAATAATTTCTGACGATTAAAATTTTTAAAATAAAAAATATTCTCATCATGATCTTTCGAATGTAAATAGTTATTTATTCATTTTAATGCAGCTTTTCGTCTTCGCCGACAGCATGAAGACATTGTTGATTGTTCCATCATGACAGCATCAGATTCCCAAACATATAAAAAAATGAAATATTTCTTTCAAAAAAACAAAGAAAAATCAAATATTTATTATGGGTAACTGCTGGTAAAATCTCCTGAAAGAGTTTGGGGACTTTAAATTAAGCGAAGTAGTGGGCTGAGTTTGACTGTGTTCATCTTCAAACTCATCTCGGATCGAGTTGCTGATCAAGCTTTGGAAATAATAATATATTTCGAGTATATATGATCACTAGCTTCAATCTTTTAAACGGGCTCTATTTGGTTGGAGGAAAAAAAGATGATTTGAAAAAAATTTGTGAAAATTTTTATCTCAATGTCAATGTTATTTAGATGACATGTTATCTAAATGTCATTGTTATTCATCAATAGACATTTATTTGGTTCAATGTTATGATATTAGAAAGTATCAATATTATTCAAATTATTTTTGTTTAGTTGAAAGTTATTGACATTATAAGAACAAATAGACGGTGTTATCTTGAGATGTCGCCCGATTTGAGGTGATATCTAGTCATTAAATCAAACAATTACTTTCTAAAGATAACATAACATAACATTAAGATAACAGTACTGAACCAAACGCCCCATTAGAAAAATATGTATGATGTGAAATAAAGTGAGTTAGTTATATTAAAAATTATGTTAGATGTGAAATAAAGTGATTATTTATTTATATTAAAAAAAATAAATTTAAGACTTTGACCATTGCTAAAATAAGATTTTTTTTAGCCAGTTGTCAAACAGAGCAGATAAGATTTTCGAGTTTGGTTCTTTGACAACAGAGTTGATAGAGGTACGTAGTTATGTTAGAATTTAGATTACTTTTTTCTAGAGACTTTTTTTTTTTTTTTAGGATTCGAGTGTCTATAAAAGCTCAAATTGATGCGAAAGTATTGAGATAAACATAGTTTTTTTTTATTTTGAGCTGCATATATATCTATATATATTTAATGATTTTTCTATAGCTTCATGTTAAATTTTAAAAATAATTTGACTAATTGTTTGGTTCAATACTCTCGTAATATTATATTATGTAATCTAAAGAAAATAAATATTATTTGATTTGATGATATATATATAAATAATTATATAAAAATATTATAAATTTTTTATTTAAAAATGAAATGTAGATAGCATGACATAACATCAAAATGATATTAAACTAAACACCATTTTAATCATGATATGTTTAGTTAATATTATAAAGACTTATGAACTTGCTTCACTCTTGGAATGGTGCAATATTTTTTATTATTAATTTTAATATATATATATATATATATATAATGATAATAAATTAAATAAATAATAATTTAGAGATATTACAGATATTTAAATAATATTAAGATATAGATAGCATATATCTAGATAAGGGCAAACAAATTAATAAATGCTTGCAACAACATACATCTATATAGCACTGAACCAACTAATTAATAAATATGCGCTTCGGGTTCTCAAATATCTTCATTTATTCTACAACTTAATTAAATTAATAAGAGACATATTATTCATTTTAGCTTAACTAATTATGCCAAGTCTAAGGTAAATTTATCTATCGCAAAACCATAAATAATTAGAAATATGAATTTAAAAACATACAAATTTATGTGAAATATTTTAACGTCAAAAAAAATTACGGACAAAGAAAGAGACCACTACATCAAATAATGATATATATATATATATATATATATATATATGTATGTATAGAGAGAGAGAGCAAATAAATCCTACTCCTAAGAATGTGTCAAAATAGATTGGTCTGATCCCTCAAATTTTAATTCATATTATTTTATTTCTTTTATCAAAATTATTGCAACGCGAGCTATTCAGGTCGAATCAAATAGAATTTAGGTAAGCGATCTATATCTCTCTCTCACACACACATATATATATATATACACTCTCAAAGTCTTACGAATATTTTTTGATAAGGGACATTCAATTATATATAATATTTTTTGAGTTCCTTGTCTAATTAAATAATAGCTAGTGGCATATTCTTAATTGAGCTCATGAATTAGGAGGATGGATATTACTCTGTATCACTCTCATGTTAGATCATCTTAATATTAAATAATTTTGTGTCAATATCTCATTTTACTTGATGCTTAGAAAATAATCACACATCCTTAATGTTCTTTTTTTTTTGTGATGAAACACTTGCTCAATGTTTAATCCCTACTACATCATGAATTAATTTTGAATCAAATTAACTTGAGCTCAAGATAACCTTTTGAGCTGCTAATTATCAATTATTAGCCTGTCATTGGAGTGAAAGGATTGCACAGCTACTTACAGAAGTCAAAGGGCTAAGAGCAAAGATTTGACTTTTGTAAAAAGAGTCAACGATTTTACAATAGTCAAACCCTTGAAGCAGGCACTAGCTAGCCATGGAGTCATGCGTATGGCTGTTAAAGAGAGGTCACTCAAATTTAAATTTTTTTGAGTTCAAATCAACTAAAATTTATTCAAATTAAATTTAACTTATATAATTTTCATGTTATTTTTAGTTTAAATATCATAACTTGCGTATGATATATGTTATATATAATTTTTTTATTATATTTATATGTCAATCTTTTAAATACTTACATACTTTATTTAACATATTCATATGAAAAGACCGCATACAAATTATTATACATGATTCGAGTTAATTACAAGTTAAATTAATTTTATTTCGAGTGACTTAACTTCTAGTCATAGAAAATTGAGTCAAATTTGAGCTGATCGAGCAAAATATAGTCGAATTTTAATCGAAAGAGTTTTAGGGATTTTGTATGCCCTTGCTCATGCACAATGAAAGTCTAATAATTATGTTCGAAAAGCAGTATTATTCACCAAAATTTATAAAATTTTAATTCTTTAAATTAAATTTGATATCCCTTTTATTTAAAATCAAATTATGTAAAATGAAATTAAATCAATATCTCAAAAAAGGACCTATCATAACTTACATATTTATCTTCCGTAAATATGTATACATGTATGCATATGCGCGTATGTATATATATATATATATATATATATATATATATATAATGTTATATGGTAGAATGACATATATTTATTTACATATATTTCTATATATATTCAAATTATTAATAAATATAATTATAGGTATGCAAGAGATGAATATATAATTTAGTTAATTCAAAGTTTGTGCTTATAATTTTACTCAAATCAGCTCAATCAACTCCGTTGAAATAAAAAATTCTAAATAAGAGTTGGGACTAATTGCTCGTACATAAACCCTAAAATGCTCTCTGTCTAGCTACTTCTATATAAAGAGTGAGAAGAAGAGAAAGAATTGAGATAGAATTGTTAGGGGTGAATCACTATAAAACTCAAGTTGAATACATTTAATACACGAATGAGCATCATTTAACTCAAAAATGTGGGCCGGCGGGATATGATCATTAATTAATTATATATATATATAACTTATAAGTATCTGTTTACGACAGAAATAGAGTCATGGGAATCAGTAACGCACAGAATTCTCCTATAGGAGCAGTTAGAAGCCAAGAGTCTAAAAAGCATCCAAAAATATTTAAGATGCTCGTATGTAGGGGTGAAAACATAAGCGTCTGCTCGTTTAGCCAGTTTAAAGTTAACCTGGTTAATTTTTAATCAATCATGTCATATCATATATAAGATTTAATATTAAAAATTAATTATATTTCATATCATACACAATAACAACGGCAAAAATAAACTAAGCCTTTATCCCACTAGGTATGGTCGGCTACATGAATCGTTTATTTCCATTGCACTCTATCAAATAACTGCTCCTCATTTAGTTCGAAATATATAAAATTATATCTTATAGTTTCTTGTCATATTTTTATTTGGCCTTTCTCTTCCTCTTTTTACATTCAATAATTCAATTTTTTTTATTCAAATTTCTGTCAGCCTGCAATTTATATATCAAAACTATTAAAGTCGACTCTCTCTAAGCTTATTCTCAACTGAGGTCACTCCAACCTTCTTTCTAATCCTGTCTTTTGGCACGTATCTGCTCATCCACTTTAGCATTCTCATTTTTGCGATACTTAGTGTTTAGTAGGTCTCCATTCTACACCATATAACAGCAAGTCATAATGGATCTTGATCCCCATTCATTGGCCCTGCTACTATTGTATCAAAAAAAGACATTATATAAGTGACAATCCACACAGTTAGGCTGAGAAACTGGTAAACCTACAATTAGTATAAACCCTCTTGACAGTCGAATGGATAGTAGGTCTCTTTATTAGATCTATATCCTATTTTGATCTTTGCCTTAACTAGAAAAATGATTTTATTTAAAGTAACAATGAATTAAGCTTTTATTACTTTCTACTTAAATCTTATTATGAGAATGCATTTACTCTTTTTTAAGAAAACTAAAAACCTAAAACTTTCAAAGCATAATCAAAATAGCTAGTCTAAGTACTCAATGAAGCCAAGCAGTGAAACAGGAGCTAACTGTTGAGATAGAATCTTCAAATAATTAGCATGCATAGTGACAAGAGATAAAAATTAACCAAGAAACCATATGAATTTCACTTTATCACAATCTATAAAAGAGAGAGAGAGAGAGAGAGAGAGAGATTAATCCAGACAAACACAAGAGAACAACAACAACAACAATAACAACAACAACAACAACACTGTAAAAAAGCTTAGCCCAAATGCTGGCTATAAGCTTATAACTCATACCTCTATTTCTCTAGCCACATGGGCATGCCTTAATTCCTTATAAAACTGACCGCCGGCGGCGAACGGCCGGCCGGAAGAACCAGATTTCAAGCACCCGTCATGATTCAAAGGCCAATAGCTAATATCCATGGTGCGGTGATTCTGCTCTCTTTGAGAAACCTCCCCCACCCATTCCCCTCAGAATGCTTCCAACCCCAAGAAAATCCCTCGTCAACCCGTCGGAACCGCCGAGGCCGCCGATCGACCCAATCTGATCAGTATGATGATGATGATGCTGATGATACCTCGATTCATCGATCTCGCAGAAGCCGCCGTCGAACTCCCCAATAAACTTAGCTTCTTCCTCCCGGCCGCCTCCGGGAAACATGCCGGAGTTACCGTAACTGAAGGTGTTCATTATCTCCTGGAGATGATTCACGTTTGCCGGCTTCATGGAGCTGGATGAAGAGCCTCCGAATCCCGAAAGAATGGCGGCTCCGCTGCCAGCGCCGCTTCCGCCGCCAGTATTACTCGAAGAGGAACCCATCTGCGCCGCTTTCTGCAGCAGCGCCGTCGCCGACATTTGAGGGAGATTCACCGCGTCGACGTTTTGAACTGAAGTGTTGAAAATGGCAGTTGACGGCATGTCGTCGCCAATGAGGTTTCCGGCGAAGAGACCTGCGGGAGTGCCGCTTGCGCCGCAGCCGTTGACGTCGATGAACTGATCATGCAGCATCAGATGGCTGTTTTGAATGCCTCCGCCGGCGTTGCTGCTGTTGTTGATCATGCTGCTCGCGGTGGAGCCGTCGGAGAAGAAGCTCAGATTGAAGGGCTGGAGATCGGGAAGCTGCATCAAGCCCTGAAAAGGTTTGCTGCTTTCGTCGGCGCCGCCCAGGAAGAAGGAGGAGGAATGGGAAGGATGGGGAGCTCGGAATGAGGCGGTGTTGGAATGGGAGATGAGGTGGTTGAACTGCAATCCGACGGTGGAGGAGCCGCCGCCGCCTCCACCTCCACCTCCGCCTCCGCCGGCGGCGCCGAGACGGAGGAGATCGACCGGGCGAGCGGCGTGGTTCTGCAGCGAGGCGAGGCCGATGCCGCTGCCGGAGTATAAGTGGCTTCCGATGGTGGGAAGCCTGGCGTTTTCTTGCGCCAGGGCATCGCAGAATGCTCGGTGAGTGATGAAGCTGTCGCGCCTGCAAAATATGAAGTAATTAATTTTTATCACTTTTATATCTAATTTTTTTTTATTTTTTTTTATAGAATATCTAATTAATTATTGGGATAATTACCTATATGACACACTATTTTACTTTATTTATGTATTACCCATCCATTCTTAGTTAATTACACTATGCACACTCAAAACATTATAAAATCTTACATACACACACTTTCACTTATTTTTATTATAATGAGCAATTATAATTTTTCATAGTTAGGTTATAAAAAATCTGAACCGTTCATCATATTATTTTAAGGATATTTAAATATATTTTGAGTGAAAATCTTAAAACTTTGATGTTTAGGTAGTGACAAGGGAAGGAGATATCCGCTACGTGAATTGATTTTAGGAAAGATCAACGCTTTAGTGTGACATCGAGGAAGAAAAAATATGTACTATTAAAGATAAAAATATAATTTTAATGATTTATTAATGAAATATTTTTTTTCAAATAGATTTTGACTGAATTTTAATTTAAGTGTGTGTATGTAATTAAGATTTTATAATGTTTTGAGTGTGCATAACGTAATTAACTAAGAATAAATGGGTAACGCATAAATAAAGTAAAATAGTATGGCACGTAGGTAATTATTCCTTATTATTATACATAAGTTAGGAAATCGATGAAAATAAATATCAAAATTGTAATAATTTAAATAATTCTTTACTCCTATATATCCTACAAACTTAAAACTTTCAGCTAAATCAGTAATTTTAGATTTAATATATCATCAAAGTCTTAAATATTTCAAACTCATGTGACCAACCACTATATAATTTTATATATATATATATATATATATATATATATGTATAGCAAAAAAATTGAAGAAAAATGATTTATGTTGAATTGCATTCACACTGTAAAATAAATTTGGACCATTTTCATACATGACATGTAAACATAATTCTAAAATAATTATGAGGTTCAGAATAATTTTTCAAAAAATTAATAAAAATCTCACTAAATTTTATATCCTTATAAATCTTAAAGCCCAAAACTAAAAGCTAAAATCCTAAATCCTAACCTCTAATAATTACTTTAATACTAAACCTTCGACTTTAAATTAACCATAAATATTAATAACAGACAAAATTTAAAAATTAAAGTTATATTTATTTTATTTAAGATTATATAATTTGCTTAAAATTTAATCTAATGATATGAAAGTCTATATTATTGAATTATAAATAATACATAAAGGGATAATAATTGTTTGAAGGTAATTTTCTAATTTTAATGTGAAGACTTGTAATTTTTTTAAAATTTCATATCTTGTATGTAAATATCCCAACAAATTAACTTTTGGATCAGTGGGTAATATGACATTACTCACTTAACTAAAAGATCAAAATTTAAAATGTAATGAAATGTTATTATTATTATTATTATTATTATTTTTATGAAGTAAAATGTTAACTGGATCTCATTCTAATTAGTGCTCAAACATGTGGGAAGAATTCATGTACTTTTTTTAGCCTATTTGAATTATATATATATATATATATATATATTTTTTTTTTTAATTTTTAGATTATATTTTACATTTTTTTAGACTACATATTATAAAACAATTTGTATATTTCATCTTAATTTAAATACATGCTACTTCATAATTTAAATTTTATAAAGAAAATAACATTTAGATAATAGACAGAGCTTTAATGTACTGTATCATCCAATAAATAGATTTATAAGTTCTAATACATTAGATAATTCAGTGCATTAAAAGATTAAATTATGATTGATTAATTTAATTATTAGTAAGTTATTAGAGATGCATAGTATTTTTTATTTTATTTATATTAAACATAGATTTAGTTGATGAGTTGCCTTCAAATTAATTTTCTCACTTTCCCTCAAGATATGTAAGCTAAATTAGGCAGTTTTTTTTTTTTTGATAAATTCTATGATGCACATTCAATATTTATCCAAATTATAATGCATCCATACACTAATTAAGCTGAATTTCCCCCACTAGAAGAGTTCCAACGATGGGGGAAATTAAGGAGGAGGAAAATATTCTACTTGAATTTGAAAAGGAGTGGGTCTATTAATTCAGTGGAGAGATCCCATTTCTAGTACTGGCTCTTCCATTAATGCGAAGGAGAATTTTTGCATGAAGCATGAAAACCCTTATCTTCTCAACTTCATATATATATATATATATATATAATTAATATCCCTCTCCCTCATTCAATGAGTCTATATATAATATCTTCATTCAAAGCACTTTCAAAGAACTGCCTCTCCCACTTCCAATCTTAGGGTTTTCGCCAGAAACAACAAGAATAGAGCTAGATATAGAGAGGGCTCTTCTTGGGAGGCCCTCGCTAGCAAAAGAGAGCTTTCATGAAAAGGAGGACCCGTGGAAGACGTAGGACCTGCTCAGAACTTGCCAACGAGCTAGAGAACAAACACAGCTAAATTGCTTACATGCCTACACGTGAACGGCGAGAGAGAAACACAGAGAGGGAGGGCTTCATTTCCGAGGCGAAAGATAGAATCCTTCACTCTCTATTCCGATCCTCTCTCTCTCTCTCTCTCTCTCTCTGCCATCCCTCCCTGTCTGTGTGCACCATGCATGGCAGCTCGCACAATTCACGTGCGAGCTGCTCCTCCCAGCTCAGAAATTGAGCTGGAAATGAGCCGAGCTTTCTCTCAATTCCGAGCATGCAGCCGCATGCTTAGCTCAATAAGAGTTCATTTATGTTTAATTTATTTATTTTTGAATGTAAATGAGTTTGAAAAGACTAAATCCTAGATGAACTAGTTTGATTATTGTAATGTTCAGTTCATTTATGTACATTATCAACAATTAATATCGTGAACATACTAATTTAAAATTAATCAATGATTTTTCAGTGTTTTACTATATGTTGTAATATATTATTGTTTATTAGTGTTGTAGTCCAACAATATATACCACATTATTTAAGTTATTTTTTTAATTGATAATTTAATGTAATGGTTGATCATGATTTGTGCATAAATAAGTTTGATGTTGTGCTTGATGGTTGATAAGAAGCTTGATAATTGTTCATTAACAAGTTTGAATTTAACACAAGCTTGAACTCGTTCATTTATAAACGAACTGAGCTCGAACATTTACAGACCTACTGAGAAAGAACGCAGAATCCTTACTATTAATTCTAATCCGTAAAACAAGATGCTCGATCATGAATTAGGAATTATATAAGAATATTGTAGCTCAAAAATCTCATCTTGGGATATATCATTTAATGATGGATCTCATTAAATCTTTACCCATAATTAAATTACCATGATGCAGCATGAATGAAGTGTTGGAAGATGCAAGGAAGAAGAATTGAAGAAGAAGAAGAGATCAGTTGACCTGGAGAAGAGGGTGCCGCAGTCGCAGCGATACTCGCGAGTTCCGCAGGTCTTGGAATGAGCCTTCCAGTCGGACTGCACGGCGTAGCGCTTGGAACACTTGTCGCACTTCCACTTCTTCTCGCCGTGCTTCCGACAGAAGTGCTTCTTGATTCCGGTGAGGTCGCCGAGTGCGCGAGAGGGGTCGTGGTGGACGCAGGTGAGCTCCGGGCAGAGGTACACCCTCCGGCGAACCTCCTTGGTGCTCTTCTGCTTGAGCTTCCACGGAAGGTTGTGGCCGCGCCGGTGAAGCTGCAGGTTCTGCTCCCGCTGGAATCCCTTGTTGCAGACCTCGCAGATGAACCGGTTCGTCGCCATCAGCGTCTTCGGCGACAACGCAATCACCTCCGCATCCGGATCTAACGTTCAATTTATAAATCGTGAATTGATGAGGGAGAGATTAAAAGTCTTGATATGATCTGGCCTCTTTAAAAATTTCAATTTTTATGCATGAGAGCTACTAATTCATGTCATATATATGAAAAGTTGTTACTTTTCTGGAGATACTTACATGGATTTCCGCAAAGATTTCTTTTTTTCTTTGCGGGAGCAGATCCTTGGGAATTGGCTGCCGCCATTGCTGAGGAGGAAGAAGAAGGCAGCTGCTGCTGAGGCTTCAATTGGCTGATCAGGTGGTCTTTATCTCTGCTAGCCGTCGCCATCTTCTAATTAAGATACTACAACAGTAATGTAATTTCTCGAATAGAAGCTAATTATTAATTTCTTCCTTGTTTTTGATTCTGGAGAAGATCATTATTGAGAAGCCCTAATCAAAACTAGCTAGGCCAGGTGAAACTTCTCGCTAGCCAACATGAACCTTCTTTTGTTGTATGATCAAACTCACTTCTCTTTATTTGCCGCAAGCTTTAGATCTCCCCATTCCCAAATTCACATCAAATCTATCAGAAAGTGGAGGAAGAACACTGCATCCAATTAAAACCCTCCAATCTCCTGCCCCTGAGGAGTCCTCCAGATCGACAAAAAAGCAAATAAGAGGTCGATACCCTAACAATCAGTTGCACACAAGCACAAGCAAAAAGGAAGGGGGAGAGAGAGAGAGAGAGAGAGAGAGAGAGAGAGAGAGAGAGAGCTAGAAGAAAACAAGAGAGGAGAAGAGAATAGAAAAACGCAAACCGAGCTAAAGAAAGAAAGCCTTTGTTCTCCGTGCCCTCGTCCAAGAGCTCGTCGTCCTTCTCTCCTCTCTATCTTCTTCTTCTTTTCATCCAAATTGGGATTGAAGCGCAGGCGGCCAAGCTCTCTTGTCTGATTTCTTTTTCAAACCTTTTCCTCCCCGAGGTATTCAACTGTTCTTCCACTCATCTTCCTCATCCTCTTTCATCACATACATACTACAAACTTCACATTAAAATATTACTTAAATTCACAGAGAATGATAGAGAGAGAGAGAGAGAGAGAGAGAGAGAGAGAGAGACTGATGAGGCTCAAGCAGGCGAAGAGATGTCGGTTTGTGGAGGAAAAAGGTGATCGGGTCCACCAACCTGTAGGTCTTACCCTCTCCCCCACCTCCTCTTACCGTATCTTCTTCCCCTTCACCTTAGGAGCTAGCACTCATGTTCACTGTTTCATTATATAAACCTATTCATAAATCTATAATTAAATTAATCTAATTATCTAAAGGCACAGTTGGTTTTGTACTAGTTATAAGCTCTAGGAAAAATTGCTTTGTACTTAAATCTAGAAATTAATGAATAGGCCTAACACATTAAATCAAATCAACTTGATCAAGATTAACGCAAGAAGTAAAAAAAAAATTTATATGCTCAAATCAAACTTAATTTTAGAATAGAAGTGGAGAAATTAATCTCACCCCAATGTCATTAATGTCAAGAACTAGTATGAAGGGGAATTAACAAGTGAAAAAAGGATTTTTTTTTTAATAATAAGTGAAAAAGGTAGATTGGGATTGTGTGGGTTGAGAGAAATTTAGCTGAAATTTACAGCTATCTATCACTAATTAATGGGAAAGTTGTAATTAAGTTCTACAATAACACATCCACATTAAATTGTGTTTTCTTGTGATTTAATTATTTTTGTAGCTATCCTAATTGTAAGTTTTTGAATGTCTTCACCTTGACTTAATTAAGAGAAGCAGCTAGCTAGTATTAATGGATGATCATCATAGATTTTTCTCTCAAATAAATTATAAGTGACATGATAAATTAACCAGCAATTTTTAAAATTTTATATTGTAATATGTATTAATTGTATGGATGAACATTTCTTCGATCTCAAGCATGATCAAGTTGCCATCAGTATATATAAAAAAAAATTAATCTATTGTGTCGAAGAATTTGTGCTAGCTTAAAATTAAATCAACGCTAACTATATATTGTGCTGTTTAAAATTAAAAAACATTAATGATTCTAATTATATTTTCATTGAAAAAATATTTTCTAAATGAATTACATTAAATTTAAGCCAATTTTAGCCACATTTCTCTAAAAAAAACATAATTGAGATAAAATTTTCTTTAGATAATTATCACACATATATAAATATATAATAATAGTAATGAAATAAATAATAATTACTATAACAATATAGCCTAGCTACCCAAAACAAATTAAAATCATCATATTAATATTATATTATAAATTAATAATAATAGCATGCAAAAAGATCTATAACTTTTAAAAACAATTAAATAAAAAATATTTTATTTTTTATTTTTAATAGATAAACTTTAATATAAAAAAATTTACTTTATATCACATCTTATATAAATTTCAATATAATAAATTTTTAATGTAAATAATTAATTTTATTTCTCATCATTCATATACAAATCTCAAAACAAAAAATATATATTTTTTATCAGAATTAATTTTTTAAAATTAATTATAATTTTAGCTATTACCATAGTAAAAATAGCTCCAAGCTCCAACCAAAGCTTTGAGCTGATGTTAGCTCTATTTATCTGTGTTTTAAACATTATATGCTTACAACATTTGTTGTTAAACATTGGACTGTAATTAATAATTTACATTACTTGATCAAATTAACTAAAAACTGTAAATTATGTTTCAAATATCTTATACCTTCAAAAAATTCAATATATAAATGTGATAAAGGAACAGTTTCTATCTATGTTTACTGAAAACAGGATAACAATTTTTATCAAAAAAAAAAAAAAAAAAAGGATGACAGCAGCTTGTGCGACAATAAATTCAGACTATGATTATTGATACTTTGTGTTTATTATTTATATGTAATAATCTCTAAGTGTAATATATGTAAATGTATTTAATATTTAATATGAAGCTATAATAACAAAATAGAGATAAATCTAATAATAATTTTCCATAATTTTAGAATAATTTCTTCCAATATTTGCTATGTCTGAATTTTTAGTCATGCTTTTAAATTATTGAAATATTTGTTTGAAATTATTTAATTAGGAATTTTTAGGGTAAATTGAACTTGAGTAAGATCTATATATAGTAATTGTATTTTACTTCATAACTTTAGAATTTTAATCTTGAAAAATAAAATTACTTAATTTTGATTTAAATGACTACACATTAGTCTAATTAAGTATAAATGGATAATATATTATATAGAATAACAGAAAATTAAAAGCTTTTTTAAATTGAATTGAGATAAATCAGACATATTTCCAGCTCTTAATTCAAATTAAAGTGAAATTTAAATTGAATTGTTTGATTGGGAAAAAAAACTATATAGCTCAAGAGGAAATAGCCCAACAATGTTTAAAATTTATTTTTAGAATTAATTATTTAATTATCCAACTAATTAAATTTATTATCCATATATTAATCCAATTAATTAAAACTAGGGGGATTTACATACAGAATACTGAATTCATCATAAATTACGCATTTCATCATCTTTTAGTAAATATTACATCTATCACATTCTGCTTATGGGTTTTACATTTCTATTGTAACAATAGAAATGTAAAAAGAGTGTGATATATGTAATATTTACTAAAAGATGGTGAAATATGTAATTTATGATAAATTCAGTATTCTGTATATAAATCCCCCTTAAAACTAACAGTTATAAGCAAGCTCATGCAGTCACTGGCCTAAGTGGATAAATCTCACGTGCAAGCACGTGCTATCGTCAGTAAATCAATTTTAAATATAAATTTTGTTCATATTGAAATCGTAAGTTTTTTAAACATTAATTAAAAAATTTATTATTTGAAAAAAGAAATATTTAAAAAATATCCCGGCATAATGGTTAACAAATGAATAAAAAACAAATTGTTGAATTAAATTTCAAATTTCTAACATTTACATTTATAATTTCAAGGGACAAAAATTTTATAATTAATTTTATGGTAAAAATATAATATAATAGTTCATGATGGAGCTATAAAATTAATTCAAAGCTCGAAGTACATTCCTATGATAAACTTACTTAAATTTGAGCTCAACTCGAATGATTTTGAGTAGACCTATGAGCCAAGCACGGGTATCATTTTGATTATAATTCTAGACAGAGTTGTCTTGCTCGATATAAACTATAATTGACTCGAAACAAACTATTGACAAATGTATAATTATATTTCTATTTGTATATCTGTTTTATTTATTTATATACATTATATATATATATATATATATATTTAAAAATAATAATTTCTAGATGGCTCAAGCTCCCGTTTTAAGCTCGAGTTAGCATCAGTGACCACTTGCACTCAACTTGTTTTAAGCCTTATAAGTCCATGCATGATATAGACTTTACAAAAAGTTCTACATCATGGTACACGAATCTATGTAACTCGAATATTTATATATATATTACGTGAACAATATGTAAATGAAGACAAAATTTAATTAGAAGATTTGAAGAGATGTTCCTAATCCGCCGACCAGAGCTTCATAGAGTTCTACTATAAAAAGAAAGTTTGTTAAAGCTAATTATACATACAAGTGTTTTAGGGGAATAGGAGAGAGAATATAAGTGTGATGACTAGCTCGTTGCCAAATTAAAAAGTATGTAGAGTGATCACAAGATAATATCTCGAGGATAAAAGAATTACTGCTGCAAGAACCGTCTCACGACAGACTTCTTGGCCTAGCAGGAGTGGTATATGAATAGTTTATCCTATATTTAAAAATGGAAGGGAGTTCATGTGCTATATATGTATATGAATATTTGTGACCCTCAGTTATCCATACACCTTTTCTTTTAACGGAAGGGGAGAGAGTAAAATATGAGACTATAAATTAAATAAAGTAAACAATATCTTGATATCCAAGACTAGATCGTGACAATAGGCATCAAGTTTTCGATGGATCGGGAAGAATATTATCTTATAAGTGTAGAACGACTTAGATGATAGCAATATACAGCAAGAGGCAGACACATGTATTTGTAGTTGGGAGTGGATATTGTAGCTAGAGACATTCAATAGCATGCAAAGATATAGGTCATAATAGAGGAGATTTATATCATCAATGTCATTAGTATGAGGCACTAAGAGATTAATGACAGATGATATAACATCTCATAATTCAAACTGGTCGCCCATTTTATTTATACAATTTAGAAATTTCAATCCTTTTTTGACATGAAATGATTCATTCTTGTAGTTTTTTAATTATTTAAGTGATTTCGTTTCAATCATATGAATATCACTCTGGTGATCATAATCCCCCCTCCTTTCTATTTCAAGCACCACACGTAACTTTCTAGATAATTAGTTTATAGATGTCAGGACCTCGATTTGAGGTGGGTGACCTAGCTAACAATATCAACTCGAGGCAGTTAAATTGAGCTCCATATGGACGGCAAGGATGCAATTGTGAAGTATCAAATAAACATCGAAATATTAAATTAATCGAACCCAAGAGACGTGGAAATATTAAAACGTAGAAAAACCAAAGCTCACATCACCTGTTCTGATGATTGATAGGTTCCATTTTTATTTTTTATTTTTATTTTTTATAAATGTTTGGTTTTCTTTGATCAAATCCCTAATCGGGTTGCCGGGCTCATGCCAAAATTGGAGTCATGCATGCTGGTCAAACCATGACCGTGCAAAAGATGACTTATTCGATCGTATATAATAACAGCAGCACTAAGAACAAATAGGTAGGCAATGAACAATAATTTATCAATTAGATTCTCTAGTTAATTAAATTTTCATTGATTGGTGTTTAATATATATATATATATATGTATATATATTAAATAAAAGAACGTGCACACTCAAACTACAATCTTTAATTAATTATATTCAAATGAAGGCAAAAAAAAGGGTAAAGATCATCAGCCCTGAGAAATTTTTAATTTTAGTTCTTAAGTTTTAAAAATATTTTTAATTGGATCCTCTAGATTGATCATATGAATATTTTACTTAGGTTTTTTGAGAGAATTTTGTTAATATTTTATTAGGAAGAAATAAAAATATAATTTTTTAACTAATGCAATAAAATACATGATAATGCTCATCTTTTTAGGAAGAGGTAAGGGAGGAAAATAATAGTAGGATTAAAAGGTAATTTTAATTTTATTTTTAAAATTTTTTAATGGAAGGATTGAGAAAAATATATTTAATAAATTTTAAATTTGTGGATTTATATGATTTTTTTTTTTTGATAAATTTAGATATGTTAGTGATATTTATCTTAAAAATAATTTAATCTAGGGACTTTCTTATTATCTTAATTATTAAAAGCTTTTAATTGTTAGCTAGACAGCATATATTGTTTGTAGGCGATAGTATATATATATATATAATACCTAATGGGTACAAGAATATTATTTCTTTTTTGCTAGAAAATTGAATAGTCCAGAAAGAATAATCAGATCAATTACATGGCATGCATGAGGTTTAATTTTTATGTCATGGGTGTTTAATTTTCACATAAAAATTTTCCTTCTGCCACAAACAATACAATTCACAAAGTTTCAATTCCTATATTAATATTATATATATATATATATATATATATATAAATTTTAAAATTGAATCGTCCGACACCTCTGAGCCAAAAGACGATGGATATCGCACTATCCAGCCCGACAGATTCATGACTTAACCATCCAATATATATCTCGTGGAATGGAGCATTTGTAGGACACTGTATTTTCCGATCGAAAATCGATTAGTTCGGCCATAAAAACTTTGACTATTTTATTCATCTACATTGACAAAGGTAAACTATATCTTAGACCGACCAAAGTTATATATGTTGCAAACTTTTTATTGGAGCATATATGTTAATATATAGTTTCTTATATCATTTTGTTTATGTAACGTTACACACATGCAACAAACAGTTAACTACTTAAAGCATATTGCTATTTTAATATATTTTTGTTGAAATAGGGTACATGTGCTATTGGCGGAGAAGGATGGAGTTCTAAGAATTAGAGACATGCAATATTTCTCGTCAAAATTATCAGCATAGAGAAGCCAAGAAATACATAGAAAAGCATACAAGATGTAAGGTAGTTCAGAGATAAATTTTCTTACATCCACTTGGAAGAGAGAGAAACGTTTTCATTATAACTCAGATTTGGTCTATAGACCAATATAAGAGAAAAGAAAAGAAAAGAATGCAGAGCTTCTTTTCTCTCTAAAAGTTCAAGTGTTTTGCAAATTCGAAATTAGAATATATTGTAATTGCTAGTTCTAAGAAGACCATTACTGATAGTAAGAAGTGGACACGTTAATTCTTGATCTGTTAAGCCTTTGGCAACTAGATGACCATCTGCAAGTGACTGAAAACATAAAACTCCATATTAAATAGGGCTGAAAGTGATTAGCAACAAGAACAGTGTCAGGAGGATGCTAACATGGCGGTCTCCATTCAGTTGCACTACAATAAATTGTGGTTCTGGGAACAATCATGAGCAATAATATCAAGCTGAGTTTACCTCGTAGATGATATTTAGAACTCCTGAAGGTAAAAAGCAAGCCTTCATCGGATCCAAATATGCCCAATATTAAGTAAAAAAATAAATTTTGAAATCCTAAGTCATCACGTGTACGGTAAAGATGCAGTGCTGAATCTAGATATAAACATATGTTTATTCTCATATATTTTTATAGTATCATCAAAGAGAATATGCTTGATATATATTTAGTACATTTTTTTATTCTCTTTAAAAAAAACTATCCTTATATACATATATAGGTACCCATGAAAATTTATTTGAGTCTTCAATTCTACACTAATAGGATTTCATATTCAGAAAAATGAAAAATAAAAAATATATATAATGTATATATAATTATAATTATAGATTTGAATATATACTGAAAATGTGGGGAGGGACAGTACTGTTGGAATTATCCCTTGTGGATGAAGTGAAGTCACAGTCACAAATTGACTCATCCCCTTTTTCTCATCTGAATAGCAAGAGACTCAGCATGAGCAATCTGGCTACTTAATCTCTCCAAGGCATCATCTACTTTTTCTCAAGATTTTAAAACTCGATTTAAGTTTTAATTTCACTTAAAAAATGAAAGTTTCAGTGTTCGTAGTTTCAGAAGTTTCGATGATTTTAATATTGGCACTTTCAGTTTATCAGTATTAGAAATTCAAAATTAAATGAGATGAGTTTTGATTGTTTCGGCAGTTTCGACTGAAACTATCTTTTCACCTGATTTATTTATGTATGACATATATTCGACTCATTTACATATTAAATGAGTCAATAAAATGACCCAAATTTGAGCAGTTGACTAAATAAGTTACCCACTACCCAACACATTTATCATTAATTATGTATAGTTGAACATGTACAGTATATTAATTTGATCTTTATTCAACATAATAAAAAATTTAAAAAGGAAATGTAAAATAAAATGAAATCATGTGAATATCAATTTAAGGCTTTAAACTCAGTTTTGGTTTCGGTTTCAATCACAGTTATAAGATGAAAGTATCAGTTTAGGCAGTTTTTAAAGTTTTGACAGTTTCGATACCGACAATTTCATTTTTTATAAATTATTAAAATTTTATGAATTCAAAATTGAATTTATTAATGATACTTATTTAATATTATGTTTTACATGGAGATGAGTTTCGGTAGTTTCAGCAGTTTTAATCGAAACTCGATTGAAAGTGCTGAAACTACTGTGTTTTGGCCGAAATCAAAGCTCCGTAGCTTTTTCGAATTGGTTCTCACCTACCGAAACTCGACAATCTTAGTTGAGTTTTAAAACCTTATATCAAATAATTAATATTAAAAATGATACTCAAACGAAACAAATTTAATTTTATTAAACATTCTATTGGCCTATTGCAAGTAAGTTGATCCAATAAGTCGAACTAAATCACTGATGCTGGTCATATAAAATCAGATTGACTCATCTATAAACCCGAAAAATTGAGAAAAAAAGAGCCATTTTAAGGTGACCCAACATGTAGTAGTTTAAGAGTAATTCATCTACTAGCTCTTAAACAGCATTCCCGAACAATTCGAACAATTTGATCGAATTGGGTTGAAAAATCAAGGATTAGCTAAACAGTATCAGTCAAACAGAGTATCCAAACAGGACCCTATCCTGAACACACCCATCGGTCAAATCATAGAACATCCCTCTATTGTATGACCTCTAGGTGATGAGTTGGAGAAAAATGATCATCATTATGACATATGAGCATTGAAAGGCTGCGTAGCTATCTTTGTTGTGAGGTCATGTCGTCATCAATAAAGTTTACCTATTTCACTTGTCATGACTATCTACCTTCTAGATCTCCCATATAAATAATTATATTTATGAAAGTGGGGGACTTTCGGGGACCTCAGGTGTTGCAATATGAGAGGACTATTCGGCATATATTTAGCTCTTCGTCTCCATCCAACTTGTGTTAATTATTTGACTCACTCTACTCAGTAATATTTGGCCTTTGGACGATGCAGCTAATCTACCTTTTTCTTTTTAATCTTCCTAAGCAACCTTTAAAAGAATCCTTATTCGTTTCTTACCTCTAAAACTTATCTTTAGTATTCTTTAATTTTTCTCAATTTTAGTTTAAAATTTTTTACCTAAACAATATATATATATATATATATGGATCATATGTTTGCCTCATGAGTGATCTCTTGGAGATATTCTGGCCCTGTTTTAGAGAATAAGATATCACGACAGTATTCATGATGCAGGAAGTGTAAATATTGGCCACTCTAGATTTGCTATTTCTGTGCAGAACCTAATCGTCTCAAAAAAATTATATCTAATAATTTTTTTAAAAAAAAAAATTGATAGAATCATAGAATTTATATATCTAACATTGATATTTGATGTCAGTTCTAGTATTCCACTTATTTTTCTGAATTTTATTTAGCTTGAAAACTTTTGATTCTAGTTGTCTAATTTTTTCTTAAAATTATATTTTTTTCACTGTTATTTAAACCCTCAATTTACCAATGAGCGTAAAAATACATAATAATTTCAAAGGTACAGACAGGTCTGCTTGAAGCCAAAAAGATCATAGTCTTGTCTATTTTTCCATTATAATAATAAAAATATATTATTTTATATTTCATTTTATATAAATGTTAATATAATATTATTTTATTTCACTTCTTAATATATTAATCAACTTTATTTTATGTCCTATATAATTTTTGTAATATCTAATTTTATATTATATAATATATATTTAAAAAAAATAGAAAAAACTCATGCTACATAAGCTAGTCTACAAGTTTAAACTTTAATTTAGGTATCAACATCAAAAATCATAAGATTATATATTAAACCCTCTTATGACTCCGATTATTTATAATATATAAAAAAAAAATTACGCTAAACTTCATCCATGTTACAATATAAATATATTAGCTTACGCAAAATGAATGTGAGTTATAAATATATATATATATATATATATATATAAAAGTATTTCTCATGAATTTAATCTACGAGCATATGCTTTTAGAATAATTAATGATGGTAACACATTTAACAATAAGTTCATCATAATCAAACTTTCATCAATCAAATTATCGTGAAATAAGAAAGTTAATTACCTCCTCTCCCTCTCTCTCTAAATATTCACACAAACACACATACACATCTTTCTATTTTATGATTTTATGATTTTATCTTTCTCTGTGAGAAATCTCTCATCCCTTCTATCCTGTTAATTTCTCAAATATGGCCTACAAGAATTTCTGTGATTTCAGTACTGTCAGTAAATGGAGGAGACCACAAGCAAAAGATGTGTGAGATGTAAGCATTATTCTTCCAAATTAATGATCATTTAATTAAATATTGTTCTTTTCACTTAGCTAAATTAAGCATATTTAACTAGAATAAGCTAATCCTAACTAGCTAGATCAAATTATATATATATGATTATTATTATTATATTATTATTATTTGTGAGGGATTTATGCATAGAAGAGATCTAAGATCAGGTACCTATAACAACTTAACAAGTGTCTAAATTTCACTGTATGTACAACCAATAAGATGGTACTTGACAGTGGAGTGACATAATCTGAAGAATCCAAGGAAATGATAGGGAAATTTCTTCACATAAGATTTATAATTACCATTTTACTATTATTTTATTAATATTTTAAGTTATTTTATAATTTTCAATAATTTTATTTCGCATTCATCACAAATTTTGATATTAAAAATCAACTTTACTTCACACCCAACATAAATTTTAATTTTAAAATTAATTTTATTTTAATTTATCTTGCACACCTTCTAATATTAAAATAATCTTCTATCTCATCAAACTCATAAATTAATTTATTCTTCTTTTTACTCAAAATTTTCAACTAAACAAGCCCATATGTATAAGTACACAAGATAAGCTAATTAATTAGAGGTTTCTTGTACTACATACAAATTATATAATATTAGCGTGCATTTTATTTTCTGTGAAGTATATATTCAACATTTTACTGATCATTTAATTTATAGGTGTTTTTAATTTAATTCTTTAATCATCTCTTTATAATTTAATTCTAATTAATTCACTGAATTCTTGCATATATAATATGCCTGATTAAAGTACAATAAAATCTGAACTTCTATTTGATAGGCTATCACTGATATATACATAAACCTCTTAATAGGCCATCCTTTGCAGATTGTCTGTAGTAAATATATATCATCATAACTGTAACTTTACATCATTAAAAGTGTGTTAATGCAAAAAATTATGCCAAAATAGAATGAAATTAGATGATAAATTTTATGTGAAAATCTGAGTGTCTGGGGGAAAAACCACGACGTTGTCTAGGCGATTTAAATCCACTAATCGAATCTCTTCTCCTACAAAACTTGAGGGTCTATAAAGGGAGACCGAATGAGTACAAGAGAGAGAGAAGGGGGCAGCTCGGCCAGAGAGGGAGAGACCTCCTCCTTAGGGCATCCTCTTTCCCCCTATTTATAGCCTGGAGAAGAGGGAACATAATAGGTACGATTTATCACATCTAACACCTATTCCTGCAAAGGACGATTAGAGAGTAGACCCCCATGCTATCTTAAATACCAAGTTGACATAGTAGTACAGAGAGTATGATCCGGTGATATCTCATAATAGTACGGAGAGTATGATCTGGTGATATCTCTTTGAGCTGTTGTTCGGCTTGAGCTGTTCGACTTGAGCTGCTATTAGGCTTGAGCTGCTATTCGGCTTGAGCTACTTGACTTAAGCTGCTGTTTGACTTCTGATCGGCAATAGATGTTAGAGAAGGTTCTAACAAAGTGAATGGCAGAAACAACAAATTTTTGGCACGATGCATGAACATTTTATTGTTATGCTGATTTTAATTAGTAGTATTCTTTGGTGATCAGTACATGAAATGCTTCATGAGTGTTCAATATCGAATTATGCTACTTGTAATTCTTGCATATGTCCGTTATCGCAAGTGAATTAATTATATATGATCTCCCAAAATCATTTATATCATACAGAAACAATATTAATATTAACACTATATAACATAACACAAATATAGCCACCTTTTCTTTTTCTTTTTGTCATTTCACCGTAATTTGGCTTGGTCTTCTAGCTTGTTCTCTTTTCATTCTAGTTCAGTGATCCAATCTTTAATATAACTTTTCATCCATGCATTCAACTAATTAAGCAGTTTAGTCTACTGCTACTATAATACAAAAAGCTCATTAACTTGTTAGTTTTTTCTTTTCAAACTTCTAGATGAGAGAGAGAAACGAATAAGATTAATAAATCATTTTATATCGAAAATAAAATATAACATTCGAGCTAAAGTAACACAAAGATAGGTAATCTTCTAGGAATCACTTCAATTAAATTGTATATTTAGGTCATGCAATGTGATCATATATATATAACTTTGCATAGAATATGTGATCATCTGTCAAGTTAAAAATATATATATGTCAGAGATAAAAAAGAATGCATGAATAATTAATCAAAATCGTTTTTCAGTGAGACAGATCATGGGATTATTTTGAGTGTCTTGAAAAAAGGAAGGCAAGTACTACTGCTGGCCGGCATGAGGACATGGGAGATGGAGTACTGCTGCTCTTTGATTTGCCTACGCGAAAGCTATCCATATATATGCAGCTGAGAGCCAATTAATTACAAAGCTCTGATGTTCGTGAGAAACACATATCATCATCGACTTCGGATCTGCGTGCATTATTGTCACTTTCCTTTTCACTCCTTTGTTAGCTTTTCAGTTCTGATGAGTGACATCTCTCTCTCTCTCTCTCTCTCTCTCTCTCTCTCTCTCTCTCTCACTCAGTGCATATATATGTATATATATATATATATGCAAGCTTAAGGGCATTTGGCATATATGCTTGTTTGACATTAATTATATGTATATATATCATGTATATATGTAAGTTATATATATATATATATATATAAGCTTCTTGGGTGCATGGAATATAGGTAGAGTAGGGAGGCAGCCATGGCCAGGGAAAGGCAGCATCAAACTCCATGTATGATCTGGTCCCATATTATGACAAGTCCATGTGCAAGGAGCTATTATTCTGATTCACTGGGCATTTTGCACCATCCCCTAAATAAGGATAAATTATATACTGTATTAATCATATCCAATTTCATGCAAATAGCTTGAAAAAATTAATTATTTGTTATTTGCTATTTTGATTTCTATTATGTAGCGTCTGTGTGATGTGTGACGAATCGCTCTGATACCAAAAGATTAAAGTGGGACGGTAAAAATGAGGTGGTTAGAGTTTAGAGAGTGAAGGAAAATATGAAAAGAAAAGTTATGGATAACTAGGGTTTCTAGAATTTTTATTATCTAAGTTTCCCTTATAACTTTTTCTTTTAGGATATTTATCTCTTCTAAAATTTTTAAGCTGATTCATTCTAAATTCAGTTGCACACAAAGTAAATTTCATTCATTAATCAAGAAATTCTCTAAATATGTATAGACTCCAGTGTATTTATAGGCAAATATATAAACTAAAATAAAAAATAAAAAACTGAATAATCACGACTCTAGATAATTATCCAAATGAAATAATTCCAATTAATTTAAGTTGAATGTGGTGTTCTCCTAACCCAATAGGAAAAAGCTTCTCTAGAAACTAGGAGGCTCATGTTCAAACCACACTATCACTATAATTTTTAAGTGGGGTAGAAAAAATTACAGTATTAAGAGGTGAAGTTAAAAAAGATTAAGTTAATTAATTTTTTTTAAATGATATTATCCAATATGATTAAATCAATTTAGATAAAATTTAATTTAAATAAATTCAACCAATTTAAATCTAAAAAAATATTTTTATGAATATTCTGCATAATCTATCAAGAGCAAGTTATAAAATCAAATATAAATTGTCTGTCATCTTGATGTCTCCGTCGATCTAGCTAGCTATGCTTCTTTCTGCATCTCATTCGAGCAGTACTTATAGAGTGAAAAACCAATCACAGGCACTAAAAAATTGGTCACGTATAGATATTTGCAACCATTAATTAGCTCAATAGTCACAAAATCAAACACGGATATACAGTTAGATCTAAAAAATGCATGAAATCTTACAAATAAAATCAAATATATATATA
>KZ452995.1:1668879-1693197 GCA_002786265.1 Apostasia shenzhenica | reverse complement strand
CAAATGGATTAAGGTATTGATCAAAAACTAAATATTAAATTTTATGAGAAAAATTAACTTATATTTAATATAATATATATATATTATAGAGAAATCCATAGAATACAATAAATAACTATATACTAATATATATACTATATATATATATATATATATATATATATATATAATGTTAATTTCATCATAATTAATAATTAGTGGTCAGTACTTATCAATTGCCAACGAATGTAATCGATTAATTGCAATTGAGACAATGTAATTAATTTGTAAATTAATATGTTGGGCATAAAAATTTAGTTTTGTTATCTTCAGAACAATTATAATTAAAACTCATGTTTGGTGTTAAGAAAAAATCTACCACGCCACCCAGCGTTAATATGCGCGGACAGGTGTGGCTTAATCCTTCGTCACTTGAATTGTGTTATAGAATAAATTCGAGAGACTTGCTTGGGTTGAGTCCAATGGCTGAATATAGGGAGATCGAACAGATAGCTAGTCAGTAATCTCTTGTCATGCTATTGCCTGATTCTATGATATATATGATGACTTCTTAGGAGTATAGGGAAGGTGACTGCCATAATTAATGCTTGGATTATCAGGCAATGTGAGTAGGATGCTTAACCATTGCCTTATTAATAAGAGTCGTTTAACCCACCAAATCTCGCCCCACTACGCTCTCACCATAAATACCCTTATAATTAATTATGGTGAGAGAGGAGTCCAGATTCCAAGCTTTGATTCCCCAAGCTTACTAAGCACTATTTATCTGGTGTAAATGGCTACAGCCTTTTAACCCTGTTTGACTAGTTCTCTCTAGCAAATTTCTCTAAGGAAGTCACCAGCTTCCGCCAACCGGCCTCTTTCTCTCCTTTTAGGGTGATTTCAAAGAAACCTTCATCTCTTTTTCAATTTTACTCTTGGCCACCTCTCTACTCTTTCACCAATCCCTTCATTTTTTTAATTTCTTTGTTTAAAATATTTTGTGTTAATAAAAATTTAAAAAAAGTAAAAGCATCACACACATGTATTGTCCATCTCTTTTTGGCTGCTGATCAGCTCTGTCACCAAAGTCAATCAGACCAGAATTACAGTCAAAATATAGAACAATCTAAAGAGCAAACAAACAAAGCTAAATAATGGTCATACATCTTGACCATCATTTACTTCAACATTACTTTAGTTTATAGCTTTCAAAAAATTAATGAAAAATTCAAAATAGGCATTAAACTATAGAGATTTAGCAACATATCATATTGTCATTAGACCTCCTAAATATCTCAAATCGAGTAATTAACTAACAACACATTGTTTTACTCGATGAGGAGTGGCCTTCACAACTTAGATTTTGGGCAATGTGCACTTTCTAATAGGTTTATAGACAAGGTCAGTTTGTTTGTAACATTAGATTTAATAAGGTTAAAATTAAATTTAGATAGAGATATTTTTTATTAAAAATTGTGAATGATGTGAAATAAAGTTAGTTATTATGTTGAGATATGTGAGGGATATGATATAAAGTTAGTATGTTGAGATATGTGAGGGATGTGATATAAATTAGTTATTATTTTAGTAATGTATGTAGGATGTGAAATAAAATTAATTTTTAATATTATATTTTATGTGTGATGTGATATGCCAGGTTAAAATTAAACTAGGTTAATTTTTAACTTCAAAAGAAACGGGGCCTTAGTTTATTCCCAATGCATTGAAAGGGTATGTCATGACCTCATCTAATGTATAGAATGAATTGTATAACTCAAACATTTTTATTATAGATGTCGCGTATAATTAGTTACCGATTTAGAATTTTTTTAATACAATAATCGTTAATGAGAATGATTTCAATCTTATAATGACAAGTGAAAGATTTTACTTTCTACAATAGATCTACGTATAAATATTTACAATATATATGTGCTAGTTACTCGTGCCAAAAGTTGATGCTCATTTGAAGCATGCAATCGACTTGCATCTCAATTATAATAATTAAAAACTATAGTTCTTTTTGTATCTTATTAGCATAAAAATATTAAGAATAAGTTATATTCAGGTTTTTGAATTTAGGGTATAATAATATCTAAGTTTATATTTTAAAATTTTTAACATTTGGATCTCTGATTTTTAAAATTTTAATATCTAAGTCTTTAATTTCAAAATATTTTGTTATTAAATTTTTTACAATTTCAATTATACTTTTTTCTTTCTCTCTCTGCATTGGCGGCAGAAAGAGAGGATCGGAGGGTATAATTATAATTTTTGAAAAATTTAAAAAGGGAGGTGGACATTAAACTTTTTAAAACCAGGGAGATATTAAAATTTTAAAAATATGAATTTAAGTTTTATTATACTCTAAACTTAAGCATCCATTTGTAATTTAACCAAATATTAATGCATGCCTGATCTTTGTATCTGTTTCCAGACAATTTCATGAAGTCGATCACCGCCGTCCATCGGTCAACGGACGGTTGCCGTTTCCTGTGACGCGTTGGAGAGGACAACGACCTGAGAAAGAGAAAGGAAACAGAATATTTGAAAGCCTGAATATATTCTACCAAGGCTGGAGAAGATGATGGCACTGGCAGTCTTCAGTCCTATTTTAATTATTTTGCAAAATAAGTATATATTTTTTGGAAGTGGATCTCATTAAATTTTCAATATTCATATTAATTTGTCCTTTAATTATAATATATACGTTGACGGAAAGAAGTGGGAGCTCCGAGAATCGATGACACGCAGTGTGTTTAGCCTAGGGGTTTGATCATCGAAAGGTATGATAATCATCTGGAATAATACATAGAAATTTAAGGTTGTTCAAGGAGGAATTCCCCCTGCGTTCATTGGGGCGTCAGTGACAGTAGTTCTACTAAAAACTCAAGGGATTTGGTTAGAAGACTAATAAATGGTATATTACAAATATCATCCCCCAATGTTTTTCAGGGAAATCTCTCTTCTAGCTTTACTAGTACTGTTACATGTATCTCCTCTATGTGCTTACTTGTGTCTCACTCGGAGGTATTTATAAGCGGATTGTAGTGGAGTTTAGCGGATTCTCCTGAAGGAGACATTGAACATTTGTCTTATTGAGCCTATACCGGCGGTCCCATCATTGTCAGCATCCGAAAAAATCACTAGTGGCAAGAGCACGCGGCTTCTTGATCTTTACGACCCGTGGGAATCTTTAGTGGCTGGAGCAAATGACTTCTTGATCTTCGCGATCCGTGGGAATCCGTAGTGGCTGGAGCACGCAGCTTCTTGATCTTTGTGACTCGTGGGAACCTTTATTCGGTGGAAGTTATGCTGACGTGATGCTCTGATAGTGACAGTCAGAACTAGAGAAGTATTGTATCCAATATTATGAGGGACGCTGTAGCCTAAGAATTATATTCAATATTATGGGAGATGCTGCAGCTTAAGCATCGTGTCTGATGTTTCGAAAGGCCGAGCCGGCGGAATCGAAGTTCGAGGTCTGCAAAATTATCGTTAATAATGTCGGTAAGGTTTGAGACTGTCCATCTACTTGTCACATGTATGGCTGAGATACGACAACAAACCCAAGTGTAAACAATGTATCAAATACTTAATGGTACTTTTCTCAATTACCCTATGTTAATTAAGAGGTTTTATATTTTTAAGTATGATCTAATACTTAACTATAAATAAAGTAATCTATATAAGAGTGGTGAGTACTAATAAACTTTCGCATAAAGATTGAAGAGAGTAGTAATAAACTAATAGGGTAATAAATTTTAAAACAAAACAAAATAAAAAGCATGACTCTTCAACTTCTATAATAAAATGAAACTCGATTTTCGGATTAATTAATAGTGGAAGCAAAACGGCTTTATCAAAATAAGCATAACTCCTTCGGCAGAGACTTCAATACCTTTCATCGTTATGCAATATTTTGCAGAAGTTCTGCCCAATTAGTATCAAAATTTAACAAAATATAGTAAATTTTTGAAATAGATTTCTACTCCTCACTCATAATTGTTAAATTTAATTACTAACATAAGATTTAGGTTTCAAGAGTACTATAGGGTACTTAGACCCAAATACCCTAAAATCCTAACTAAAATCACCTAAAACCCTAACTAAAATTAGAAAGAAGGAGAAGGATTAGGGTTTAAGTTATTTTTTTTTATGTTTATTTAATTCCGATGAAATTAGAGTTATGAAAAATATAAATACCTTTCAAGGCCTCATTTCACGTTGGGGTGAGCAATTGACATAGAAAATCTATCTTTGAATTGTATTTGATTGATAACTTGTGTGATCTCAAAAAGTTATTTTATTTCATATTTTACATATAATATAATTTTTAATATAAAAATTTAATTTATTTTGTTTGTCATATATGAATTTAAAAAAAATAAATGTACAATTTTTTTTTCATTGAACCGGACAGAAAATATTTGCAAAACTTGTAGACAGCAATTATATGGGAAATTTGTGATCTAATGGACAGTAGCGGCTGGACTTTTGCGGCTGGCATATATTCCCACGCGATGACTCGCTGTTGGGCCTCCTTAAGGAGGAGGTGGGCCCATTATGGGCCCATTATTATGGCCCAAATCTGGGCCCAAGGTGGATTGCAGGACGATTACGTCCGTATCATTCCGGACCTTCCGGCAGCAAGCGATCGGCGCGAAAAGCAAAGCAGTTGCCAAAAGTTTTTTTTTTTCCAATTTTTTCCAATATTTGCCATAAATCTTTTTTAAAATTAAATATTTACCATAAACTGCCAATCATAAAAAATTCCCATTATTGTGAAAAATGGGCCCTAAAAAGCCCAAAAAATCATTATATTAGCCCACATTTCAGCCCATTTACGGGGCCCAACAAGCGAATCCCACCGAACTACCTCTTCGTTTTGTCCTCCTACGGGAAAAAAATGAGCAGCACGGCGATCACTAGTGATCTGGGCATGTCGGACGCGTACAAGAAGGTTAAAGCGGGGAGGCTGGCGTTCAAGGGCGGCGAGCTCGCCGCTGTGAAGTCCGTTGACAAGAAGAAGCGCAAGAAGAAGAAGATGCAGGAGGAATCGGAGGACGTTTTGGCTGGCGGCGGTAGCGACGGCGACGGAGGCGCCGGAGAGAGGGAGGGTGCCGTGGCAGCGGCGACGTCAGGAGGAGATTTGTACACGATCGACGCGGCAAAGAAGATGAAGTACGAGGAGCTCTTTCCCGTGGAAGCGAAGAAGTTTGGGTATGACCCAGCAAATAAGTCCCGAACCGGCGCCCGGACCGTCGAGGAAGCGCTCGATGACCGCGTTAAGAAGAGGGCCGATCGCTACTGCAAGTGATCCATTTTTTTCTCATTTTCGATCCGATTGGTAAGAGGGATCTGATTATTCTGGTGTTCAAATATGATCAATAGTACGAAACCCTTGAAGATTATTGTAGATTGTAATATATGGCTTCTATTAGGGTTTTGATCTTTCTGACTGTAAGAACACTGGGATTCCTCTGGATGCCAGAGGATTTTCATGTTATTGGAATAAATTATAGTCGTCGATATTAAGAAATATAAGTTAGGTTTAGATTTACATGACCATTTTGTCTACTGTTTTCTTCCTTCATCTTCTTACAATTGTTTTCTGCAAAATTCAATTTAATTTGTTGCTTAGAACTAGAAAGAGTTAAAGGGAATTGCATTTGTATTATGCACTGAATTTATCACCAAAAGTGAAATACTTGTGAGCTTTAAGGAGGTGGTGTATAAGAATTTGCTTCACTTGTTTGTTTTCAGGATATCTTGTAGCAATCAGGATTTTTCTTGCCATTCTAGCTTCTGGAACTTTACTGATTGGGTATTTCTTGGTAACAGTGGTCTCTTTGTGAGCTACTTCTGCTAGTCACTCCATTGATTCTTCATGCTTTATGTTCACCTTAACTACATGCTTGTAATTTGAAAAACTTCAGAAATCTGTGTAGGAAATGTAATTTAATAGCAATTCATACGTAGGTTGTGATTGACAGAAAAATTTATATTTTTTGTAGCATGTTCAACCCAATTTTTTCCATATGCAAAGTTACAATTTAGGATTCTTGTCGTAACTGCTGTAACTACTGATCGATCTTTTATTCTGATATTATCAGCCATGAAACAAGTTTTTCCTTGTAGTTCTTAGCTTGCATTTCACTCAAAACACTATTCTTTATAATAAGCACAACCCAGAAGTTTAAAATTCTTAAGATATTTTAAGCTATAACGTGACTTGATCTATAAAGTGGCTTCAGAGTTTTGATCCTGTATTCCTATTATCAAACTGAGAGATTGTAGGTAGAAGTGCTGCTTATTATATTTGTGTATCAAGTCATGGTGAAGTTCTTGATTGATTATTTGTAGCTTATGACATAACATTTATCGACTTCTTTTGATAGCTGACGACTACATGCATTCTTTTCATGACTGATGGCTGAGGCAGCACACGACCCCTCCGCTCTCCTAATTCTGTAAAATCAGGTATGAAGTAGACATAATCGAACTTTTCACGGTGCAACATATTTCATTATCTTTGAGTTGCTGTGATTTTTGGGGAACGTTGTGTGGTCAATCGATCTTTTCTTATTGTGTTCATGTTATATTCTTTGAAGTAAGAACATCTTTTTTTTTTTTGAAAAGTGGCAATACCATAAAATTATAATAAAGAAACTACAAGCTATTCAGTGTCACTTAACATCCATTCTGAGAATGTTACAAAAGTCATTGGGAAGGGCCATATCAATTTCCCAGCAAAAATCACCTGTGTCGCATAGTGTGCCAAAAAATCGGCCGCACTATTGTTGTTACGTTGTATATAATTAACTCTGCAGGCAGCAAACGACAATAAGATGTTCACAATATTAGCTAGGATAGGATCCCGAGAAGTGAAGTTGAATCCTCTAAAGGAAGTAAGAACATCTTCCTGTTGCTTAATTTCATATCCAAGGAGTAAACTTTTCTCGCTTCTCAAAGGGGTGTTGAGTTTGAATATCATTTGAAGCATCATTCTGTTTATAGAAATTCAACATATAATCGATAGTTATTTTCATTTGCGCTTTGAATGCTGTAGTGGGCTTCTCATGAGCTTCATGTCTTACTAGTCATAACCTTGAAATTTAATTCCCCTTGTTCTTCTTCTCTTTTATTAGCAAAATTTGGTGTGCATATATAATTACTAGAACATTCTTCTCTAGAGATTCTGTGTGTACTGTGGTTTTAAGTTTCGTTAAAACTGATTAAAATTGAATTTTGGAGTCAACAATCAAAGAACATGCATGCATTATGCCGAAATCATTGAAAACTAAAACTATCGAAACTTTAAAAAACTACTGAAACTAATACATTCAATTTACGAGCAAAACCCGAACTAAAACTGAGTTTTAAAACCTTGGAACAACTATGGAATCATATGTTGGGATGTTCTGCTATGGTAATATTTCCATTTTGATACACTGCTGAACTGAGAATAAAAAAAAATCGAACCGAATCTGAATAACCTGAACGGAAATTTTCGGTTAACCAAATCGATGTGTTCAAGTTAGGTTTTCATTTTGTAGAAACCTATGGTTCTGATTTAGGATTAGATTTTTTTATATAGAAAATTGACGGTTAACCAACCTAATATAAACTTTTTTATTAAATGTATCTTAAATTAATATAATTATAAATTTATAAATAGTGATAATATAAAAAATATATTTTTTTAATGTTTATGTGCACATTCACACATATATAAGAATGTACAGTTGTGTATTTATTTGTAATTTTTTTTACTTGGTGTTAGCATTTAAAATTTTTAATAAATAATACCTTAACTTTTGATTGATTTATAAATTTAATAATCAGTCATTTAATATAAGTGGTAATATTATTTTTATAATTTAGGTATAATATTTTTTTAGATAAAATATTTTATTAATATTATTGATAATATTTATATTTAATATTATTGTGAATATTGCTTTAAGAAGTTAATTGTACCATATTTTTATGGTATATTATTGTGCTAATCAATGTGAGACAATTGCTCGAGTATATGTCCAATAATCGAATCCATTCATGTTGGTCATCCCCATCTATTGAGTTATTTTAATCCAATCGGTTACATGAACATTAAGAATTTACTCGACCGACCAGTTGGTGTCCGCTCTTTAATTTTTCACCCAACTATGATCGAAGACGGCCAAGACCATGCAGGAGTGCAACACACTGGAGCTACTTTATGTCAGTCGAACTATCGATTTTGATTTCGTTTATTAGGGAGAAATACAGGGGCTCGAGGTAGGCCAAATATACGAGTAAAATGAGACTTAAAATCTCAAATTTAATGACTTACGTTGTGCTGCTGATTTGCTTATTGTTAATAGTGAACGATTATTAGAATAATATTTTAAGATAATATAAATAAATTTGAATTGGCATATTATTTATTGAGGAGCTGAGAGAGTGGGTCGTCTTCTTCTTCTTCTTCTTCTCTCCCTCTATTCTTCCTCTCCTTCAGTGGAACGCATACGCAGCCTCCCTTTTCGCCTTCAGCCCATGGTCTACAGCATTTTCGAAAGAGATGGTTTTGGTGTTTAATGCGTGTAATTGTTATTGTATGTTTTTTTCCTTAGTTGAAAAATATGTTTATGCATGAAATATTTCGAATTTTTTTGTGGGAAGATTTTTTTTTTTTTTTGACTTTTGAGCCTCTTTTGATTCGAGAGTTAAATTTTAGACAAGATAAAAAAATAATTTATTTTATCGATTTAATGACAACAAAGGATAAGGAGTGATCTATTGAGTTATTTTATCGACTTAATGTTAAGATAACTATAAGGAGTGATCTTAGTTACTTAAATTTAGATAAGAATTTGGTAACTGATAGAGCACAATGAAAATAAAGGATTTATGTAGCCGACTTCAATTAATGGGATTAAGGCTTGGTTGTTGTTGTTGTTGTTTTATCGATTTAATGATAATAATTTAATTTAATATTGAAAAGTATGTAAAATGTAGAATAAAGTTAATTCTAATATTTATATTTGTATTAGATGTGAAAGAAAGTTAAATTTTATAGTTGCAATTGTAATTTGTGTTGAGCAAAAAAATAACTAAAATCAAATGAGCATGGAGATCTACAATGAAAAAAATTTTCTTTCTATGATTAATTCACTAAAGTGGAGATCAGTACTAGAGATCTATGAGAAATATTATATAGTGCTGAATAATGATTTACAAAATAAAAATATATAAATAAAATTAATATTATAAAAAAATATTAAGGTAAATGAATAAATATTTAACGAATAAAAAGATTAAAAAATAGTTATGAAAATTAGAATAGTCTAAATTGAGGATAAATTTAAGTAAACTTTATCTAAATAATCTAGATATAAGCCGTAGGTTAATAGAAATTTTAATAAGAAAATTTAAATTATTGTATCTTATTTATGTAAAATAAAATAATAATAATATATATTTAAAGTCAATTAAAAAAATATTATTTAAAAAAATACAATGAAAATAGTGTGTTTATTAGTTATATTAAAGTTAACAAGTAACCTTTTATATCAAGTAATGTTTATTTATTTAAACCTAATATATTATATTATATATAAGTTATAAAATTAAAATATAACTTGTTTTACGTTTTCTACGTATTTTAAAATAAAAATTTTAATTTATTTCACAAAATATTTATATGTTAAATAATAACTAATAGTTTATTAATTTTACATTCTAATATAATAATTAATTTTATTTTATATTTCACATTATTTTAAAAACATAAATTACACATATTTTTCTTTATAAATTTTAAAAATAATTACTTACATATAAAAAAAATTTAAATATTATTTATATATCATCTTATACATAAACTTTGAACTATAAAATAATAATATTTAAATTTTTTTGAATGATAATATTTAAAGCTTTTGCTAATATATATATATATATTGAGATGTCCTAAATTTTATCCATCTATTTATGTCCCTTTTGGCAAATGATTGATATCGGCGTAAAAAATACAAAAAATAAAAGCTTTTGCTAAGTTTTTTTATTTTTTTATTATTAAAATTTTTAAAATTACCATTTTACTTCTGCCCCTCTCTCTCCTCCTGATCCAGCGCACGTGCGTGGGCCGCAGCCGTCGGTTAAAACTCAGGGACCCCGATGTTATAATTTTAAAAACGTGGACTTACGTGATATTAAGCTTTGAACTCAGGAATCTGAGCGTAATTGCCCTTATTTTTATTTTGATTTTTTTGGCCTTTTCCCTTTTCAAATTTTCTTATTTTCTGACTTAAATAAAATTTAAATTTTGTTATATATATATATATATATATATAATTAGTTGGTCTTAAATTTACACTACAAATATTTTATTGAATCTAATTATCTTAAAATTTGTCTTGACAAAAATTCAAGAGCAATTTAAGAGTTACGAAGGTTGTAAAATCATTTGATAAAAATAAATGGGTGAAGCTCAAGATCATATTAAAAATATAAATAAGTGAAAAAGAATAAAACGAATTATTCAAAATTCAAAATATAAAATAAATATTATTTAATATTTAATTTTTGCAAAGTAAATTCAAAGATATTTTATCCCTAATGACTAATTTAAATTTTTTTTTCTCTGTTACTGTATCAATTTTAACTTTCTATGTCAAGGAAAACAGATAATTACATTTTATCCCTTCATATCAATTATTTTACATTTTATTTCGCACCAAAAAATATTTATTTTATATTTTATCTTATATAAAAATAAAAAATATAGAACAATTCAATGATGATATTTTCATTTAGGGAGAGTTTTGCTCGGTTGTTATCTTTATATTGTATCATATTATCTAAATATTGTGATATTTATTTATTATTGATTGAGCGATAATTTCATAATTTTTTAAAAATTATTATATATGTCATCAAATAAAGTAAATATCTTTTTTTAGGTAGTTTAACATAATATGAAAATG
The DNA here is from genome assembly GCA_002786265.1 of Apostasia shenzhenica. Lineage (NCBI taxonomy): Eukaryota > Viridiplantae > Streptophyta > Magnoliopsida > Asparagales > Orchidaceae > Apostasia > Apostasia shenzhenica. The sequence continues at coordinate 1,682,242 of KZ452995.1, read as the reverse complement.
ATAATATTAAATTAAATATCTCTTTAATTTAAACAGTTGTATTTTATATCATAAGTAAATAAATAATTATATTTTATTCTGTAGTTCATTTTATTGAACTTTTAAATTAACATAATAAAATAAGAGATTTCTTTTGGAAATATATATGTAAGATATTTTAATTATAAAAAATTATATATTTCATCTTCAAAATAAAATATTACGTATATCATAATAAAATTTTACAAAATTATATATTTTACATAATTTAATAATAAATTTGCATTGCACGTCAAATTTTGAGTGCTAAAATCATAAATTATAATCCAAACTATCAAATTTTTTACTCTAAATTATTTTTGATTAAATCTTAAACTTTAACCTCAATATTTTAATTTTTATAAATTAATTATATATAAAATTTATTTTAAACTCAATCTATTTTGCGACTTGCGAGGGATGAAAGTTTTGATAATATTTATGAAAATATATTAACAATTTCATTTATATTTTTTCAAAAAAAATTCATATGAAATACATAATTTTTTAAAAATTTCATATACGTAACATTTTCTAAGCTTCACAAGATAAATATTTTTAGGTCTCTAAAATTAGATCTATTTCATATAGGTCTATAAATTTAAATTTCTTATTTAACTAGGATTTATGAATTTGAATTCTTTAAAAATGTGTCCCCCCAAGTCTATAATATTATTCATATAGGTTTCTTAGTTAAATTCCAATTTCATACAAGTTTATGAATTCCATTAAGATTTCATTTAATAGGACTAAGATGAAATATACTACATACCTCAGGAATTTATAAAAAAGGAATTCAATTTTATAGAGTGGCATGAAAAGTTCAAATTATGGATCAATGTGAAATAAGGGACCAACCTAGGTGACCAAAATGATATTTACCCTATAATAAAATTTCACCTATAAATCCTATTTGCGTAGAGGCGAATGCCTTCTGTTGTGCTATCACCCCGAGTCCCCGACCGAAGCTTCGTCTTCCTTCTTCAGCAAACGATCAGTCTGATTCTGCGAAGAATTGGGAAAATCCTCTGCAAATCCTCTAGCAGAAAGGAGAGATCACAGATCTTTTGAATCCTTCTTCTCTTTGCGACTATTATGGCCACCATCGGGAACAACAACATCAACGCCAAGCTCGTGGGTCAACTCTCCTTCGCCCATTTTGCCTTCTCATCCATACTCTGTTTTTTTGCTTATTCTGCGATCTTGCAATTGTTTTCCAGGTGCTGCTGGGGGACATGGGCGCCGGCAAATCCAGCCTCGTGCTCCGTTTCGTCAAGGGCCAGTTCCTCGAATTCCAGGTCTCTCCCTTTCCGCTAGGGCTTCGATCTCGCAGGAACTGTCGGCGGGGATTTACTATTTTGTTTTACTGTTTCTGGGTGCGGTTGGTCACAGGAGTCGACGATTGGAGCGGCTTTCTTCTCGCAGACGTTAGCTTTGAATGACGCTACGGTGAAGTTCGAGATCTGGGATACAGCGGGGCAGGAGAGGTACCATAGCCTCGCTCCCATGTACTACAGGGGAGCTGCCGCGGCCATAATCGTCTACGATATCACCAGCACGGTGCGAAGATTGCTTAATTTCCTTATCTGGGATAAAGAGATGTTCATTCAATTTTCAATTTTTAGTTTCTTAATCTGTATTTTCACACTCTTTCGGCTTAGGAATCGTTTGAACGAGCAAAAAAGTGGGTGCAAGAGTTGCAGAAACAAGGTTGTTCGCTTACTATGCTCAAAATTATTTGGATACTACCTGTCTTTTTCTTTGTAGAATGCTTATAAGTTTATGTTGATGCTGGTTCCAGGTAATCCAAACATGGTGACTGCCCTTGCAGGAAATAAAGCTGACTTGGAAGACAAAAGGAAGGTGACAATGGACGTAAGTGTCTATGTCACCAAATCATCGCCATTTGATGGAGTGCCGTGGGGTTACAATTTTTTCTTTTTTTATTTTTGTACGTTCTTTTCATCATTCAGAACACGAAGCAGCTGTTATAAACCTGATGGCACAAATATAATGTCTAACGTATATTTATGTGATGCTACCAACTTTTGTTGTATGCTTGGCTTTTCCCTTTTTTTTTCACGCTTTAAAACAAAATTTACTCCTATTCATGATACTGTTATTGTGTTCATGCTTCTTTTTTCACTTTTCCCCTCTGTTAATTGGATGAGTTACTGCATTTCGCTTCACCTTTTTTAGAATAATTTTCTTTGAATTATTCAAGTGAAACGTATCATTGATGGTGCAATACCTCCAATTAGGAAATTATAGTTTTTCCATCATGGGAGTTTTGATTGGCTTTACTGTTGATATCAATGTTAAATCTATGTTCTTTGAATTTTTCCTTTTTCAATTGAGATGAACCTATCATATGGAACCTTCTGTGATTGGATTGAAGTGACAAGGAACATATTGCTCGCTATTGCTTCAATTTTTTGTTTTGATGGTTTATACATTTATTGCAAGTTATAAATTTTTGGTCTTTTCACCTTTTAAGTTACAAAATCCTCTTGTTTGATCAGCTCTCTATCATATTGTCTTAGAGCTTGAGATGATTTTCTTGTTTCTCCTTGTTCTTGACCATTTTTCTAATCCTTGTGTTTGTTAATACATTTGAATTGAGGTGCATTTTTTTGTGTGGCCCTGATTAGCTTTTTCTCAAACAAAATTTATGATGTTGTGATCAAAAGAATGTCATAACAATCTAACATGTAGCTGTGGTGTTTCAATTCAGGAAGCTCGTGCATATGCTGACGAGAATGGTCTTTTCTTCATGGAGACATCTGCGAAAACAGCTGTCAATGTCAATGATATATTTTATGAAATAGGTTTGCATTTTAGTACTCATTCAATGAAACTTAGGAAGGATATTTTTCTGCTTTTATTTATGCATATGGTCAGAACTCCAATATATCACATGAAAGCTCTTGTATGGCAATCTTGTGCTAGATATTTATAGAGAGATCATTATTGTTAGATTTTGTTAAAATAGAATATTGTCATTTGCAGCCCTCTTTCTTCTCTTAGTCAGTGGTTTAAGATACAAACATCTTTGAAAGAAAGTATATTGTCCAAGGGTCATAAGTAAGTTCTTATATTGAAAATATGTTGAGTTTGTTGTAATTGTGTTTACGCTGAACTGTTTGTTCTTGCTTTTAAGTACTATATGTGGTTGAGCTTGGCCAGTCCGTTGATTTCTCTTTGCATGGCTGGGTTTGACTCTCTTCTGATTTTTGGCATGTATGACAGTTCAAATTGTGAGGTTTTAAGTTTCCATTTAAATTTTGTTTTCATATGGTAAATTTTCTTATAGCTGTAGAATGTCATTTTGAGTATCTTCAAGAGCAGAATTTTATGTCAGATCTATGCCATATCGTGGATCTTACTGTGCTGAACTTGTAATCATTTACTGCTTAATCTTGATATGACTAAAATATTGAATTAGTGAAATTTACTCTCTCTAAATATGTATGTCTGTTTGTTATGTACATATATGTATATGTATGTCTATGTGTAGGCTTTTATTTCTTGTGATCTATATGATGGCAAACTCATATTTTCTCCTTTGACATAATATTATCATATGCATGGGTTATTTGACCTAGTTAACCTAATGAATTGAAACATTTTACTGATTATATTCATTTATTTATGAGTTGATGAAATATTATGTATGTATACTTCTCAAAACATATTGGCAGTTGATGAAAATGCTTATTTGCACGGCTATTTATGTTAGATGAACCTTTTGTCATTAGTGAAAGCAGAAATTGTGTTTATTATGAGTTTATAAACTATTGTTCATTTCATCTGGAATTGGTTTTTGGAGACGATGTGTGATACGTTTTTTGGTTCAGCGAGAAGACTGCCCCGAGCCCAGCCAGCTCAACATCCAGCAGGAATGGTTCTTTCGAATACACCAGCTGAGCAGTCACGTACTACGTCATGCTGCTCTTAGGTATGGTAATTAGACCAAGTTAACTCTTTGACCATCAACCAACCCATTTTAACTTTAGACGTGAACTTACGTTTTCTTTGGAATTATATAATTTGTGGTTCTTCAACTTCATAAACTATGCTGAAACTAGGTCACATGTCGGTGCTGAAGCCCGAGCATGGGAAGCAATGTCCAGGAAAATGCGTAAGTATAGTTCAACTAGAAGCAGGATTATAAATCCGTAATTTGGAATTGAAGGATACATTGAACATCTCCTAGATAGTTGCATAAGTGAAGCAATGATTTTGATAGGCGGTCATTTGGTTAACATACATTGTGTCCATTTGGTTACCAAATCTTCACATACTTTCTTGGCACCAAATTCTTAAAGAAGTTACATATATTTAAATTTTATTAAGAATCTGTCGTAGGGCTCATCTACCCATGTACTAAGGTAGGATGGGCTTGACACTTTGATGCATAGCCTAGTAATGTGGTCCTCTAAGCCTTGACAGTGTCAAAATCTACCCACAAGGAATCACCTGCCCTCAAATTGGCTTTATTGACATGGTCCTAAACATTTATTGCTATAATAACATCCAAGGCCTGCCTGAACTTCACAATCTAAACATCTAGCCCAATCACCTAAGGCAACCATCCATGGGCCATGCACCATACTACATCCCAATCTTCCTTCCTAGCAAAGTGAAGAATGATGCAACATCTTAAGCCCTCCAAGTGGCCCTATCGCCCATGTAAGTGACTAGAGAGCCAATGGAATGGTATCCTCTTCCTATAATGGCAACCCACCGAAGCATACTTAAAACGAGCCTTAGCCTTTGCAAAATATCAAGTTGTACTCTATTGCTTCCCCTGAAGGAGTGATCTTTTGGCACAAAGTCAATTACACACTTCTTAGTCCACAAGTCGTGAATATCAAATATGGATAGTCGCTCGGGGCTGTTTTCCACTCCTCCATCTGCCACAGTTCTAAACCCGTTGCTCTCATGATTCCCGACGAAGGGTTTGGGAGACGGTGGCTTTGGTTTTACGTTCCCAGGGTCTGTTTTACGTATATGATATACTCTCTTTCAGAATTTGCTCGCCGTGTTTGTTCTCCGACTAAGACTTTTACGACTTAGTTTACGTTCTAATTGTGCATTATGCAGGCTACTACTTCAATGTTCGCAATCAAATTAAGAGAAGCTCATATCCCTCTCAATGGGAGGAGGTGGTTAAAGGTCATGAAAATGTGCAGTGAGGAGTGAAGAAATCGCTGTATAAAATTTCTGAGTGTTTTGCTTTCAATTGCTGTTATATGTCTCCTTTATTTACTTCAACGCACGTGTGATTGTGAACCTTAAACTTCAGCGTAATATTTCCTCTTTTTCTTATGATCAGTGCTTCAGTTTATTTTAGTTTTCATGTTTAATGATATTTGCTGGTTTCATCGCCATTAATATAATCCAAGATTTTCTATTGTTATGTAGCCTTTAATTTTTTATTTTTTATTTATTTTTTTAAGTTAAATTGTCCTCTTTTTGAAATGACTTTCTAATTCATTGTGTTTTTTTTTTTTTTTGGAAAAATAGAAAGACTCATACCTTTCTGATTGGTTTATTTTATGGCAAATTATTATTATTATTATTATTATTTTGATAAAATACATGGCAAATTTTAGGCCCCATTTGTCTAAAAATTTAAAATTAATTTGATTTAATTTTAATTAGTATATCACATCACACATAAAATTTAATATTAAAAATTAAATTTATTTTATATATTATACATATTACTAAAATAATAATTAACATACTTCTAAAAAAAATTAGAGAGAATTACATACATACCCCTTAAATCATCTTGAATTACATATTAAATCTCAAAATTTTTAATTTTACAACTTAACCCTCTAAATCATTCAAAAATAACATATTTAGGTCTTTCTCAAGATTTTTAAAAGATATTTTTTGCTGATTTATAATTATTTGAATGCTTATTATCAATAATATGTATATACAAATATTATAAATATATTTGCAAATATATGTATTTTACTAGTTTTTATTTTTGGATGATTTAGGGGGTTAAGTTGTAAAATTAAAAAATGAGGGGTTTAATATGTAATTCAAAATGATTTAAGGAATATGTATGTAAATGCCCCAAAAAATTAATTAATTTATATTAAATTTTTTAATATATTCTAACATAATAATTAATTTTATATCACATTTCTCACATATTTTAATATAATAATTAATTTTATTTCACATTATTCATAATTTTTAATAAAAAATATTTTTTATTTAAATTTAAATTTAATTTTTTTAATTCAACTTTACATACAAACAGATTAGTGCTTTTATTTTGAACTTACTTTTATTATTTGGGTAAATTGCATCTGCATGTGGGCCCTGAGGTCGGAAAGACCTTACAAATTTATTTTATTTTTTAAAAATTTTTATTTATATATTTTTTTTGATAAAAAAGATGTAAATAAAATGAGGTTGTAATACTGTTATCATTTCATTTTAATTGAAAGATTATTTTAATTATCAATTATTAATAATTTTAAAATGTTAATATTTTAAAATTTTTAAAGATTAATGATGGAATAATATAATAAAAAATTTAGAATATATAAACGATTTAAATTAGTTAAAAAGTGATTAAATATTATATTTTTTTATTAAAAAAAGTTGAAAAAAATAGGATTTTAGAAGAAATATTTAAAATGCAGCATTTTTACTATCCGGCATTTGAAAATAAGAAAAAATGTTTTGTATAAGGATACAATTTGATGTTCATTTAACTTGTTTGATTTGAGATAATTTTTTTTTTTAATATAAATTTTAATTAAAAAATAATTTTTTATTTTATATTTAATATAAATATAAATATTAGAATTGAAAGTATTTTATATTTTATATATTTTTTAATATTAATTTTTTTTTATTTGTCAAAAAAAATAGCTCAAATAAAAGGTTGCTTCAAATTAAACAGCTGTTTCATAAATGAATATGAAATTTTAATCACTGAAAATAAAAAGTTCTCCTTTTTCTCTCATTTGGGAGTACTACTTTATCTATCTGCGACAGCGTTTTTTTTTTTTGTTATTATATGGAAAATGAGATAATTATATTTGCATGAAAATGTTATTGAATCATAGAAATAGGCATAAAATTATATTTGGGTAAATTGCATTCAGACCCCTGAGGTCATAAGTGCATCGTAAATTGGCCCCGATATTTCAAAAACTCCATTTAGATTTCGAGGATGTAAAAATGCTTGAGATAGAATTATTAGATTTTTATTATTATACTCCAAGATTATTTTTAATCATTAATTTTTTTCACTTTTAGCATATTATTTTAAGATATTAATATATTTACATTTTAATTTCAAATTTTCATAGAAGAGAGAAAAAAAACAGAAGAAATTAAATTGTAAATTTTTTTTTTAATTTAAATTTTTAAAATTGTAAGCCTTAAATAGTGTGAGAACATAGAGCGTAAACTGTTGGTAAAGAAGACTTAAATTTTATATTTTTAACCATGAATAAAATATCATTATATTTACTCATTATATTTTTCTCCTAGTAAAATATCATTTTGAATTATTTCTTATATTTATGTATATATATATAATGTATATGAATATTTCATATCTAATATTATCCCATAAAATGCATGATAGCACTTCTAAGATTATGAAATATCTAATATCATTTTGAATTCTAACTATCATTGATAATTTTTTGTCAGTTATTGATGACTATTAATTAATTATATATGTATGAATATTAGTATAGGTACATTTGATTTAAGGGAATATTTATTTTAATGATATATCATATTATTTGTATATTTTAATATCTATATATTATTTGAGTAATAATTTTATAAATTTTATAAAATAATTTACATATTTTGTTAAATTAAATTAATAAAATATAAGAATAATTACCTACATGCCACACAATTTAGTTTTATTTATGCCTTACCTATCCATTCTTATTAGTTAATTACGCTATGCACACTCAAAACATTATAAAATTTTACATACACACGTTTTAATTTATTTTTATTATAATAAGTAATCATAATTTTTCAATAACCTAACTATAGTTAGATTACAAAAAATCTGAACCGTTCATCATATTATTTTAAGGATATTTAAATATATTTTTAGTGAAAATTCTAAAATCTTAATGTTTAGGTGGCGGTAAACGAAGGAGATATCCGCGACGTGAATTGATTTTAGGATAAATTAGCGCCTTAGTGTAGTATTGAGGAAGAAAAAAATATGTACCATTAAGAGTAAAAATATAATTTTAATGATTTTCTAACAGAATATATTTTTTTCAAATAGATTTTGATTAAGTCTTAACTCAAATGTGTGTATGTAAGATTTTGTAATATTTTGAGTGTGCATAGCGTAATTAACTAAGAATTGATGGGTAAGACATAAATAAAATTAAATTATGTGACATATAGTTAATTATTCTTAAAATATAATATTAAAATAATATTAAATCAAATACCCTCTAAAATTCTTCAGCTCGACCCTACCTAACTAGTAGCTACTCTTGGTCATTTTTTCTTCTTCTTTTTTCTTTAATTTTTTTTATAACTATTCTTATCCCAATAATTCAACGCGGTTGTTGGGCTTGGGTTGCTTCGTTTGAAAGGAATTAATTTCAAGAATAAATATTTTCCTAAGAATAAATTTAATTTTTTGAGTTGAATTATACGGCATGTTCTTTTGATTTATGTTGGTGGATAAGATTTCTTAGTTTTTTTTTAATAAATTAAAATTAAATCCGATGAAAGTTAAATTTAAATAACAAAATTATTGATTTGTAAGATAATTCATATGCATGTAAAATATAAAATACGGTTAAAGTTGAAATTAATTAAATTAAATTGATTAACGATTTTTTTTTATTTAACCTATTATTGGCATCTATTTTATTGGTTCTTCGTTAGTCATGATACAGACCTCATTTGATTCGAGATAATTTTTTTGCGCTGCACAAATTTTAATCATAAAACTAAAAAAAGCTCGAACTAAACGGGACCTAATAATTTTATAGGTATTTGTGGATGATCTATTAGTAATTCAAAAGTAATTAGATTGTTAATTAAAAAAAATTAGTTTCTATGTCTCATCTCATACTAATATATATAATTTTTTTATTTATATTCTATCAAAACGAAAATTATTTGCTCTTCTTAGATATAAGATGGTACGAGAATCTCTCTAAATCATGCAAACCTAACTAGAGTTAAATAATTATTTGCTCGTTTATAATTTAGTTAAAATAGATTAATTGGAGAAATTTAAATAATCATTTCCATTTTTAAGAAGCCAAAGGTTCTTTCATGATGTAAGTTTGAATCTATTTCGTTTTTTTAAACTCGACTATATTTCACTCAATTTAGAATAAACTTTTATGACACGAATTCTGTAATATATGCGTGTATACTATGAACTTATAATGAATATCATTAAAATTTTGATTTATGCCTAAGAATGAAAATAAATTTAAAATTAAAAAATTTTGTCCACTTAAACTGAACTCATCTGAAATCGTATAATTTTATTTTGAGTCGAGTTTGATGGAACAAATCGAAAAATGGCAGTACCCCATCTCCTTCCCCAGCTTGATGTATACTGCGAAGGTCCATTTCTAGGCTCTGTCTCGCCCGGTGGAACTAGGAACGCCATTAACCCACCTTAATCCTCTCACTAATTACCATTAAAACAGCAAAAAATGAGATTTTGGTTGTAATTAGCAGCACAAAATACCATTTTTCCTTCTATATAATGCCCCTGTGTCTCACCTTCTTCCCTCGGCATAAGATCTGCTTGCTTTCTAATGGAGTTCTATAAGAGAATTCTTCTTTCTCTCCTCCTCGTAGCCCTCATCTTCCTTGCCTCTGGTAATAAATGTCTCTCTTAAACTACATTCAATCTTCTATATTTTCTGCATGTCTACTAATTAATTGCTTGATTTCAATGTCGTGAAGAAGCGGTGGTGGAGGCGGCGAGGGCTGAAGATTCATGGCTGACGGAGGAGAAGAAGGCGACGTCGACGATCCCGGGGAAGAGGACCTGCGAGTCGAGGAGCGGCAGCTTCAGGGGGATGTGCTTCAGGAGGGCGAGCTGCCGGCGAGCCTGCCGGAAGGAAGGCTTCGAGTTCGGCAAATGCCAGGGGTTCCGCCGCCGCTGCTACTGCTTCAAGCATTGCTGATCAGCACCAGTTCGATCAGCAGGAAAAATAATGTTGTGATCGTCGTTTTATATAATAAGTTACTACTGATCGATCTTCCTCAGCTATTGCGCTGATTGTGGTATTTCGGATGATTTGCTGATCAAAAATCCCTCTTTAAAATAGCTATTTAGCAGTTATTTGATCAACAAATATACAGATCGCCGGAATCCTTCGCCGTCGGCGGTCGGCTGTTGAGGGTTGAGAATTGGGCTTTGTGGGCCGTAAGTCTAATTCATAGTGGGCCGTGGGCTTCCATTGACAACATTATTTTTTTTTTGATTATGAGAATGCTTTTGGTTGACGAAGATTGAATTCAGTTTTGAATTTTATAAAATAATACCGGCTAAATAAAATTCGATAGATTTATTTTTGGTTCAATTAGAACCACTTTTTTACTTTATTTAATTACTTATATACAAAAACATAAAATTTTTAATGGGTACTCCGAAAATTAACTGAAGTTCAAATTTGAAGATCCAGCATATTTGTTTGCAAAAATTAATTTTAATTAAATTAAAATTAATTTTAAATAAAAATATTTTTTATTAAAAATTATGAATAATATGAAACAAAGTTAATTATTACATTGAGTTGTGTGAGTATTTTGATATAAATTAGTTATTATTTTGGTATATTATAGGGTGTGAAATAAAATTAATTTTTTATTTTAAATTATATATTTGAGGTAAATTTTAGTTAATTTTTAATATTAAATTTTATATATAATGTGATATATTTATTTAAAATTAAATTAAATTAATTTTAACTTGCACAACAAATATGTTTACAGTAGTATAAATTAATGAGCGCACAAAGAATCATTTTTAATAATGTTGTGCTAACAGGGAGAAACAAAATATATTATTATATATGTACGGTATAAAATATATTTTTTAATATTAATATTTGTAAGAAAGTAAATTAATTTTTTATTAAAATATATGTAAAATAGAAAATAAAAATAATTTTTAATACTGAATAGTCAAAAAATGCGAATAAAATAGATGTTTATATTAAATTTTTTTATTAATTGTGAAATAAAAATAAAAATATCCATCACTTTTAGGTCTCAGCACTTCATCTCCAGTAAGTTTAATTAAAAAAATCTTAGCGTATGTTATTTGCTTTAATTACTTTTTAGAATATAATAAATAATTTGAGATTTTTCCACATTATTATCTTTAATGATGCGTATTAATTTGACGATAATCATGATAAGATAATTATTAAATATCTTTTATGGCTGTTTTTTTTTTATTTTAAATGAGTTTCAAATTTCATCATATTTTGAACACTTCAAATCATATCAACATTAATGCTATAAAAAATGGCAGATGAATAGAACGAGCTAGATTTGAAAGCATCAAGTACAATCCAATTATGCGTGGCGGATGATGTACTATATAATATTTCTGATATTGAGATTTATGTTGATTTATGAAAAATTTTAGAAAAATTTTATATGTCAAAATCATTCACAAATAAACTTTATGTGAAAAGGCAACTTTATAGTTTGCGTATGTCTGAGGGGGCTGATCTATTAGAATATATGAATATTTTCAGTAAAATGATCTCAACAGCTGTAGCCGGCAAAACCTCATGTTCGCTGTTGTGTGGATGATCTTAAGCATCGTATAATGGATGCTATTGCGTCAATCATTGCGGTCGATAGTTGCGGGAGGACGAGCTGGCGGGATCGAGGCCTGAAGTTTGCAAGAGAGAGAGAGTTGATTATTATTGATAATGACAGAGGAATTATGAGAGGGTCCCTCTGGGTACCACGTGTATGGCTGAGATGCAGCGCTAGAATCACTTGTTAATAAATATATATATAAAATTAAACATGCAGAAAAAGAGAGATTTAAGTGCTATGTTATTTATGTATATATAAATTTTTCTATTTAACTAACAAGAAAAGACATACTTAAAAACAACGTGAGCCGATATGAAAATCACCATAACCTTCAGAACCCAAACGTAATTTATCCTAATAAATATATAGATCTGCCCGGATTAATTTATTACCAGCACGAAGAAGTCTGCAAAATTTCAGTGTGGGCCATGGAAGATAAATAACCAAATCCATTCATAGATTTGGTTCAATTTAGCATTGACCATTGACAAAGTAATCAACTTTTTTTAAAAAATTATTAAATTCGAACACCCAACTCTCGTCTTTCACGCCCACCACGGACCTCGGCCTTTGCATCGTGGCAGGTCCTGATTGGGCGTGAAACCGAATATTTCTCCAACTTTTTCCAAAGACGTAAATTAGAAGCCAATGGACTTAGTAGGCCCGGCTTCCAATCGAGTTTGAGCGGGACAGGTTTAATTTAATATCGAGTCAATTTTGAGTTAAATCAAAACTACCACTTTTTATAGCTTATAGGGGAGATACATATTTGCACCTTCTTCAGTATCGCTTTGTTTGATTTATAAACAGCAAGAGCCTAATCACAAATAAGAGAAAATTAGAAGAATCTAATTGCTATTTACCCCAATATATATTATATAATTTCAATATATGTAAATTTATGTAAAAGTGCTTTTATATTCTTTCAAAAAATTTAAATACATATTATATGTATATGGAGTGAAATACAGTTTTTTCAAATGAGTTTACTTTGAGCAAAGAAAAATTAAGTAAATTTCAAATCAAGTAAAAGTATGAATAAAATTTACTCTAGAATTTCACAAAAAAAAACAAAAAAAAGACTTGGAAAAGTATAAATTATACTTTCAAAACCGGACCGAAGATCGAACCGGTCAATCGACCGGTTCATAGTTTTATCGGTTCAACCGGTTGAACCGTGGTTCAACCGGATGACTTAATAATTACATCATAATTAAATATAAATTTTCTAAATGTGAGACTAATTTTTAAAATATGATAAAAAATATTTTGAAAAAAAATAATACAACTAATTTAAAAAATTTACTACCGCAAAAAATGTATAAAAAATTAAAAAAACAAAACAAAATGAATACAATTATTTTTTTTGCCAATTTGTCATTTAAAATACTCTCTTTTATAACAATTCGAAATAAATTCATGAAAAAATTAATAAATCAGTTAAACATCCATTATATAAAAAATTATTATTCAAAATATAATATTAATATTAAAATAT
>KZ452995.1:1641744-1667455 GCA_002786265.1 Apostasia shenzhenica | reverse complement strand
TCTTCTTCTAATGTCAAATATAAAAATTGGTTTGAAATAGCTAGAGATGTGAATATCTATTGTTTTAAAAATATATAATTTATGCAATAAATTACTTTTAAATTTAGAATTAATTTTAAAATTCAAAATCTGAGCTTATAACAAATAATATTTAATTAAAATAAGCTCAGATTTTGAATTTTAAAAATTAATTCTAATTTTAAAAAATAATATTTTAAAATCATAACAATCTTGGCTTATAACAGTTTTGGCCATATTAAAAGTAATAAATATTTCGTAAACAGAAATAATTAAGTGTATCAAGAAATTAACAACTGAAATAAGGTAGAAAAAAAAATTACATTCTGTTTAATTTAAAAAATATTTACATTCTAAATGCTTTTTATTATATTTGCAAAAATTAAAAAAATACATTTTACAATAATAAAATTGTTATGAGTATATAATTTTAGTATTTTTTAATTTATTAGAATGGATTTTTTAATAACTTAATGTAAAATATTTAAAAATCTCTAACATCTAAAAAGGTTTTTAAAACTTAGACGGCTTCAAACAGGTAGAGTTGAAAGGTCAAGTTTCAATGTCGAACCAGGGTTGAATTGGGTCGAAACCGGGGTTGAATTGGGTCGAACCGGGACGAAGTAAAAAAAAAATATATATATATATAAATATAATAAGATATCATATTATTTCACACACCAACACAATATCAGGACATAAAATTAATATTTAATAATTAAATTTAACAAATAATTAATCTTATGTCAATAACTAAAAAATAATCAAAGCAAAATCGATAATAACAATAACCCAACAAAAATTATTCACAAATCACAAATTAAGTATTAATATTTAGACATCATAAAATATCTAAACAATATATGTTTTATCAATATTAAAATACTAAATTATATTTCATATCCACTAAAATGCTAAAATTCTAAATCTTTTTCGAAAGGATGGGGGCTGGAGAGGAGAGTGCAAGGCAAGAGAAATCCAAATTCGTGACTGTTCGCGGCGAGTAGGAGGCTGCCCAGGAAGGAGGGCTGACCCCGTTAAGGACCAAGAGTCTAGGAAGTTTTTTTTTTTTTTGTGAATTTTAAACTCAATCAGTCCAAGCCGTTACCGGTTCACGGGTTGACCGGTTGAACCGCGGTTACGGTTCTGGCAGGTTTTTAAGCGGATCTCGTGTTATAAAATTAACCGGAACCGGTTTTGGCTAACAGTTCACGGTCGATCGGTTGAACCGGCCGATCTGGGTCCGGTTTTTTAAAACCTGGCTTAAAAATTTCGTCAGCAATAAAAATAACTTTAAAATTCCTATTCAAATATACGGATTAATATTATTAATATTTTTTACTTGCAAAATATGTTATTTAATGAAGGTCTGGGTAATCATTCACCCATTTTTTCAGAGCTTCCAAATGAAATTTAAACTTAGAAAAAGAAATATTTTTAATATTGGGAGCTTTTATCCATAATTTATATCACCCAAAAATTTATACTTATTTCTCTCCTAGTTTCTATTCATATAATTAAGCCAAATTTTATATATCAACAGACAAAAATCAAAAAATTTCTATTTCACTTAAAGTTTATTAATTACTCACATGATCATAAAAAATTATTTCCAAAATACTTATGTAAAATGAAAATTCATATGGCAACGTTTGGGTCCATTATTTTAAATAGAAATCTCTTTGAGTGAGATAAACATAAAATCAAAAATTTTGGAGGTGAGGGGTGTAAAATGTAAATTTTTAATGAGGACATAAATATAAATTTGGGTTAAATTCGCCAACAGGGGCCTTTGAGGTTAGAATTTAGCGCTGCAAACTAGGTCTCATACTTTGAAAAAGCTAGATTTTGGGTGGTGTCCCCCACAGTTTGTGTTTGCGTTCGTTTGGTCCAACGTTTGGAAAATTTGGTTGGCTTTTTACTATTTTACCTTCAAATTTTTTACTCATTTCTTCCATATATATTTTTAAATATTTTAAGACGTTGAAGGATATTTTTGGGTACTTATAAATATGACTAAACAGTCAAATTTAATCTTACTATCTAATTGAACACCAATCCAAAAGATTTTTAAAATTAAGGGACCAAATGACAGTGCAAACATTAAACTTGGGATCCAAATTAAGCTTTTTCAAAATTTAAAACCTATTGCAGTATCATATCTTATTTATCTCAGTTGCCCCTGTGGCAATTTACCTTAAAAAAAAAATTTATATGTGATGCATTAAATTAAAAAAAAGAATTTAATTTTATATTATCATTTATATATCAAATTATTATAACCTTTCAGAATATATTTAAAAAAAAATTCTTTGTTTTCTCCTAATTCTTCTTCCTCTTAATTCGATTTCGATTTACAGTTTTTTACTATTTTAAAAGTAATAATATCATAGTTTAAAATTTCTCATATTTCATATTTACTTTAAAAAATAAAAAAAGGAGAAAACTATTCATAGTTTTAATTCGATTGCAACAGAAGAATAAAAGAAGAAGAATGGAAACTAATTAATTCCACGACGTAAAAACTAATTTTTATTTCAAAAGTGCTGTGCACATGTGTAAAGAATAAATAATATCAGGAGCTAAATAATCAAAATATCAAATATAAATAATTAAAAGTTAATACCATAAGTTTTGATAAATTTTAAATGTAATTGCTATGGCTTATGAAGTTAAATATGTATGAAATTGATTACGAGTTGAATCAAATTTATCGAGTTCAATTCGAGGTCAGACAGAAATCAAGAATGAGTTCAAAATCCTGAGTTAATTAGGGTTAAAGAGGAAAGAAAGTGTGCGCTTCCTCAATCGGAAGTCCTCCTCTAGGGAAACCCTAGGATCCGCCGGGGAAAGTGCAGCCGTTGTTTGATTTCCAGCGCTTTCGTCTCCCGCAGAATCTTTGCGATCTACGGAACCAGTGCTTATCGGTAGTTTGCTGCCAGGATTCACTGCTTTTAGTTCGAGGTTTTCTTAAATCCATTGCTGGTAAATTTCAAATCTAATGGCATAGTCAGGCCTTAGGTTTGTGGATTCTCATTTTCTTTTAATGAGGAAGAGTGATTTTCAATAGATAGGGCATCGTACCGTCTTTTCAAGATATGAAATGATAAAAATTCTCTTCTCCGTTCAATCGGAAGAGATCGCTTCTTTAGATGACAGAGAATGCATAACTTTGAGTTTAGCAGAAAAAAAAACTTCAGAGCGATGCTAGGGCATATGTTTCTACGTTGGGGCATTGAAATACGTTGCAGTGGATTTCAATTGCTGCGTTCCATAAAACATGCAGTAGAAGTAAACCATAAATTAAAAGCAAGGCACATGAGCAAAAGACCAGCATTAGAACAAGAAATGAGTTAACCAATAGGTTGAGTTGAATCAGCATATATGAAATTATTACATTTTATCATCATTGTGGATTAACCACTCACCATAGCATCATTTATAAGGATATGTGTAATCAAAGAACAAAAGGTGCAGTGCAATTTAAAATAATTGCTGTTAGTATGAAAATTACCTCCAAAATTTTAGTTTCCAAAATATTAAATTTACAATTAAATCAGTAAAGTCTGGTAATGTGGTATAATCTGGAGATAATATTACAGTGACTTTTACTAAAAATTTAAGGTTAACCAAAGTTTTTGGAAAGAATTACCACAAACATCTCCCACTTTGATCTATTTAATGTATCTTCTTTCATAGGCATTGGAAATAAAGCTTGTTCACTTATAGGAATCAAAATTTGGAAAGAGTTAGCAGCACAGTCAGTTCTTAAGGCTTTTAAGGAGATGGTTTTGCTGCAACATGAATCCAGCAAAAACAATGGCAAGATATTTTAAAGCTTCCGCGTGTTTGACTGTTGAAATGAAGGCAAGCGGTGAACCAACAACAAATCAGAATCATAAATTCACTTTTATGAGCTACCCCTCTCGTTGAGGGAGACAATTTGAGGATCAACCAACGGCAGTTTTAGGCCTTATCAACAAACAACAACAACAAAACCAAGCCTTAATCCCACTAGGTGGGGTCGGCTGGGACCTACATGAATCTTTGTTTCCTATTGCCTCTAATCAGTTACCAAATTCTTATCTAAACTTTAAGTAACTAGTTTTAGGCCTTATGCGAGTTGTTGATATTTCATTAATTATAGTTCTAAATAACCCGTTATCATTTTTCCACAATAGTCGGCTTTTGGCATATAATGCTTGTGATTTTTACCCATTTATAAGGGAAACGCAATACAAAAGGTGAAGGATGACAACATACCCCATTTAATATATTATTATGGACGTTTCACTGAAGCTAACATAGATCGAATTCGCCAATTTGCTCTTTTAGAATGTATATAACTTCCTGTTTCTGATTATGAGCTCCTCTGTCACCTTTTTCCTTTTTCATGCTATGAAACATGGTTATCCATTATTACTACATTAAATTGGTCTTATTATTCCACAGTTGAAGATATTAAACTCTTTAGTCATTGTAAATAAAAAAGTTTTGCATTCAAAGGGATACCCGAGAACCACAATCAAGTGTTGCAGAAATTCTGTAC
Organism: Apostasia shenzhenica; assembly: GCA_002786265.1. NCBI lineage: Eukaryota > Viridiplantae > Streptophyta > Magnoliopsida > Asparagales > Orchidaceae > Apostasia > Apostasia shenzhenica. The sequence goes on along the minus strand of KZ452995.1, from coordinate 1,662,888 downwards.
GCTAGAAAAAATATCTACAACAAAAAAATAATGAATTAAAAATAAACAAACGGACAAAGTAATTTCACAAATTAGTCTCTTATGGTTGTCAGTTTTGCTACTTACCCGAAAACAAAATTGAGAAGGGGTGAAATGCAGTGTTGGAAACATGCTATAGTTTCTTATTTTCAAAATCAAAAGAAATTGTTATAGTATGGAAACATTTGATATTATATGCATTATAAAATGAAAACGAAAATTATTAATGACAATGGGGCGGGTTTGGGTCGGGTTTATGAATTACTCATATCCGTCTTGCCATATATATTCATTACTCATACCCATTTCCATACTCGTTTGCACTCGCCCCCCACAATTCACAAACTCGTACACCGCCCCACCCAGCCCTGTTTTCTCTCTATAGGGCGGGTTCCATCCCAACCCAGCTCACCCGAACCTGCCCCACGTCCTACCCAACCCGCTCCTATTTATTGATTTAATCATGAGCTTATTCAATAAGACAGCAAAGGCTATTTAATATCAAAAAAATAACATCATGTAGGTAAATTAAATACTACAAAATTTTACATATTAATTGTCCTGAATAAGTAATTAAAATAAAATCTTAATTGTATAATAAATTCAAAATTTTATATACAAATTTAACTATTTTTTAATTTTGAACATCCAACAAGTAATTTTCTCATCCTTAAAAAGAATAAGTATTTTTTTAAAATAATTATAAAACTAAAATCAACTATTACAATTTTAAATATAAATACTTAAAACAAATAAATTAAGATTACTATAAAAAGTGAGATAGATCAATTTTCATGGAAATGTATTATTGAATATTAGATTTTTTAAAAATTTTGAGTTGTAATCGAGTTGGATATGGGGTGAGGTGGGTATGATGGAACTCATACCGAACCCGCCTCATTTCATAACCGGGTGGGGCAGGTCGCAGGTCCACGGGTGAAATTTGAGTACCCATACCTGTCCGCATTAGGGCGGGTCAGGACGATTTAATCGGGTACGGATACAAATTGCTACCCCTTACGAAAAATTAATCCCTCAAATCAATATGAGGACCAATCTAATCAAACCGTCCCCTTTCTATAGCTAACTTAAAACTGGCTTGTTTAATCAGTAGTCTAGCAAATTAATCAAACCTTAATTTTATCTTAAACAATTAATACATGTCATAACTCAAATCAAACACTAATTACCATGACTCATTAACCCCTACATTTCAAAGAATTTAACTAAGCAACCATGAAAAAAAAAGGAAAAGTAAACTAATTAATCTATGACCCAAATTTCATATTATAAACTAACTGAATCAAGGAAAACAAGTAAGCACAAAAAGAGGCTCTTAAGTCAATCAAATGCTTCTCACAGCTCTTGAAATAAAAGAAGATGTGTTAAGGTGGCAATACATAGCTAATTAATTTCTTCAAGCTAAGAGAAGGTCTCTGGAGACGCCCTTGCAGGCCTCTCCTCTGACTCCTCTTTGATTCCCTCTTTCTGACACAAACCAGACCAAGAAATGCCTTGTAACAGTTCGAAGATTTCACAGACTTCTTCCTTAGTGGCCTCTCGGGATTTGCGAGATCCTCCAGCCTTTTCACGCTCGACAAATTCGACGAGAAAAGACTGGGACTTCCCTTCAAAATACTTCGAGACCCTCTCCTACAGAAAAATACGTGAAATTATCTATGTTAAATGAACGTAACAAGAGTTCTTTTGATATATGTTAATAAGAGAATAATATTATATGAGTAATTCGCACTTGACAGGAATTGATTCAATGAGGTGTGACATCTATAAAAGAGGCCCTTCTTCTTCCTCCTCATCCTCCTCTATATCGCCATTAGACGACAAGGAGGTGGCATCATCGATGAAACTCCGATGACGAAGAAAACTGATCGAAAGAGACGGAAGAAATGTCCTGTTGCTGCTTGATCATCCATAAATGGCATGGAAGTTTGAATGGTAGGAGTTTTGTTAAATTTTTTTTTTGGGTACAAAAGAGTTTGTAAGTTTAGAAGAAAGAAAAAGAAGAAGACTAATAAGTTAAGAAGAGGAGGAAGAAGGATAGATAGATAGAGATAGATAGATAAGATAGATAAGTTTGGTATTATCCTCACTGTCGCCTTCTCGCTTACCAGAGAAGAGGGTGAGTGGATGAGGCTTCCACATCTTCTACAATGGGGCCATGGCTAATTATACTCAGGGTTTTCAAAACCGGACGGACGGGCGGTTTCGATCGGTTCAATCGGGAACTGGCCCAAGGTCCGGTCTGGTTCAACATTAGAACCGAAATCAGCTAAAAAACCGAGTTGGACCGGTAAAAACAGGGTTGAACTGGTAAAAACCGGTCCAACCGCCAAACCGAACAAACCGGTCAAACCGGAATTATTATTTGAGTTTTCTTATTTTATTTTATACATTGATATTTGAGCATTAATTATTTTAATATTAATATTATATTTTGAATAATAATTTTTTATATAATGGATGTTTTAACTGATTTATTAATTTTTTCATGAATTTATTTTCGAATTGTTATAAAAGAGAGTATTTTTAAATGACAAATTTGGCAAAAAAAAATAATTGTATTTCATTTTGTTTTGTTTTTTTAATTTTTATACATTTTTTGCGGTAGTAAATATTTTTTAAATTAGTTGTATTTTATTTTTTTTCAAAATATTTTTATATATTTTAAAAAATTAGTCTCACATTAGAAAATTTATATTTAAATTATGCATTGTAATTATTAAGTAGTATAAAAATAAAATAAGAAACTCAAATAATAATTCCGGTTTGACCGGTTTGTTCGGTTTGGCGGTTGGACCGGTTTTTACCGGTTCAACCCGGTTTTTACCGGTCCAACTCGGTTTTTAGCTGATTTCGGTTCTAATGTTGAACCAGACCGGACCTTGGGCCAGTTCCCGATCGAACCGCCCGGTCCGGTCCGGTTTTGAAAACCCTGAGTATAATTAGCCATGGCCCATTGTAGAAGATGTGGAAGCCTCATCCACTCACCCTCTTCTCTGGTAAGCGAGAAGGCGACAGTAGAAGGATAATACCAAACATCTATCTATCTATCTATCTATCTATCTATCTATCTATCTATCTTCTTCCTCCTCTTCTTAACTTATGTAGTCTTCTTCTTTTTCTTTCTAAACTTACAAACTCTTTTGTACCCAAAAAAAAATTTACAAACTCCTACCATTCAAACTTCCATGCCATTTATGGATGATCAGCAGCAACAGGACATTTCTTCCGTCTCTTCGATCAGTTCTTCGTCATCGGAGTTCATCGATGATGCCACCTCCTTGTCGTCTAATGGCGATATAGAGGAGGATGAGGAGGAAGAAGAAGGGCCTCTTTTTAGGATGTCACACCTCATTGATCAAATTCCTGTCAAGTGCGAATTACTCATATAATATATTCTCTTATTAACATATCAAAAGAACTCTTGTTACGTTCATTTAACATAGATAATTTCACGTATTTTTCTGTAGGAGAGGGCTCTCGAAGTATTTTGAAGGGAAGTCCCAGTCTTTCTCGTCGAATTTGTCGAGCGTGAAAAGGCTGGAGGATCTCGCAAATCCCGAGAGGCCACTAAGGAAGAAGTCTGTGAAATCTTCGAACTGTTACAAGGCACTTTCTTGGTCTGGGTCTGTGATCAGAAAGAGGGAATCAAAGAGGAGTCAGAGGAGGAGGCCTGCAAGGGAGCTCTCCAGGCAGACCCTTCTCTTAGCTTGAAGAAATTAATTAGCTATGTATTGCCACCATTACACATCTCTCTTTTATTTCAAGAGCTGTGAGAAGCATTTGATTGACTTAAGAGCTCTTTTTGTGCTTACTTGTTTTCCTTGATTCAGTTAGTTTTATATATGAAATTTGGGTCATAGATTAATTAGTTTACTTTTCCTTTTTTTTTTCATGGTTGCTAGTTAAATTCTTTGAAATGTGGGGTTAATGAGTCATGGTAATTAAGTGTTTGATTTGAGTTATGACATGTATTAATTGTTTAAGATAAAATTAAGGTTTGATTAATTTGCTAGACTACTGATTAAACAAGCCAGTTTTAAGTTAGCTATAGAAAGGGGACGGTTTGATTAGATTTGGTCCTCATATTGATTTGAGGGTATAATTTTTCGTAGGGGTAGCAATTTGTATCCGTACCCGATTAAATCGTCCTGACCCGCCCCTAATGGGACAGGTATGGGTACTCAAATTTCACCCGTGACCTGCGACCTGCCCCACCCGGTTATGAAATGAGGCGGGTTCAGGTATGAGTCCATCATACCCACCTCACCCCATATCCAACTCGATACAACTCAAAATTTTTAAAAATCTAATATTCAAATAATACATTCCATGAAAATTGATCTATCTCACTTTTTATAGTAATCTTAATTTATTTGTTTTAAGTATTTATATTTAAAATTGTAATAGTTATGTTTTAGTTTTATAATTATTTTAAAAAAATACTTATTCTTTTTAAGGATGAGAAAAATTACTTGTTGATGTTCAAAATTAAAAAATAGTTAAATTTGTATATAAATTTTGAATTTATTATACAATTAAGATTTTATTTTAACTTACTTATTCAGGAAATTAATATGTAAAATTTTGTAGTATTTTAATTTACCTACATGATGTTATTTTTTGATATTAAATAGCCTTTGCTGTCTTATATGAATAAGCTCATGATTAAATCATAAAATAGGAGCGGGTTGGGTAGGGTGGGGGCAGGTTCGGGTGAGTCGGGTTGGGATGGAACCCGCCCTATAGAGAGAAAACAGGGCTGGGTGGGGCGGGTACGAGTTTGTGAAAACTAGAATCGGGACGGGGCGAGGTGCAAACGAGTATGGAATGGGTATGAGTAATGAATAATATATAGCAAGACGGATATGAGTATTCATAAACCCGACCCAAACCCGCCCCATTGTCATTCCTAATTTTTCGTTTTCATTTTTAGTATGCATATAATATCAAATGTTTCCTACCTATAACAATTATCTCTTTTGATATTTCGAAAATAAGACTAAGCATGTTCCAACACTGCTAATCATTCCCCTTCTCAATTTTGTTTTCGGGTAGTAGCAAACTGACAACATAGAGACTAATTTGTGAAATTACTGTCCGTTTGTTAATCTATGCGTACAGAATTTCTGCACACTTGATTGTGGTTCGGTATCCTTTGATGCAAACTTTTGATTTACAATGACTAAAGAGTTATATCTTCAACTGTGGATATTAAACCAATTTAATGTAGTAATAATGGTAACCATGTTCATAGCATGAAAGGAAAAGGTGACAGAGGAGCTCATAATCAGAAACAGGAAGTTATATACATTCTAAAAGAGCAAATTGGGAATTCGATCTATGTTAGCTTCAGTGAAACGTCATAATAATATAAATGGGGTATGTTGTCATCCTTCACCTTTTGTATTGCTGTTTTCCCTTATAAATGGGTAAAAATCACAAGCATTATATGCCAAAAAGCCACTAATTGTGAAAAATGATAAGGGTTATGTAGAACTATAATTAATGAAATATCACAACTCGATAAGGCCTAAAACTAGTTACTTAAAGTTAGATAAGAATTTGGTAACTGATAGAGCGCAATGGAAACAAAGGATTCATGTAGCCGACCCCACCTAGTGGGATTAAGGCTTGGTTGTTGTTGTTGTTGTTGTTGATAAGGCCTAAAACTGCCTTGTGATCCTCATTGTCTCCCTCAACGAGAGGGGTAGCTCATAAAAGTGAATTTATGATTCTGATTTGTTGTTGTTCACCCCTTCATCAACAGTCAAACACGACGGAGCTTTAAAATATCTTGCCATTGTTTTTGCTGGATTCATGTGCAGCAAACCATCTCCTTAAAAGCTTAAGAAGACTGTGCTGCTAACTCTTTCCAAATTTTGATTTCCTATAAGTGATACAAGCTTTATTTCCATGCCTATGAAAGAAGATACATTAATAGATCAAAGTGGGAGATGGTTTGTGGTAATTTCCTTTCCAAAAACTTTGGTTAACCTTAATTTTAGTAAAATCACTGTATATTATCTCCAGATTATACCACATTACCAGACTTACTGATTTAAATTGTAAATTGTAATATTTGAAACTAAATTTGAGGTATTTCATACAACAGCAATTATTTAATTGCACTGCACCTTTTGTTCTTGTATTACACATATCCTAATAAATGATGCTATGTGAGTGTTAATCCACAAGTGATGTATAAAATGTATAATTTCATATATGCTGATTCACTCAACCTATTGGTTAACTCTATTTCTTGTTCTATGCATGGTCTTTTGCTCATGTGCACTTGCTTTTAATATTACTGGTTTATTCTACTGCATGTTTTATGGAACAGCAATTGAAATCCAGCCATGGCACGTATTTCAAATGCCCCAACGTCAGAAAACATATGCCCTAGCATCGCTCTGAAGTTTTTTTTTCTGCTAAACTCAAGTTATGCATTCCTCTGTCATTAAAGAGCGATCTCTTCCGATTGAACGGAGAAAATGAGAATTTTTATCATTTCCATATCTTAAAGACGGTAGATGCCCTATCTAATTGAAATCATCTTCCTCATAAAAAGAAAATGAGAAATCCACAAACTAAGGCTGACTATTGCATTAGATTTGAAATTTACCAGCATGGATTTAGAAAACCTCGAACTAAAAGCAGTGAATCCTGGCAGCAAGCTTACCGATAAGCAGCTGGTTACCGTAGATCGCAAGATTCTGCGGGAGAACGAACAGCGCTGGAATCAAACAACGGCTGCACTTCCCGGCGATCCTAGGGTTTCCCTAGAGGAGGATCTCCGATTGAGGAAGCGCACACTTTCTTTCCTCTTTAACCGTAAAATTAACTCAGATTTGAACTCATCTTGATTTCTGTCTGACTCGAATTGAACTCGATAAAATTTGATTCAACTCGTAATCAATTTCATACATATTTAACTTCATAAGCCATAGCCAATACATTTAAAATTTATCAAACTTATGGTATTAACTTTTAATTATTTATATTTGATATTTTTGATTATTTAGCTCCTGATATTATTTCATTCTTTACACATGTGCACAGCACTTTTGAAATAAAAATTAGTTTACGTGGAATTAATAGTTTCTCCTTTTATCTTCTGTTGCAATCGAATTAAAACTATGAATAGTTTCTCCTTTTTTTAAAGTAAATATGAAATATTGAGAAATTTTAAAACTATGAATTATTACTTTTAAATAGTAAAAACTGTAAATCGAAATCGAATTAAGAGGAGAAGAATTAGGAGAAAACAAGAGAATTTTTTTTATTAATCTTGAAATTTATAATCAATTTGATATATAAATGATAATATTAAAAATTAAATTCTTTTTTTTAATTTAATGCATCACTATAAATTTTTTAAGGTAAATTGCACAGGGGCACTGAGATTAGAATGATACTGCAAATAGGTTTTATATTTTGAAAAAGCTTAAATTTGGATCCCAAGTTTATGTTTGCACTGTCATTTGGTCCCTTAATTTAAATATCGCTTTTTTGGATGGTTCAATTAGATAGTAACGATTAAATTTGACTGTTAGTCATATTTATAAGTACCAAAATATCCTTCTAACTCCCTTAAAATATTTTAAAATAATATGGAGAATGAGTAAAAAATTTGAAGGTAAAATAGTAAAAAGCCAACAAATTTCAAACGTTGGACCAAACGGAACGCAAACACAAACTTGGGGACCCAAATCTAGGCTTTTCAAAGTATGAGACCTATTTGCAGCGCTATTTTAACCTCAAAGGCCCCTGTGCAATTTACCCAAATTTTTAATTTATGTCCTCATTAAAAATTTTACATTTTACACCCGTCACCCAAAATCTTTTGTTTTATGTTTATCTCACTCAAAATTTTTCTATTTACAAATAATGGACCCAAACGTTAGCCATATGAATTTTCATTTACATAAGTATTTTGGAAATAATTTTTTATGATCATGTGAGTAATTAATAAACTTTAAGTGAAATAGAAATTTTTTAGATGTTTGTCTGTTGATATATAAAAATTTGGCGTTAATTATATGAATAGAAAACTATGGAGAGAAATAAGTATAAATTTTGGGTGATATAAAATTATGGATAAAAGCTCCCAATATTAAAATATTTCTTTTTCTCAAGTTTAAATTCATTTGGAGCTCTGAAAAATGGGTGAATGATTACCCAGACTTCATTAAATAACATATTTGCAAGAAAAAATATTATAATATTAATCCGTATATTTGATAGGAATTTTTAAAGTTATTTATTGCTGACAATTTTTAGCCAGGTTTTAAAAACCGGATCAGATCGGCCGGTTCAACCGATCGAACCGTGAACTGGTTAGCCAACCGGTCCGGTTTAATTTTATAACCAGATCCGCTTAAAACCTGCCAGAACCGGTCTAAACCGCGGTTCAACCGGTCAACCGGTGAACCGGTACGGCTGGACTGATTGAGTTTAAAATTAAAAAAAAAAAAAACTTTCCTAGACTCTAGGTCCTTAACTCAGCCTCCGTTCTGCAGCCTCTACTCGCGCGACAGTCACAAATTCGCGATTTCTCTTGCCTTGCACTCTCCTCTCCAGCCCCCATCCTTTCGAAAAGATTTAGAATTTTAGCATTTTAGTGATATGAAATAATTTAGTATTTTAATATTGATAAAACATATATTTGTTTAGATATTTTAATGATGTACTAAATATTATACTTAATTTGTGATTTGTGAATATTTTGTTGGGTTATTGTTATTTCGATTTGCTTTGAATTATTTTTTTAGTTATTGACATAAGATATTATTTGTTAAATTTAATTATTAAATATTAATTTTATGTCTGATTATTGTGTTGGTGTGTGAATAATATATATCTTAATTATATTTATATTATATATATATATTTTTTTTTTTACTTCGTCCCGGTTCGACCCCAATTCAACCCCGGTTCGACCCCAATTCAACCCTGGTTCGACCATTGAACCTTGAACCTTTCAATCTACCTGTTCTGAAGCCGGTCTAGTTTTCAAAACCTTAATGTTTAGAGATTTTAAATATTTACATTAGTTATTAAAAAATCCATTCTATAAATTAAAATACTAATTATATACTCATACAAATTTTTATTATTGTAAAAATGTATTTTTTTAATTTTTGCAAATATAATAAAAAGCATTTAGAATGTAAATATTTTTTAATTAACAGAATGTAATTTTTTTTTCTACCTTATTTCAAGTGTTAATTTCTTATACACATTAATTATTTCTGTTTACGAAATATTTATTACTATTTATATGGCCAAAACTTGTTATAGCCAAGATTTGTTATGATTTTAAATATTATTTTTTTAAAATTAGAATTAATTTTTAAAATTCAAAATCTGAGCTTATTTTAAATATTATTTGTTATAAGCTCAGATTTTGAATTTTAAAAATTAATTCTAATTTAAAAAATAAATTTATTGCATAAATATATATTTTAAACAATAGATATTACATCTCTAGCTATTCAAACCAATTTTTATATTTGCCATTAGAAGAAGAAAAAGAAGAAGAAAGAACGATGACGGCGTGGCTAATGGTGGCAGAGAAGGAGCTCCAGCGAAGCGATCTGGACACAAACCAGAATCGTCTCCTCCTTCGCCGGAACGAAGTCCGGCGGCGGCTTCTGCCGCTGCTGCCGCCGGAGGAGGCGGAGGCCGTGGAGAGCGGAGAAGGAATTATGTTGGAGATTTTCTCGAATGTCGGCCGCTTCAACGTCAACTTCAAATACTGGAGAAGCAGTAAAGCCTACGTCTTCAACGGAAGCGGCTGGGGGAGCCTCCGCGGCCACCACAAACACATCTTTCGGGAGGGAAATGTGCTTCGATTCTTCGCCGACTGCCCGAACGGCGAGACTGCAGGCGGTGGCGCCGGAGATCATGACGGAAACGGCGGTGGGAGAAAGTTCAGTCATTTGTGGATGGTGGTGGCTGCGAATCGAGAGTTGATGGAGGCCGCAGAAGTTTTGAATAGTTTTAAACATGGATGTCATTAGCATTTTGATTAATTAGTTATATTAATTAACATGCTGATTAATTAGGATTTTAATTAATTAATGGACTTACTTTATTAGGAGAAAATTAATCATATGTAGACCAATAATTAGCTTACATTATTCGGATAAAAAATCTAGAATTTCAAATAATATACATGTTGACAGAAGTTTCAACCTTTTCATTAGTCTTCATAAAAAAAAATTATATCAGTTATTTTTTAAAAACAATTTTACAAATAATATTTTTTAAGTTAAATATTTATATATAACCCTTGCTAAGTTTAATATTTATAAATTACATTTTTAAATAGAAATTAAAATGAGAGTGTAAATTTTAAATTCAAAATAAATTAGAGTAAAATTATTATATATAAATTCAAATTCAAAATAAAAAAAATTATTTGTAAATATTAAATTTAAAGAATATTATCTATAAATATTTAATTTAATAAATTACGTTTGTAAAAAAAATTATTTGAACATGATAGATAAAAAAAGTATTTTTATTTTTATACTTGGAGAAATAAAAGGATAAATTACATTCAAATTTTTGATGTTAAAAAAATAGTACAAATTAATTTAATATTTTAAAATCTTTTAATTTAAATTCCTAAAGCCACAAAAGCTTTGAAATTTTTCTTCGAAATTAGAATGTAATTGTTAATTTTTTATTAATATATTATAAAATATTTTTATTTATTAATATTATATTTTTTAATATATAACTTTAAAATATTAATATTTATATTTTTAATTTAAAATTTTAGTAAAAATTTTAAAAATAAGAAAAATTTAAATCTAAAGTTTATTAAATTTTTAAATAATAATAAAAAAATATAATAATTTTAAAAAAAATTGAATAAAAATAATGAAATCCTTAAAAAAAATTAAGACCAATTTTTTTAAAAAACTTTAAAAATTCAAATTAATTTTTTTAAAAAATTAAGATTAATTTGTAATGACATTCGGCCCTCAAAAAGCCCAAATGCAATTTAATCAAAAAAATAAAATATTGTCAGAAAGATGTATATATATATATATATATAACTAAATAAATTAATCAACCATGGGGTTAAAAATCTAATCACTATCAATATCAAAAAAAAAAAAATGTAATCACCAAATTACCCAATGATTAAACATATAATCTAATAGATGATCTAATAGATTAATATTATAATTTCATGTAGGTCATATTATTGGACAATTCATTGAACTGTATAACAAAGTCCATCTAAAAAATGGCTACTCCACATTTTAAAAAAGAGAACAACTCCAACCAAAAGAAATTTCAATTGAAAAAAAACTAAGGGGGCATTTGGTTCAATGTTATCTCAATGTTATATTATGTTATCTTTAGAAATTAATTGTTTGGTTTAATGACATATTTAAATAACATTACAATTAATTACAAAAATGACATTACATGATGACATCTAGATGTCACTTCAAATTGGGCGACATCTCAAGATAACACCATCAATTTGTCATTATAATGCCAATAACTTCCAACTAAACAAAAATAATTTGAATAGCATTGATATTTTCTAATATCATAACATTGAACCAAACAAATGTCTATTGATGACATTTAGATAACATGACATCTAAATAACATTGATATTGAGATAACACTGAACCAAACGCCCCCTAAAATAGGTGCTTATTGCAGTCAACAGGCATAATAGGTATTCTATTACACTTTCAAGATAAGAAAGTGAAATAAATGCCATCAAGTTATTCAGCTTCATTTACATGATTATATATGTAACAAAACAACAGAGATTCATAAACTTACACATGAAACATTAATCAAAGCAGAATCAGAAGCACCAGGAAGAAAATGAACGAGGAAGTCGGCCTGTTTTTCTGATGTTTTCAGCTTGTTCTGCTGTTCTTGCGGCTTGCTGGTTTCTTCTTGCCTCCGCGGCAGCAAGCTTTTCCTCGGCTTTAAGCCTTGAAGCTGCAAGCTTGTTCATAAGCTTCTCATGTGCGCGTGTCCGCATTCTTTCCACCGCAACCTGCAGTAGATCGCATTCTTAAGAGTATCAATCACTAACTATATCAAATATACATCGAATATATCGTGAAAAATATTTGGCAGACAAGCAAAAAAGGGACTGTCTGCTTACCAGTTTCGTGATTGTGGTTTACTCAGGGATGACGTCAAAAATAATCAACTAGATCAAAGGGTTGGGTGATGAAGCACCATATGACCCAAAAACAAAGAAGAGAAAAACATAGGAGCAAATGTTTACATGGAACTTGAGTGATTGGGAGAACTAACACCAAGCTTGACAGTCTTTATGGTCTGCTTGGTAAGTTGACTAAATTGTGGCTTGTTCATGTATGGGAATGTGTGATGAATTTGAAATAAAATTAATTTGTTGTATTGAAATTTTTGTAATATGTGCAACAAAGTTAATAGTTGTATTAAAATATGCATATAATGTGTGATAATTAATAGTTGTAATCTTGAAGCTGACCTCAAATATTAGTTGAGGATGATCATCATATCATATAACAAGTAGCATATGAAAATACCGATTAAGCTGCAAAAATTGCAAACAATCATGATAGTACCTCTATTTTTTTCATTTCAGCTTCCATCTTTGCTTTTTGATGATTTTCCCAAGCTTGAATTTTAATTTCTTCCTGCTTAAACCTAAAAAGTGTGTATGTGGGTCAGCAAAACAGATTAAGTGAAAAAATAAAAAAAGAAAAAGCATAATAGAAAAGCCACCAAAGTTGTTTAGAAAATTTACCTGGCAAGATATTTGGCTTTCTCAGCCTCTTCCCATGCTGCGGCACGGGACTCTATCACCTCTTTAGCTCTTTGATTATCTAGTGGAACTGCCTTTAGATATGTAGATGCATCAGTTTCTTCATCTTCTTCCTTGCTTGCCCAGGCAGCAATGTTCATCTTGCCCAATTGTGTGCCAAGAGCCATTATCTCCTTTCTAGTTTTGATTCTCAGTTCCTTCTCAGACAACCTTTTATTCCCATTCAATTCTGCTGATTCAATTGGGCTTCGGGACGGCGATGTGGCTCTTATCGGAGTTCCAGTTCGAGACTGCTCTTGGCTTGCAAGGGGGGTCATTTCTGTGCCCATATCCCTCATTGAGACAGATTTTACTGTTGGTGGTGAAACAAATGTACTAGTACTATGGGAAGATGATGTAACATCGTGTGTTAGACTAACTGCAAAATGTTCCATATTCAAGTTATGTCCCCAAATTGATGATTTGTTAGAAAATACAAAATAAACACATAACATAGCTTTCCACAGGAATAGAAGAAAAGAAATACAGTAAGAAATCAGGAGAATTTTTGCCAGAAGATAACAGATTTATCTGGCAAGAAGGAAGAGTATGAAACTATAGAGCACCAGTTACAAGACTCGTATATTTTGTTTTGTTACAGATGAAACACAGACAACTATAATGACAGCCTTAACCAAACCAAGTTTGGCCGGCTACAAGATTTCGCATCTCAATTCGATTCTATGCAAAGCCGCGCGCCCTCCATGAGCGAAAGTAATTCAAAGTCACTTTTATGATCTTATTCAAGTCATTTTTGGTCATTTTGTTCTATCCCTTCCATTATTTAACATTATAATTTAGATCCCCACATATTTACATAGACAAATGACATGGAGAATATTTGCTAGAAGATGATAGGTTTATCTAGCATAAAGGAAGAGCATGAAACTACAGAGCACAAATTACAAGATTTGTATATTTTGTTCTGTTCAAGATAAAACAACGACAACCATAATAGCAAAGCCTCAATCCAAATCAAGTTTGGCCAGCTACATGATTTCACATCTCAAATTCAACTCTATGTAAAGCTAAGCTCTCCATGAGCACAAATAATTCAAAGTCACTTCTTATGATCTTATTCCAGTCATTTTTGGTCATTTTGGTCTATCCCTTCATTATTTAATGTTATGGTCTATATTCCCACATATTCACAAAGGCAATTGACATGACAAAAATGCTCTGTTAGGAGATTGGAAACTTTCCATGGCATTTTTTTACCATGGAAATTAGAAAATTTTATTTTTTATTAATTTAACAATATAAAAAATTATTTTATATTTCATCTTACACAAATTCAACATCAAATAATAACTTTATATCATATCTCACACAACATATCACATAACTTGCACTATTTCCCATCACACACATTTTTCAAAATTACTCATAAATTTTTTCTTCCGACTTTTTTTCCTCTAACACCAAACAACCCCTAAAAATCCTTCCGTATTCTTATCTATGATAGGCGCTATGCTCACCCACACTCCAATACAATCATCTATAATGCAATCCACTATAATGTGAATACTTATTCATCTCAACATCCAAATCTTGGCTACACTAATCCTATAGATATCGTCACTTGCTCAACAATCACTCCTATATAGCATAGCATGTTTTGTGAATTTTTCTTTTCCAGATATTTAGAGGAAATGAGTGTAAGCATAGAGTAGATAGATTAAGTTCAATCAGTTCTAGTAAAATATAACCAACACATTCGTGCATGAAAAATCTCTCTACCAAACATGTCAATCATAAGCAACACCATCACCAAAAATTACAGTAGAACATATGAGAGTTGGATGAGCCAATAAGAACAAGAAATATTGTCAATTTGGGTTCTTTGTTCAATAGGTCTCTAACAAGTGGATTGTCTAATGAGAGCTGCAAATGAAATGGCAATTCAGCCAAGGATTTTAAAAGCGGAGTATACCGAATGGTTGAACCTCATTCCACCGCAAACCTATCCGCATCTTGATCCAATCCATCAATAAAAATAAAACATCATTTAAACTGGGTTGGGAAGGATTAAACTAATCCACAGCTGAACCATACAGAGTAGTTTAATTCAACATTTGATTGTTAGAGTACTATTTTACATTTGAAGCATTAGTTGTTTTACTTTAAATTTTCCATTCATTATTTTAAAGTAATTTTATAGTTTTAGATAATATTGTGATGTCTGTATAACTAAAAGATAATTGTAGCCATTTGATTGAATTAGCAATTTTTGAATTGGTCAGACCATGACAGGTACCAATTGCTTGATCGATTTGAACTCTGGTTTGGTTCTAAAATCCTTCAATTCAGGAGAGATGGACTGGTTCATGTATTTGTATCTTTACCTTCTAACCACATTAATATAGCATAATTATCATATAAAATTGAATGTGAACATAAATCAACCACAGGCAAATCAGAAATTCAAGCAGGTTCACCCAAACATTCTCTAACATAGGCAGATAGAAAATTCACCAACATTAGTAATTCGAAATTAAGAAAGAGGTGGAAGGTGGCAACTATTAGAGTTCAAGAGATACCATAAACCCTTTACCTGACCCAAACAAAGTCTATACAGTACCCACCTAGACCCCCTAGGACATTTCTGTACAAGTGGTCACAGGACCAAAAGGTAACTAATTGAGACCAGAAGGATTAGTACTCAAGACAACATAAAAAGGGCCCTCCATTGCTGGCCTAACTATCCAAATCAATTAACTACTATAGACAACAGCAGCACAAGCGCACTAAACAAACAAACATTAACGGAACTTTAAATGATCACAACGCATGTGGCAATACAAAAAGGCCTGATGCAGTTAGTCCATATCAACTTTATCTGCAGTGCAGATTACAAAAAGATCAGCAAGTAAACTCAAGACAAGACAACATAAAAATGCCCCCCATCGTTGGCCTAACTATCCAAATCAATTAACTACTATAGATAACGGCAGCACAAGCGCACGAAACAAACAAACATTAACAGAACAGGTTTTAAATGATCACAATGCATATGGCAATACAAAAAGGCCTGACTCAGTTAGTCCATATCAACTTTATCTGCAGTGCAGATTAAAAAAAGATCAGCAAGTAAACTCAATACAACATAAAAAAGGCCCTCCATTGCTGGCCTAACTATCCAAATCAATTAACTACTATAGATAACGGCAGCACGAGTGCACAAAGCAAACAAACATTAACAGAACAGGTTTTAAATGATCACAATGCATGTGGCAATACAAAAAGGCCTGATGCAGTTAGTCCATATCAACTTTATCTGCAGTGCAGATTACAAAAAGATCAGCAAGTAATTGTAAACTTTGAAATGGCATAGCTAATACAGTTACTCTTGCAGCTCCAAACAACACCACCTTGCTCAGCTCCAAACAACACCACCTTGCTGAGAGAATCAAAAAAAGAAGAGGGGATCTAAGGGATCAATGCCAGAGTTTAGTCATGGATTATGACTGCAACAAAAGGAACTCATTCATGGCAAAGATACAATATGTTGCAAACAAACACAGAGGCAGCTACAAGTTTGCTCTCTTCCCGGGTTATCACAGTCTCCTCTGTACCATGGCGGAAAGCAGCTTAGCTATGCTTCATCAAGATTCAAGGCATGTCTAACTTGCTACATATTTAAATGTTTCTCCACTACAGTCTATAAGAAGTTAAAGCAGTTTACTAATGAAACTTCAAAATATTGTTGTAAGTTATGCAGATGAAAGCAGCTGATAGATTCATTTCAACAACCATAAAGAGAATGCACAAGACAGTATATTTAGCCCAAGTAAACGCTAACCTGCAGAATCAAGTGCAGAGTCCCCAAAGCTTGGAGTAGGATCCATGCTCAAATCAACGGCTGAGGAAGATTCCGGCACACAAGTCATCTCCTTCTGCCCGCCAATTTCCTTCCTGGCCTGGTTCAGATCGATCCTCTTGGTCACCGAATCTCCCATGATCTCAAAAACCACCTTCGCCGGCGGCGCATGCTGCCTGCCTCCCATAAAACCCATCATCCTCATCTGTTTCCCCTGCCGAATGGACGTCGTAACGGGTATCCACTTCTGCGCGTCGTCCCACTTCGACGGCGCCGGCTTCGCGAAAAACGGCATGAGCGCGGACCTGTGCTGCTGCGTGCGCTCCTCCCTTTGAAACTCGAAACCGGACGATAAGCTCTCCGCATCCGGCAAGTCCTCGCCGGGCAACCTGACCCTAGAGCTCAAGCTCACAATGTCGACATCCTTGCAGGTTTCCGCCGTGCTGTCGCCTGCCGAAACCCATTTCAGCGTCACAGATCCGATAAGAAAAAATCAACTAAAGAGAAAACCACCCAAAAGCCCTAATAAAAGAAAGGGTCGCAAGAATCTGACGTCGGTGCGCCACCTCTCCGAGCTCAGATCTCACCAGCACCTTATCCTCTGATTCCTCTTCCACTTTCCTCCACTTCTCCACTCCGAGAAGCAGAGCCCGGAGCCTTCTCGGTGAAAGCCCACCTCCCTGCAGCACGCAACACCGTCAGTATCCTCTCCCCCGCACCCAGAAAAAAAAAAAGGAGAGCAAACTGACGAAACTGCATGGAAATCGAGGTTGAAAGCTAAAATCCCTTATCGATCTGAGATTACATCGGGAAAAGTGAAAGCTGAGCTCGAGTCATGCACGTTTTTGATTTTACCAGAGTCGTCGCCTTCTCGATTCGCTCATAATCCATTGGAATTTGGAAGCTTTGGCGGAAGATTTCTCTTCCAGGGATTCGGAGGATCGCCGGAGACGAACTGTCGTAGGTGGCGCCTCCGCTGCTCACCGCGCTACGGCGGCTCCAGACCAAACTTCTATAGCAACGAGTAACTTGATGGTGAAATTACAAAAAGACTATCGATCAAAACTTCAGTTAGGCGGGAGATGTACATTAAGAAAATACAGAGAATGCTGCAGCACCAGAATAATCACACCCACGTTTTCACCTAGAAAACTGAGCTATGCACACCACAAAACATGCGGGGTTCAAAGATGCATGTCGAATTTCAATGTGCCATTCTGCTGTTGCGATGACTTCCACATGCGTGGCCGGTCAACTTGGTCCCCACAGATGTCATGATTGGTCCACCATGTTGGTCTGAAAAATGGATTATATTATCAGACCTGATTAGGCATGCAGCTCGGAACATGGAGGCTAAAATTTAATTTTAATAAATTTAAAATTAAATTTAAATAAAAATATTTTTTATTAAAAATTATAAATGATATAAAATAAATTAATTATTATATTAAAATATGTAACGGATGTGATATAAAGTTAGTTATTACGTTGTAATATGAAAAATATAATATAAGTTAGTTATTAGTTTGTTAATCTGTGTAGATGTGAAATAATTTAATTTCTAATATTAAATTTTATATGTAATGTGATATACTTGTTTAAAATTAAAGGGGCGTTTGGTTCGTAATGTAGATGTCATCTTTTAATTAATAATTTTATAATATTAATAATTTTATAATCTAATAAAAGATTATTTATAGATATCATTAAACCAAATGATTGCTTTCTCTAAATAATATAACATAATATTAAGATAACATCGATCTAAATGCCCCTTAAATTAGATTAATTTTAAATTGCCAAACAAACAAGGGTGAATTATATGTTATGCTCCTTGGGCCAACCACTTGACCGTCTCAATTTTTATGATCAGATTTGATGTGCCATGTAACACATCACATGTGTCTAAATTTATAAAAGTGTAATATCAAATAAATAAATTTGTAAAAGTGTTATAGCTTTTATTCATCTTCCATAATATTATAATTTTTGTTGGCTTTTTTAATAAATAATTATATATTTTGGTCAATTTTTTATTAATTTAAATTATTTAATATTTTAGAGCACCACTTTATCTTTTATCATTATACTTCTTCAAAAATTTATCCAAATTTTAAAATTTTATTTTACCAGTCTCTTATTTTCCCATCACTAAAAATTTAAAACTAAAAACTATAAATGATAGTGTTTTAAAATTATATTTTAAAATTTTAAAAATTTAACTAATGATAACAATCTTACAACATAATAATAAAAATTTAATAAATATATCTTAATTGGAATTAAAATTATATTATTTTTGCGATTTTAAAGACCCAAATTTAAGTTTTTAAACAGTTTGGATCAATTTATAATGCCCCTTAAATCTCAAGGGCCAGATGCAATATGCTACCTTTTTTCTAGAAATAAGGGTTGGGGGTTTGTACTTAGGGCTTTACGCTTTAGGTTTCGGGCTTCGAGTTTATGCTAATGATTCGGGCTTCAGGCTTTAAGCTTCGGGCCATAGGCTTCAAGATTGAGGCTTGAGGCTTCAAGCTTCAGCCTTCGGATAGGGTTGACAATATATAACCCGATCTGTGAACCCGACCAAAATTTGATCCGAATTTTACAGATATGAACCATGAATTTTGACCTGTTTATTAAATAAATTAGATTCTAATTATACGTAATTGAGTCAAACTAGATTCAAAATACTTTTTTTTATCAATATTTATTCTATAAATGAGTTGAGTTTCTGGTTTAACCCAACTCGTTTATTATTTGAGTTGGATTTAGGTCACTAATTTTGACCTAATTTTATAAATAAGTTAAGTTTAGGTTGAGTTATTTATAAATAAAATGATGTGTATGTAGAGAAATTAAATTATACTTTTGTTATTTTAAAGTTCTTTATTTTTTTTATTTTAAGATTTTAAAGTTTAAAGAGGTGAGGGAGAAGTTTGATTAAATTTCTATTTGACATTATTGTATTCTATAAAAATACTTGTAATATAATAAAATAATATGCATAAAAATAAAAAAGCTACATATAAAAATGTAGTAAATTTAAAAATATTAGGTATCATAATATTATTTTTTTATTTAACCTATTATTGTTGCTTATGCTATAAATTTTTATTCTACTTTGTTAGTGTGAGGCTTGGCGTGCACGATAGTATATTAGTTTGGCTACTAAAACGATGAATTGATCAGTTGACTCGATTCAATAATTTTTTTTATATCATTTCATTTGAGATTCATCTCAAAATATATAAATGGCCTACTGTGTTTTTAACTATGATTCAATTTTTAAATCTACTTTGATCTGATTCGATGTTCGCTCGACAAGAATTAAAGTTAAATTACATATTTGTACTTTATAAAGATGTTTTTTTAATATTTTATAAAAAAAAATGTTAATTGATTTTTATATTTTTATTATCGTTTTAATGTAATACTATAAGAATTTCAATTTTCAATAGATAAAATTAAGATGAAAAAAGTAGCTTCTGATTAATACATAATATAACGCGCCTATCATAAATATTTATTTTAATTTTTTATAATGCTTATTTATTATTAGGCTAAATTAGTTGATGATAAAGTATGTAAAATATTTGCTTTTTGTTGTCATGAGTTTATATAACTTTATTGCATTATATATAAATTAAAATGATTTAAAAATAGCGCTATTTTCTATATTTAGCCTCATCTAATTCGAGTAAAATTTTTTACCCAATACAAATTTCAACTATAAAAATTAACTTTATTTCACATCTAATACAAATACGAGTATTCGAATTTAAAGTATTTCATATTTTATACACTTTTTAATACTAAAATAAAATTTTCTTTTATTAAATTTAAAAAATAAAATATTTTTTTCTTCTAAAAAAAAGGTTCGAACCACACAACAACAACTAAGCATTAATCCTACTAGGTGAGGTCAGCTACATGAATTCTTTGTTTTTATTGTGCTCTATCAATTATCAAATTCTTATCTAAATCTAAGTAACTAAGATCATTCCTTATAGTTTCTTGTCATGTCTTTTTTGGTTTCCCTCTTCCTCTTTGTACATGAGCAAAATTTAATAACTTGATTTTTCTAACTGAAGCTTCAATCGACCTACAATTTATATATCCAAATCATCTAAGCTGACTTTCTCTAAGTTTATCTTTAATTAGTGTAACACTAACTTTCTTTTGGATATATTTATTTTTTAGTCTATGCTTTCGTGTATATCCATATATCCACCTTAGTATTCTCATTTCTACAATATTTATTTTAGGGCAAATTTCACCCAGGTCCATGAGTTTAAGGGTTATTATCACACATGTCCACGTTTTTAAAATTTTATCTTCGGGGTCCCTAGGTTTTCAAAAATATCATCTGGGTCCCTTTTTTATTTTTTTATTATTAAAAAATATACAAATTACCATTATACCCTTACCCTCCCTC
>KZ452995.1:1517596-1636114 GCA_002786265.1 Apostasia shenzhenica | reverse complement strand
AGTATATTTTCTCTCTTTAAAAATATTCCTCTAACCAAACTTGTCAGAGTGACTTAGTAAGCAGCAGTGGGCATTTGTTTGAATTCTAGGATTTTGCTCCAAAACATCAAATGATATCTCAGCTTTTGATCTTTTTATAAAAGAGGAGAAAGAATATAGCTCCCTCTCCAATGTTACATACTCAAATTTTAGAGAAAACAAAAATGTTTTGCCTACCTTGTGACCAAGCAAAGACACCGTCTTATTGTCCTTCCAGATTCACCAATCCAGACGCATGCAACCACCAAGTCCCGCTTTAACTCTTCCTCCATCTTCTTCTTCCTCTTCTTCTTCTTCTCCTTTTTCTTTCTTTTCTGTTTCTCCCACACATAGCCATGCCATTCTACACAGTATTGAAACTTCCATTTTCCTCACACATGGCAATGTAAGTCGTGCGACTTGGCATATTTTGCATGGCAACTCGAAAACCAACAATTTAAGGATAAAAGTTAACCGGCCTTAAACACCTGGATTCATTGTTGAATCCCAGCTGTACACGTGACACCAACTCTACGTATCCTCGTGCACGATGCTCTGTTCGATTGTGAGACTTAGCATCGGTGGGACGATGTATGTTGTTTTCGTCGGTCGCGACTAATCCTTGTGGACGATGTGCTGTTCATCGATCGCGACAGTTAAACTGGCTTCCGCGGATCTATACCTGTTCACGATGTTTGGGCTTCCACCTCCTAGTAGCATTTCAGCTGACCCAAATCTTAGATTCTAAATAAACATACTATTAATTCAAATTAGTAAAAGAACACAAAAAGTTCAAATACCTAGGCGTTATAGAATAATAAAACAATAGACTGCCACCAAATAGAAAAAGAAATTGAATGCAAAAATTTTATGTCTTACGGAAAAAGCCACAGGTAGAGAAAAAGCTTCACTAATTTCCAAAATGATTACTGGAGATTTACCAATGCTGAAAAAGACTATAATGGTTACCAAACCTTGACAACTCTTTATAAAAAGTAAACCAAGGCTCTGTAGTAGTACATCCTTCACAAGTATATTTATAACAATACACTTTGTATAACTATTATTAGCGTTGTTGGAATATACTTCATACATGGCCTTTAACCATCAACGATATTCTTGCAAGTCTTGTTATAAAAGCCTTGAATAAATACCTTTGACGAGCCTCCTCAAAGGTAATTTGATTGACCTAATCCTCGATACTTCATCATCGACATAATCTTTTTTGAGCCGATTTGGTAGTAGAAATGAAGCAGCTTCAACCCTGTTGAAGTTGTTTCACTTAAGTGAATTTGTCAAATATACCTTTTTTCAATTATTTGAATTCAAATTCAAAAGAACAGCTTCAAGCCATTTTAAAGCTACAAAGTTGAAACCATCTACATTATGGATTCAAGCGAAGCTGCTTTTAGTTCTTAATCCGATTTTAATTTTTTTGTTAAGTTGAATCCGCAATCAAACATGCCCTTTGAGTTTCAGCTTACAACTTCTAAGCACCCATCTTCAAGTTTGAGAAACCTTTTTGAAGCTTATAGGATGTCGAAGCCATAGCCATCGATGTCTGTATGCTAGAGATGACTTCTCAAAAAATCCCAAACCTTTAATTTGCTATTCTCAAAAACACTTCTTGAAAGATGGATGAGCATTGTACTCTAAGAATTCAAAATTTACATCAATATGAATCTTTGAAAATATTATAAAACATTTTTGGCAAATCAAAGAATATGCAATAATGGTACATTTCAGCTACTATCATTCATGGTGGTGTAGCAGTCTATAGGATGTTCGAGGTCAGTTGATTGGAGTTAATGCAATCAAGGCCTTCATTGGCGAAGTTGTGGATGAGCTCCGTAAAAATCATCGTTAATTTAGATGTGTTTGAGTTCATCAATTGAGGCTGAGTAGTGGAATGAGTATAGATTCTCGATTGAGCTTGGATTGGTGACCAAAAAGAGGTAGTAGATTGAGTTTTGGATAATCAATAGCAAACTATCCATGTATGTTTATTGGAGTACCTTTTGAGTGTGTAAGGGACACGTGTGTAGCTTGGATAAGTAATTTTCAAGGTTAAGAAAGATTAGTTCTTGAAATTCTCAAATTTTTATTTTAATGTTCTTGAAAACACTTCTCGAAAAGGAGTATTATCGTAAAAAAGAATTCAAAATATGCATCAATGTGGTTCTAGGAAAATATTACAAAGCATTTTGGCAAATCATTAAATATGCTTTATGGTATATGTCAACTAGGGGAAAATCATATATGTAGATTCATTGACCACCTTATTTTTTTTTACATGGCAGCATCATAGCATTACACTAACTTAAAGTACAAAAAGTATAAATTCAACCAATATTCTTATTAAAGATATTGTAAAAATCAATGGGTAGAGATAGACCTTTCTCCCAACAAAAATGACCTACTGTTGAAAAGTGATAACTTTGATTTTTGTAAATTAAACAGGGTACGGTTCTTGTTCATTGGCATTGTACTTGCAGATATTGCAACATCTAAGGTCCCAATTCTGTCATACTCCCATTAGTGGATAGGTCTAGAATGTAATCCTCCAAGAGAAGGTTGCAAAGGAATTGGTAGAGCAAAGAGGACAAAAGATTGAGAATTGGTAGGGAATATGATATGGTCATTGTTCCCTATGATGGAGATTGATTGTTACGTTCGAAATGATTCAGATTGGACTATTCGGTGGATGGAGCCACGTGGAGTTGATTTTCAGGCTAACAATTATGACATGAAGATAAACTTTGTTGTTCTATCTCTGACTTTATTGTAGGTTCTCGTGGCTGGAGTTGAGGCGATTTTTTTGGAATTAATTTTTTTAGCTATGCAAATGACCTATGCCTTCCCCTTTCCTAACACAGTTTAGAAATTTCTGTTGTTGCATCTAGATCAAGGTTATGGAACAACAGAGAGGAAGCCAAGGCATTCGATCTTCTTTTATCGGAAGATAGAAGGGGAGAAGAGCCAAAGTTCTATACTATAAAGCCTATGGCTATGCATCCAACAAGTAGTTTTTAATATCCTTTACCTTACCTTTTTGTTCATTAAATCAAATTCATGAAATGAAATAAAGCCATGGTATATCTCGATATTAGCGAACAAAGTAAGGGAAGATATTTCCTTAGCAACCTAATGTAAAGGTGAAACCACTCCGGTTATTTATTTATTCTTGCATTAATCCTGATCATTGAAACTATATGCTTCTATTTTGATTCTAGGCTACAACATTATATTTTCTTTAAATACTTCATTATCAATTATTTTGATGAATTGCATTTTGTTCAGGTTTTAGTGTTTTAGTCTCTTACTCATTTTGAATGGAAAAATTACGAAGAGAAGGAGAGGAGATAAATTTCATTGTACGTTCAAGAACACAAGGCTTAATATTTTTGTTACAATAGATGAGATAGAGTGTGGAAGGGAGTCATGGTCGACAATAGCTAGGGCAATTGAGCTGGGGTTTTCCTTCTGCTTCTGAGAGTTACATTTCTCTTTGAATTTTGGGTGTTGGAAAACAAAGGTAGCGAGAATGAGTTTGTGATCCATTAGAAATCATCATCCTTTTTTGGGTATTCACGAGCTAGAAGATTGAGAACTTTTGAAATGTTAGAACATCAAAGTCTTATCTCTATTATCTTTAATTTGTGAAATTCTAACATCAGAGAATGCAATAAGATTATATTTTTTTATCAAATAGGATTATCTTTTGGCACATCACTTACCCATATAAAGATGATAGGTGTATCATTGTATTAACTTAGCTATATGGTACTTCTAGCGACATTGTTTGGTTCAACTCTTGTAATAGATGAGTTTGATGAGCACATGTTGAGAAGAATTAGAAGAATATGGATTTCTTTTCACTAGGAAGCATGGTGAAAATAAAACGGTTAATGTTTCATTGATTTTTGTCTTAAAAAATTGTAGTATAATGAAATCATCATTGTTCTAATCAGCGTGAAATCCTCTGGCAGCTTCCCATGATTATAAAGGGAATATTTAGGAGATACGAGAGATGGAATCCAGTGCACCCCACACTGGGTACATTTTGGGGCATGGGGATTGGAGTAGGTTGTGGCGTTGGATGGGGTCCTGGGTTTGGTCCAGAGGTTGTTGGCTATGTTGGTGCTGGTTGTGGTGTGGGATTCAGTGTTGGAGTGACTCTTGCTGGAGTTGGAATTGGACTTCCAATAAATGGATTCGTGCAAATTCCCTACAATGGTAATATTCTTTACAAGTAAATCATGAAAGTCACATCAAATACCAATGGCATTTTTCCTATAAAGTTCTCCTATAATAAAGTTAAATTTACAAGTATGAAGTGTTTTGTAAAAATGTCTATATGTTTTTTATAATGGACATATTCTAATGGGTTTTCTGGCAGAAAGAAATTTTTGGAAATGTTCTAGTTGTTTTGAAGATAGAGAGAAATAAAATTATTTTATTATTTTATTATTTTAATATTAATATTTGTGTTGGATATGAAATAAATTTAATTTTTAAGGTTACAATTTGTATATGATGTGAAATCAACTTAATTTTTAATACTGAAAGTTGTGTATGCTGTAAAATAAATATAAAAATTAATTGAATTTTTTGAGAGAGATTTGGGGTGATTTTCCCCATGTGAAATATGGCCCAAGAATTCATCTCCTTTGTCCACATAGTCTTTGCTAAATAGGGTTCTTTGTTAATCATATGACATTATTGCTATTGTGCCTCATTGGTATTCGTTGTAATTCATGTCTGTAATCTGCCCATTGCTTTTTGATCCACAAAAGTTGTGCATAACTTCTTTCGGCTGCACATTCAACAGCTACAATGGATAAGAAAGGTGAGTTATATTTTCTACTAGGCCATAACGCAAGAGCACTACCTATTTGAAAAGTACTTAATGTGCTTTTCCTACTGATTTTACTGTAGGATCTTAGAATAGGTCTAGAGAGGGAGTGAATAAATCTTAATTAAAACTTTAATTTACTTTAATATAAAATTTAATTTGCTTTACTAATATTACAATTAGCAATAAGCAAGCAAAAGCAATATACTAAAATTCACATATATAATGAATAATGAAGTATAGGCAAAATATAAATGTAAGTAAATAACTGACATGAGGATATAATATGGTCAGCTCAAATTTGTGTCTACATCCACCCAATCTAATTTATCTATCCAACTATATAGAAACATTGATTTGGTCAAAGGCCGTGAAGCCTGTACACTGTCCTCTTCACTTGAGGCCCTTCTCTTCACTCGAAGGAATAACTAATCACCTCTCTCTTCATTCAAGGGGCTTTCTTCATACCTAGTGTGAAAGATTTACAAAGCACATCTTTTAATCACCCAATTAGAGGGCCTCCTCACAAATCAAGTGAGGCAATAATAAAAACTCAAATCAATACAAGAATGTACAATAAGGCCTCCTCACAAATCAAGTGAGGCAATAATAAAAACTCAAATCAATACAAGAATGTACAATAAGGTAGACTAACTAACCTTTTTCCTTCTTAAGATTGCACCTTGAAGAACTTGTATAGAGTGAATCACAAAGATGAGCACTTGGAAGCTTGATCTATTCTTAATCACTAACTAATCGCCCCTTAATTAGCTTTTAATCTCTTACATCAAAGGGGATTAGATCGCACTTGAATGAGTTTAAAATGGTGGAAAAAAGTTTATCAAAGAGCCTCCTATTTTTATATAAAGAAAATCTCCAACGGCTAGTTTTTAGGTTGAAAACAGGCCTTTGATTGATTAAGTGATCGATCAAGAAACTGATTGTTGGAACTCCAACAATCATATTTCAGACTCCTTTGATTGATCACGGTTTCATTTTTCTATGTTGTTATTCTCGTGTTCATATTGTTGATTTCTCTTCTTTTCTCAGGCTAATGCATTATTTACAAACTCTCTATGATAACTATGTGTACTTACGTGCACTTGGATTCCTTGAATATTCCTAAAGTAACTTGATAAAGTAAACACATAGTAGCATATTCATGGCATCTTTAATGCAAGGTAGGGGAACTATTACTTTTATAAACTATAAATTTATTTGTTTTCTATATGTAAATATATCATTGCCCTTTCCATTTTAATCGTGTAGTTTATTTAACAAGTGCCGGTGCATTCCAATTGGCAAGATCCAATGCCCTTTCAGCAATGAGTTCTTCTTGCGTGGGCCTGAACTTTATTGCTCCTTATATGTCTTTTGTAATAAAGGGGACTTCTGTGAGCCTTTCAAGCTTAAAGAGTAAAGTTTCATGGCCTTATCCTGTTAAATTTACTGAGTTAAATAATGGTATTTCAAGGCATATTCATTCGACAATCAAATCTTTTCAAGACTTCAAGGACCAGGGCTGGCCTCCAGGGCGAGGTAGGGGAGCATTCTTGCTGGCTTTGACATTTAAAATTTCTCCTTGTGTTTTTTTCTTTCATTGAAGTACCATCCTGAATTAATGGTTTGCAAATTTTTTTTTTCCTCACGGTGTTAATAGCTTCTGTTAAGCAAAGCATTCGCCTTTTCCATGGACAAAAATATGCTCTACTTTTAGCACTTTATTCTTTACATAATGGGCAATCACTATCAATTTTTGTTGAGTAATTCCCCCAATTTACAAGTTAGTTCACATTCTAGTAACCAGGTCATCTTCTTTTGAACCTTTCCTCTCAAGGAACTTGTTCTGTGTTTTGCAGTTAAGCTTCAGTTTTGAGACTTCATTAAAGCTCATTCTCATCAATCTCACATTGCCCCTTTGTTTAAACTACTTTGTCTTCTCCTTTAGGTTATCCTAAGCCTGAAAATTCACAAAGGATTAATTACTAAATCTCAAAAATGTGACTCAAGTAATACTGAAGCTTGACTAATGCCATCTACTTCTTTAACCTATCTTGAGTCTTACCTCAACTGCAGCTAGGCATTTTTCATTTTGCAGTGGAAGTGTATTTGAAAATTTTAGTTATAAATGGGAGCAATTTTATTTTGCAGGTTGGGAAGATTAGGTGACCACATTCTTCACATGTAAAGCATGGTGTCTTTTCATTATTGCTTTATGCCTTGAAGATCTTCTGAGTAGTCTGTAAGTCGCAGTTATTCAAAAGTTTTCTCACTTGTTCTCTTAGCATTATTGAGCCATAACTATTCTTGTAATATGTTTATATATAGGGCTTATTCTCTCTCTTGCCTCTCTACCCACAACTGATCATACATACATAAATAAACACATCTACATCATACTATATATAGATATGTGTGTATTCCTTATCCAATTATAGGTGTGATCAAAATTAGAACATATAATCAACTGAATTTAAGTTACATCCCAACAAATGAGATAAAACTAACTTCAAAGAAAACAGACTTGGAGAAATCCTGGAGAGTCTGTGATCTGATCTAGATGCTCCTAGAAGGAGGGGATCCAAATTGGTGTTCCGGCGGTTTTGACTCTCGATCAATAGGGGATCTATTGGAAGGACTCAAGTCCTTCATCCTTGTTTTTTTTTTTTGTATTTTTTGTTTTTTTTTTCACGCGTTAACTCCTTTTGCTGCTATTTCCATCTCTTCCCTGGTTTCAGCCCACCTCAGATCAATCCTTCATTAGTTTTTTTTTTTCAATCTTGTCACCGAGGCTTAATATTCATCTTGAAATTGCTAATGAATCTCATCATTTTCTTCTTCTATGTTCCTAGTGTTTTTTGCTGAAAAAAAATGCTTTTGAATGTTATTAAGTGCTGGAACATGGTCTTGAATTTGGACCAAATCAGATACAATTTGGAAATCATGTCTAGGTGACTTCCTGCAATATTGATAAATTTGTTAACGCAATTCACTTCTTGTGGACAACTCTTCTTCTATACTTAATGATATGTTTATGTTTGAGAAGCATGATTATGGATTTTATCGATTTTGGAGCTGTCTTCCCATCTATGTTGATATCAAGATCTCAACGGTAGTTTCATGAATTGCTTTTTGATTGTGCGTTCCGTATGTAGGTATTGCATATCATAAGAGGGTTAAATATATAGTGCTATGTATACTAGCACGCCAGTTTATACATAACACTATCTACTTAACGTGATTCTATCTTTCCATTTTGCTGCTGGGTCCTGCATATGCATGCATCACGTATTGAAAGGTTCCTAAAAACATAAGGTGTTACGCTCTTCAAACCTAATAATTTCTCGCACAGTTAGAGCGATGTTGCTAATTTGTATTTTAATTGTAGCTATTTATTCTTTTTTCTTATCGTGTCTCACTCTCGCTATTAGTGTCTAGTATGAGCTCTTCCATTGAGATGAATACATTTTCATTTTCTCGACATAAAATATACATTTTCTCACTAATGTCGTAATCATCATGAGAAGATTTGTTGTGAGTGGAAGTAATCAAAAAACTCAAAGCGTTCAAAAAAATGAAAAAGAACAATAGATAATAAACCTAGAAACAACTAGAAATGAAGAACACTGAACATACAAAGATTTTACATAAAAATCTTCTACGGAAAACCACGAGGAAAGGAAAAACTTCATTAATTTCTCAAAGGATTCGAATATATATACCAATGATGAGAAAGCTAATCACAGGACCTTAAAAGACAAAGGCCTTTGTATACAGGGTTAGACTCCACCCTAATAATCCTACTTATACAATAATACCACCTCTACAACAATTATAACACTCTTGAAATATCCTTGATATAATGCCTCCAATCTTTAACTACTTTGTTGAAAAGTTTTGTCGAAAACACTTCAAAGAAATGCTTTTGAGGAACCATCTCTAAAGAGAAACTCCATCATTTGAGTTTGCGCTTTTCAACATTTGAGCATTAAGCTCCAGTTCTCACGAAGCCTTCTCAAATCTTGTAGGATGTTGAAATCATAGCCATCAATGGTTGATATTATTGTGACGACTTCTCCGAAGATCTCAAACGTTAGTTTGCTATTTTAACTCAAAAGGTGGATGCATTGCTCTCAAAAAGAATTCAAGTCACACCAAGGTTCTATGAAAGTTCTGCAAAGCAGTTCTTACAAATCACTGAGCAAGTAATTTAAGGTGTATGTCTGATGCGAGGAAATTATACATCTAAATTCAACGACAGCTTCGAGTTTTGTAAATTAAGCAAAGCATGGGCCTTCAAAAGTTTGGTCTTGTACCTACAGATAGCACATCTAGATTGCTGAAGTAATTCAGAAAGAATCTCTAGAGCTTCTAATTGATAGTTAATGATCTAGGCAATTGTCTCATGTTCTTGATAAGAACTATGAGCCTAGTTATTAGCTTATAAATAGCAATCGTTTATTATATAATATAACTTTTTGGTCCTATGGTTAAAGATCTGTATAGTTTAATTTGTTAGTATGATGATTATGAGACTGATTACAAACATATGCATGATTAGATTACAGAGTAGGATATACAGTGCAAACAAGTAGAACAGTAAACTATCATATAGCTACAAATAGTGCATTCAAATGGAGCAAAACAAAAGGAAAAAAGTTACATCAAATACTGATACACTATGAAGAATTGCACAAAAAAATGTAGGGCTGGGATGCCATGAAAAGTTGATCTAGTCAACCACATACATGTTTGTGAAATAAGAAAATGGCTGCTTGGTGTAGCGTAGAAAACCTTTTCCAGTATCATCAGAAGCATAAACTCGTGGAATTTGTTCAATGATAGACCAATCTGGGCCACCTTTCAAACATCTCCAGAGAACCTTCTCACTGCAATACAGCTGAAACAGGAAGTCATCGTCTTCATCATCAACTGGCTTCCTTTCTTGAAGTAGAATTGGAAGCCATGGCGGCAGCACCTCCATGTAAACATCAAAGAGATCCAGTCTCTGTAGTGCCTGCATCTTCTCCACACAATCGAGCAACGGGCATGTGTTGACTACAAGAAACTGGAGCTGGGGAAGACTAGAAATTCTCTTCAAGAACAAGTTACCCATAAGAACCAATTCCGTCAGATTAGGGAGATTTTCCACTTCTATGAGCTTGTAAGCTCCTTCAATTAAGAGTTTCTTTATTGCAGATTGTGCTAAGCCTTTCGGAAGTGCTGCAAGCTTCGGACAACCTTCGAGCGTCAACTCATCTAAGCGAGGCAGCAGCACAAATCTTTGCTGATCTGATGCCACTTCTTCGAAGCTCCATTCTTCCAAGTTCTCCATACCACCAAGGTTGAAGGTCTCAAGCTTGGGAAAGGCCGTTCTCATCACGCCAAGCCCCACAAATTCAGACCCAATGGTCTTGACTGAAAGTGCACCATCTATATCAAGATGTTTCAATTGTGGCAGTTCACCTGCCGGTGGAAGCCGCTCACATAATGTAGCATCTGACAACTCGAGCTTTACCAGATTAGGAAGACAAGATCCGAAAGATGGTGACTTCATCCAACTAGGGTAGCGACGACCAGAGAAGTTTCTGATGTGAAGATGTTGTAGGAATTGTGGAGGACGTAGCTCCTCCAAAACATCCTCTATACGATCGATTTCTGCTTCTTCTGTATTTATTATTTCTTCCGAGTATAGCAGCTTGACGTTTACAAGATGGGTTAGTTTTTCGAGGGACAGGTCTCCCTTTTGAGCTCTCTCCAGCTTAGAAATGCTGAGCATTCTCAGCAGTGGAAGAGAATTCAGCTCTTTCAAGCCGCTTTGCTCCATCTGATGATCATCTGCCACAACAAATCCACTGAGATCATTAAGCTTTTCCAGCTTAGCTATTCCTTTCGGGAAGTAACTAAGTGGCGTGTTGTAGAGACCCAAGCGCCTTAGATTGTGTAGCTGAGTGATGCTATTAGGGAGTTTTGTCAAATACACACATGAGCGTAGGTTCAAAAACTGAAGGTTGGTGAGGCGACCTATAGATTCTGGAAGTTCCCTTATGTTGGTTCCATCCAGATTCAAGTATCTTAGATGTATTAAATCACCTAATGAACCTGGAATACTATCCATTGCTTCACTGTCCACTCGCAAGACTCGCAGACGGTTAAGTCCCAATAACTGAGAATCATTTAGTATTTGACTGCCATTGAAAGTGAGCAAAGTTCTCAAACATTTCTGCTCAACTATCGTAGCTATAATTCTAGATAGGCGTTCTTCGCTTTTCATTGATAGTCGACGAAGTTTTGTGGTTGTTGAAACAACAGATTCATCTTGGGATAGAAACTTCGCGAGGGATCTGAAAAGATCATGTATTTAGATATGTCTGCAAAAGGTTCCTCCTGATCAACTCCCTGTAATATTCTTCAGCTATGTCTTCCACCAAGGAATCATCACTTTGCTCTTTTACGAAACCTTCTGCAACCCAGAGTCTAACAAGATCGTCACGATGAAGAGTTTTATCCTCGGGAAAAAGTGAGCAGTAGAGGAAGCATTGCTTAAGATGAGATGGCAGATCATCGTAGCTGAGGTACAAAGCACCCCTGAGCTGTTCAGGAAGATGACTCATGGACCAAGCATTGCTTTTAAGAACCTTTTCCCATTCGCTTCGGCTTCTCCCCTTCTTCGCCAAGACGCCAGCAATGGCCTTGATTGCCAAAGGCAGCCCAGAACATTTTGCAATAATCTGAAACCTCCTCCTCCTGTCCCTCCCCAAAAACCTTTCTGCAAAGCATTTCCCAGCTGCTTTGTAGTGAAAGGCGCATCACCGGGTGAATGTGCACTACGCCCATCTCTCTAGCAACGTTTTCGTCTCTTGTTGTCACTAACATCCTGGTGATAGTCTCAGCATTCTGTAATGGATTGCGAAGCAAATCAATCCACACATCTGCCCTCCACACATCATCTAAAACAACAAAAATACTCTTCCCGAAGACGGCGGATTGAAGATTAGGCTGGAGCTCTGACTTAATTTTGGCTTCTCCATAGTGACCACCAGCTGCTCGAATCACTTGCTGCAACAAATCTATTTCATTATAGTTTTGGGAAACACAAACCCATGCTTTTATTTGGAACTCGCTTTGAATCTTTTGTGGTTATAGATTTTTTGGGCTAATGTGGTCTTCCCTATCCCCCCCCCATCCCAGTCAAGGCAAATGCTCGACATTTCTTCACCTGCTCTTGTACTATCAACTTGACTAGCTCATTGCTAGCTTCTTCGACCTCCCTTCCCACCACATCAAACTCAACCATGGAAGAGGTCTGACGGGTGTTCACTACGGTAATCGTTGCTAGTTTAAATTGTTTTTTATCTTTTGAGATTTCCTCTAGTCTGTCATTTAAACTCTTAATCCTCTCACCAATCTCATAACAGCGGGGAACACTAGCAAAGCAAGAGAAAATGAAGAATATGAAAAGTACTAGTGGATTTCCGTGCCTTCGATGGTTGATCAGCAAGCAGGCCAGCTCCATGCATTCTGCAGAGATCAATGATGTCATCAGCATCATATACTACATCTTTTAGCTCGCAGACCCAGTTATTTACGACCGGGTCTTCAAGCTTGCGCCGCTCAGCAGCCTCGAGCACCTTTAGGATCCTCGCCATCCGCCTCTGGAGCCTTTTGAGCTCATCCTTCACCCCCATCATCATTACCACCTTCTCCCCTACCAAGCTAGTGATGTTCTCAACACAGCTGCCCACAAATGCATCCAAGATCATCGCCATCTCTTCTCTATTTAATATTATCCATTCCGGCTTCGCAAGAAAAAGTGTTACTTGCGTTGGACTTGTTCATTGGTTTGGTTCACATGAAGCATTTCCCTTTATTCAGGCTTGATCTTTACCAGAGATTCTTTGCTTAGCCTCAACAAAGTCTGAAAAACAGAAGAGAAAAGCTCGCTGCCATACTCCTACTTCCAGTTCCTAATTTATAAGAATGCTAATGAGAGTGAAGCAATTCTAAAATGCTGGTGTGGTGCAGGATCAACGTGGAGAAAAGCAATTCCAAAGCTTAAAGATGCACTGAAGGAATTAACAATGGCTAACTCATCACGCTTTCTTAGAAAAAAGATGAAGTTGGAGTTAAAGAATGCTTGCTGCAACATGAACCTTTGGTACTTCACGCAACCTCAAGCTCAAAGATGTACGAAGAAAAAGCATAAAGAACTTCAGTGATCAACCTGGTGAATACTGTTCATCTGATTCATTATGATCTTAAGATGCAGTTACAGTGCTAAGATATCTCATCTAGTACTTTGGTAGCACTGGATTAGTATAGATATACACGTCTTTCGGGACTCAATGTCCTCGTATTGTCACCTAAGAGATCATAATACTGTTTGCATTGGCCCGCTGAGCTTCATAGTTTTAAAATACGTCCACCGCATGTTAACTAAGAAAATATAGAGATCTCTATACACAATATTGTGTCATATCACATCCTCGTGTCCAACATTGAATAAAAGCTTATATCAAACTACACTGTCACACACACATTTATTACGTAATTATTTAAATAAAATTGTCATTCCATGTTTCTATTCAATAAATCATGTTGTTTTATACTCATTATCTTTTTTTTTCTTAAAATATGAATTGGTGCTTGTGTTATGAAACACCTAGTTTATACTATTACATTTTACGATGCCTTGGAAACTATCGTATCGTCTTATCATAATCTTGTTCTTGTGTTTCTGTATTGTGCTCGTGCTTTCTAAATGTCAACACATATACCTATCATCAACAAGGGTGTAACTGCTAAACTCCAAAGGATATAAGCAAAGATAATTTAGAAAAAAAACCATGCCTGATCCATAGAAAACTCAGAAAAGTTGTGTGCTAACATGAGGTTCAGTTGCTTTTTTGAAGGATAAAAAACATCACTGTAATCTGTCTGATTCCTGTTTAACAATGCATGGAACTTAGTGCTAATGCTTGAAAAGAAATTATGTAGATTAAATAAACCAACAAGAATACCTTTCAAAAGATTGAACTGTGGGATTGGAATCAATAAGCACTTATGGAATAAGTACTAGAACATTTGTGATTATCTATCTCATGGAAGACATTATTAATCCAGATTTAATGCTACTCTCTAAGCAGTTAAAGATTAGGATAATGCAATCACACTATCAAGCAACAAACATTTTTCTATGATGATAAAAAATTATCATCAAATTTTAACTAAGCTGCAATAATCTTAAACCAAACCAAACCTAGTTACACATAAGTATATAATTATTGTCTTACAAATTACACATAGCAAAATACATATTCTTCCTAATTGAGATTCAAATTTGGACCGGAACTTCTGTTGTAAACATTGGGCCTGTAAACGAGTCAGATTCAAATTGAATCAACGTTAACTTAGATCTAAATTCATTTAAATTCAGATCAATTAGATCAGATCAATCTAGACCCGAATCTAACTCGGGTGAGATCTGGATTGGGTTAGATCCCGGATAGAGTTAGATTAGTGCTCTGCACAAATACAAATAAATTTTGATATATACAATTTCAATTTATTTCAAAGAAATTGATTAATATATTAATTATAAGATAATATTATTTTAATAGATTAAAATTTATTTATTTATTTTCAAAAGGTATCCTAATTTTTTATTTATTGATGAAGAGTGCAACAATTAATATCTACTAAGAAGATATGTTTTAGTAGAAATGGTGTGCTGTAATAGTTGCAATGATTTATTGATTTTGATACAAAATGAGAAGCCTAGTTTGAATACTATAAAAATATGGCACTTCACTTTATTCTACAAAACATATTTAACAGAAGCACACATGAATGTGAATGAACAAAGGGCAATAATTAAATTATCTATGGTGATTCAATCAGGTCGGATACAAATAAGTCGGATTATGATCGATCCGTGATCCGACCCAAAAAAATAATGGATCGAGTCAGATTTCAGATCAAGTAAGCGGTAAGTAAAATGTACCCAATTAACTATATTTTTGAATCAAATTTTAGATCAAATCGTGTTTAAATCCGACCCACTTACAGGCCTATGTCATGTCATGCATGATATTTTGCATCTTCTGAAAGGAAAGATCTAAAATCTTTACATTATTATGATACCAGAAACTGCACAAAATCATACAAAATTTCATAAAATCAAACATGATATAATAAACATAGACTACAAACTACAATAGCAAAAAATAGGCAGAGCATTGTACTGTCAAAAGCTTCAAAGTTGATTTTAATCATCAAATATCATCATGAACACCATTAAGCCGTAATCACTTTTGGCTCTAAATCATATAGATATGTGAGCTCAACGCCATCTGTAATTCCCCTAACCACTGTAAATATATGTGCTCCATCTCATGTACTAAAACGAAAAGGATAATAACAAATATAAGCAATATCTCTACCTATATATCTTCAATATACCACTTCAGCTGTATGATCCGCCCCTCCAGTAGATAGCCAAAGTGAAATAAATAAGAATCATGGTCCCTATGCTAGACCTGCAAATATATAACAGGAATGCTTACCAAGTTTATAATTGCATCACATTTTAAGACGTTACGCAGAAGTTCAACAACAAAAAAAGTCGGATAATAAAGAAAACTATGGCAGAAATCTTGATAGGATCCCTCATGATTTATCCCTCTCTTAATTTTTCTCTTTCTTTTCATGTCTATTTTATGTGGCCAATAATTGAACTCAAGCTTCTAGGTTGGGCAATATCCATTTGTTTAAAATAATATTAGAGCTACTGGTCATGGAGGTTTGAATTCATGTATTGCTTATTTACAATCAAATGGCATATACAAGAACAAAACAATTAGAATGAACACAACAACTCGAATGAGGTGGTATTAAGCCTAAAACATTTGAGGTGTTACTGTGGAACTTAATGTTGTGTCACTTCTTAAATTGAAAAAAAACTTTCTTTGTACTGGTAATACAGGATTGTTAATAAATTTTCAGCCTAAACGAACCATTAGCCACAACTGGCTTAACTGTTCTTGCAAACTAAGATGGCATCATCAGCAATACTCACATAGATGCAAAAAGAAGAAGAATTCTCTTGGGATTTATGGCCGTCAAGCGATTGAACCGCTTACTCCTTCCATCTCCACAATCTGCAACAATAGTGCTATTGGCCAAAATTGGTGCTATTGCAATCACCTTGTTTGGAACAACAGGTTGCTTTAACTGCTGCAGCTGGGAAATTACCACTGTCGAAACAAAATGTCATAGAAATTATCTATCATGATAAAATAATTGTTATGCATTTTAGACCATAGATAAATATATAACTTGGAATTTAGCATATCAGAAAATGAAAGATTTTAGATCAACACAAGGCCCATGGAACCTAAACTTGAGAGGCATTAATGCTACCTTATCAGCATTTTGCCAAACATAAGTTGGTTGCCATTATGTAGATATGTTAATGCCAAAGCTATCCGGATTCACTGACTGCAAAAAAGTTGATGAATAGCTCAAATACCTTTGATTGCAAGCTTTTTGGATAACTCATCTCCTTCTAGCTCCTCGGCACTGTGCCTCTCGGCTCGACAAGAACTCTTTCGAGATAGGGCTTTCTGTTTCAAAGTGTACCATGAGAATAGTAGATATCTAAGATATTATTTAAGTTCACAATTAGCAAAAGTTGGAAAGCACTACTAATACAAGTTACTTACAGTCATTTTGGGACTCCCTGAGCATTTGTCAAGAGAACTGTTGAGGGTTTCAATATCCAAGACCACATTTTCTGATATGTCAATTGCCATATTTTGCCACTAGAAAAAGTAATATTGCAATCAACCTACTGAAAATGCAAACAAGTAATTGATCAGCAATTGAAAGCAGAAGTTACATATGCTTTATACTATAGAGTATATTATGAACGAGTGTCTTGAACAATACTTGCTAGGAGCTGAACCACATGATAACAATCCCTTCCATAGCCCAGGCCATAAAAGGTAACCAAGTTCCAATAAAAGACTGACAATGCCTCCTAAATCCACCTCCAATCCCTTAAAAGCAGCGACTAAGACAACAAATATCGTAGGGAGTGGTGAGTGAAGCACACACTATCATTTTGTCCTCCACTGTTCACGTTATAAATAGAAGGTAAGAAAATGGTTCCGAACTATAAGACTGCCAAGTAATTCAAATCTCCATAGCAATTCGGAAGCTTTGCAATTCGACTCCCTTGCTCCATGACCACAATTCGACTCTTCACAAGTAATTTCCTGAATGGAGTCTTTCTTTCCTCACAATAATCTCCCTTTTTCACCTAGTAGCACTCTCTTTATAGATTTTAAAACTGTAAAAACATCATTGTGGTTTAATAGATTATTAAGTCAAAGACTCGGAGAGAGGAGAGCATGTATCTACTTTGATTAAATTAGTATATTTGAGTTCAAGTCTAAGCAACTGTATTATTATTAATTGTATCTCATTTGCATCAAGCTAACTGATTTGGGTTGGATCTATAATGAAACTAAACAAAATTTACTACAACAACAAACCAAATCTTTATCTTACTAGGTGGGACCGACTATATGAATCCTTTGTTTTCATTGTGCTTTATCAAATAATAAATTTTTATTTTGCTCCAAATATGTAAGATAATTCTTTATAATTTCTTGTCATATCTTTTTTGGCCTTTTTCTTTCTCTTTTTACGTGAGTAAGATCTAATAATCCAACTTTCTTTACTGGAGCTTCTATCAACCAACAATTTACATGTCCAAACCATTTCAATCGACTCTGTCTCTGAGCTTATCTCAATTGAGGCCACTTCAATCTTCTTGCGGATATATATTAGTAGAAAAAAATCTACTAATATATATTTAACCTCACATCTTATTTAGATAATCTATAACAAATTGGAAAAATAGGATTTAAGATTTTTTTGAAATTCAATAATTGTTGAAAGATATTTTTACTTTTTTAAAATTAGATTGTCCGTAATATTGCTTTTAGTGGTATCAAAAATGTTTGAAAAAATATTATTAATTTAAAGAAAATTCAAAAGATATTTTTAAAATTTATATCAACAAGATGTATAAGTTATTATCTACCAAGGAACTACACCTTAAATATAAAAATATGATATATTATGCATACACATATATAACAATCGTATCATATTTTTTTAAGTTAGTCGTATGGCCGTATCTGTATCATATCGTATTCATATCGCCGTATCGTACTCGTGTTTCATAGCCTCCACTTCTAGGCCAAATTTGACACTATCCCTAATCAATATCTTCTCTACTTTGAAGATCTCCATCTCATCAATACCCTTGTTCAATTCTTTGATCGTCTGAACAGAAGATTGACCAACTTCAACTATATGGAGACGAGTAGAAGCATG
Source organism: Apostasia shenzhenica (assembly GCA_002786265.1). Taxonomy (NCBI): domain Eukaryota; kingdom Viridiplantae; phylum Streptophyta; class Magnoliopsida; order Asparagales; family Orchidaceae; genus Apostasia; species Apostasia shenzhenica. Next base: position 1,617,834 of record KZ452995.1, on the reverse strand, counting down.
CGACAATCACTAGGCCATTTTCTTCTACTCTTCTTAGATTCATCGTCCACCTGTTTACTATGAGGCACTTTCTTACTTCCTTTTTGTCAATCCTTAAACTATTTTGGAAGCGCATTATCTACGATTGCAAATTAAAATCCTTTCAGTAAAGAATCAGAACCAAGGGGATGAAAAAGAGAAATGAAATTACCCGTGAAAACCATTATTTCCTACCCCAGTTGGCTCAAGTATAATTCCACATCTAAGGTCTCCCTCTTAAGATAACCCTTCCATAGGAGCAAGAATAAGATGACAATCATAGCTTAAGTTATATTCAATCCTGCAAGCAATTCTTAGAGGTTCATATCAACAAGAAAATCATCTTTCAAGGTGAAAAATAGTAAAGAGGAAAACAATCCAAAATATAATAGACAGCAAGGTACAACTCAGAATATCCTTATAAACATAAGAACAACCCAATCGCGCAGCAAGAACATAAAAGTTCAAGAGTTCCCAACCTAAAACAGTGAGAATACAATGAAGAAATGAAGTATGAAGACAAAAAAACAGAAGTGAAGGGTAATCGGGACTCAAACAGACCCACATTCGCTCCTCCTGAACAGCTTTAAACCTATAGGACAATGCCCGAATCCCCTCCCAGGTGTCGCTTCTAGGCTGGATTCCCTATCTAAGCTAGGATAACTTCACTATAAGCTAGTTGCACCAGGATTCATGTTCATAACATACCCTCTCAATATGCCAAATTTACAGCTTTATATTGAAGCCCTAAAAGTTGAATTCATCAAAATTGATCTACTCCCTTAATCTGAGGAGCTCCACATTCGACGAATTGCCTATTGCCACTGCAAAGCTCTAATTAATCATTCTTGTCACTCCCACCTTCAATCCAACCGAGCTTGATCGCAGCTCACCATGCTAGGGATTCTCACTAGGTCGGTTTCAAGCAAAGAAAAAGGCACTGTTGTGTTAGGCCGACACAGAAGGAAGAGTCCCTAACTCTCAGCGTGGATTGAATGAATTAATCGGGTCACCATTTACAAAAAGGGCCCCAACTCTTGTATCTCTTCAAATAGGTTCAAATGATTTTCATTGTTCAACCCCTTTGCAATTAAGTCTCATAACTTCTTTTTCCTATCAAAGCAGCTCTTTTTCCCTTCTAAGAATCCCATTTTACAACTCCATGTGCTTCTAGCTATTCAAATAGCTCCGCCTGTTTTAAGCTTACATATAGTTCTACACCACAAGAAAGAAATAATAAATTATAATAAATAATAAAAATAAAGAAAGAAATATGTATTTTTTCTTGCTACAATTATCTCAAAAATATCTCTCAACTATGGAAATAAAATACTAAAATAAAATAAAACATGACTAACAAGTGGATCCATTGGATTATTCATGTGGCAGGCTCAATTCATCACATCAAATCGATGGTGACCACAATGCTCTTGCATCATGAAGTCTCATGAGTGAATAAAAATGTTTAGGTAGCTATGACGATTAGGGCTTACGGTGATTTTTATTTATAAGTAGCAAAGTGGCACAAGGGACATCTTTTACACATACCCAATGACAAATATGGAATGCTCTGCAACACCTCGAGAAAAAAGTAGTTCATTATTCGTTGAAGATAAAGAGCATCACAGCCATACATGTGGAGGGTCCAAAGAGCAATAGTCATATTCATGGTTAACACAAAATGAATGAGTTGAATGAGTGTCTCGAACAAAAGACTCAAACAAAATCTACTAGAAGCCGAACCACATGAAAACAACCCCATCAGATATAGGATCTCGTAGATATCCCACACTGTAAAAAGTGCACTAAATTCCAATAAAGGCCTAATAGCATTGCTCCAAATCCATCTCTAGAATCCCTTAAAAGCAGTAACTAGGATAACAAGTCTCCTAGGAATCAATTACTAAAGTATGTGCTATCACTTAGTTCCCTAATCTTCAACCTATAAATAAAAGTCAGAGGATGGGAAAAGGATTATGAACTCTAAGCCCTCCAAGTTGTTCAAAGATCCATATCAAACTAGAAGCCCTACAATTCACCTAATTTGCTCTGTGGCTGAAATTCGACTCTTCAGGGTTGTTTGTTTGTAAGGTTATTTTTAATCGGCATAAAAATAACTTTTGGGCCTGTTTGTTTGTGAGGTTTAAATTTAACAAGGTTAAAATTAAACTTGGATAGAGATATTTTTTTATTGAAAGTTGTGAATGATGTGAAATAAAGTTAGTTATTATGTTAGAATATGTGAGGGATGTTATATAAAGTTAATTATTATGTTGGGATATGTGAGGGATGCGATATAAGTTAGTTATTATTTTGGTAATATGTGTAGGATGTGAAATAAAATTAATTTTTAGTATTACATTTTTTGTATGATGTGATGTGCCTGTTTAAAATTAAATCAGGTTAATTTTAAACTGTCAAACAAACAGGGAGATGTCAAGCTTTTGTTTTGAGATTTGTAAAAAATTTAAAATAAAGTTAAAACATAGCAATTTTTACTCAAATCCGTTTAACCAACCCTGACTCTCCCCTAATGGGATGGGTATGGATCACAAAGTTGAATCTGCAACCTGCGATCACAAAGTTGAAATGAATAAGTTTCATGCAACAGTAGCTTAGCAGTAATGCGCATAAACTACAAGAGCTCATATATATCAAGATCCTAAAGATAAAAATTGATACTAAGCTCCGAATAATTAACAGAATGCAGCAATTGGTTTTTCTCAAAAGATGGCATATTTACACGTAAAATAATCCAAATCAACCCTTCTTTGCAACTGCCAAGGAAACCATGCAATTTCTAGTCATATAATAAATGGGGGATTGATATAACTTTAACAGAGTATTTGTTAAAATAAGAACAAAACCAAAAAAGTTAAGTATAATAATCTGAAAACCAGCAATGGTAACCGAGAGATAGTAAGAATGCATTCCTCTATATGAAATGTTCTAAATCAAGTCACACTAATAGAAAAAATGCTCAAATCCATCTACAAATTTAGCAACAACTAAAATGAATTCAAGCTCATTTACAGCATACAATCTTATAAACACAAGCTTAGAATGGAAACCCAGCAAAACAATATCATTTGTAAATGCTCTAGCAAACAGCAAAGTAAATCATCTAAATCCCTTCTTGAGAGAGAAAAAAGGACAATACCAAATCCGAAATGGAATCTGAAGGGGAAGAAGCGGTAGAGGAAGAGTTATGAACAAAGGAGAAAGAACCGTCAGAGAGAAACCAACCGGCGCTTAGTGCTAGGGGGGCTGCTCTGCTATTTATCCACCTGAGGACGCTTTCTAGGGCCTTTCCTCTCGATCGGGCATCTTCCTTGTCTTTTTCCCTTTCTCTCTCTCGGGGTCCCCCCACCAGCAACGCAACAAAACACTCGCAGGGCTTTTCTGTCACCAAAACGATCACATTTCCCCTCTCTCTCTCTCAAGAACTGTGTTCATTTACCAGAATACCACTGCCAATAAAAATGGTACAATCGCCGGGACGGCCACGCCGTCGACGCCGGCATGAGCAGCCACGGCGACGGTGAAGACGGAGACTTCTGCATTGCACCGATGGAGGCTTCTGAGTTCTGAAGAATCTGAACGAAGATTAGGGTTTGCGATTAAAATAAGCTCGAAGGAGATCAAAGAGTTTGGGGGTGAAAGCGATGTTCGCATTAATATTTAATTCAAATTTCATTATATATATATATATATTTAATTAAAGCTACGTTATTCAAAATAATAATAAAAAAAAATAAATATAATGTATTAAAAATTATATAAAATATAATATAAAGTTAATTTTTTATATTAAAGTTTATATATTAAAGATGAAAAATAAATTTTTTTTAAATAAAATAATTGGAAGCTATTTTGGCCATAGTCATAACTAAAATGACCTCTAATCAAACAGAGCCTTAGAGTTTTATTTATTGAACGGAGGCTCATTATTTTCTGGAGCTGAATTTGATCTATGATTGTATCGGATTAAACTTAGAATCAAATTTTATAATTTTCAATAAAAATAATATAATTTATTTATATATTATGTTTTTTTATATATTTTACTTTTTTTGAATAATATTTATATACTATGATTATTATTTCTTAAAAAACATATAAAAAATAGTAGTTAGAATATACATTGAGAAATTAAATAAATATAATTGCCTCATGTTTTCTTTAAAATAATTTTTAATTTATTAGCATATTCGAGCTAGCTCTATTATGTTTAGAACTAGCTTAAAATTGAATATTATTCTAGTCAAACTAGCTTGAATTTGAAAAATAATCAATAATTTCAGTCATTTTCTTGCGCTTCAAATCTTTTAAAAAATTTTGCTTACATCTGTTTCGGTTTTTTTTTTTTAAATGCACATCTTTTAATTATATATATATTATCTTACAATTTAAATTATGATAATATGTAAATAATATATAAAAATTTTAGATATATATGTAACTGTCTCTCTATTTTTTAGTCAGTACATAATTTATAAAAAAAAAAAAATTTGTAAAAAAATACAAATATTACATTAAAAATAAATTTATTATATTATTTAAATACTGCTTTAATTTTTCCCGTGATGCGCAAAACTTTTCCAACGGTAACTATCGAAAAAGAAAAACTTTCCAACGGTTGGATATTGAATCCAAATCAGCAGCGACTCCGTACGGGACAAATTTGCCCCTGGGGTTCACGTGCACCGTTTTAGCGGCAGGAGTGGGACCGGGCCACCGGGGGCTCTTCCATCAAGGGTCATATTTGTCAAATCCCATTTCATCTATAGTAGTGCAAAGTTTTAGAACTTGATAGTTTTAGATCAATTTTAATTAAAATTGATTTATAAAGTTACAAAAATTTGATTAAAAATTAACTGAAATAGTTGAAATTTGCTTTTTTTTTTTTAATAATTATCATTAATTAATTTAATTTAAATTTATAAATTTAAATGATTTATTAAAAAAACTTAAATTATTGATACCAAAATTATTGAAATTACTAATACTATCAAAACCACCAATAATTTAATCTTGTAATTGAAACAGAATTTTAAGACTTTGGATTATAGAGTTAAGTTCGATTAATTTGGGAGTCATAACAACAAGAAAAACTCATTTTGTATTATTTTTTTATTATTCCGTGCAATATTTTCATAAATATTTTTTATTTATTTTGATTGTTTTAAAAATTTTATGTTGCATTAATAAAATTTAAAAAGAATTATATAAAATAAAAAATACCTATACAAAATAAAAATTGTCTACATGAACCATCATCTTTGGTTTACTATTTTTATATTCTATATATAATTTTTTTTTCTATTTTATATGAGTATCTTTATTTTATATAATTAAATAAATCAAACTAAATGTTTATTTAAAATAAAAATTATTCATATAAAATAAAATAAGCTTATATAAAATAAAAAAATACAAAAAGGCAATATAATGACTGATATGTGTGTGGCACAGCTACACAGCTCGTGGTCATGCGTACGTACACAAATGCATTGGGATTGAGCATTGAATGGTTGAACTATTGTAACGCACAAACTCAATAATATTTTTTGATTTTAGGTTATATGTTTCATTTTGAGTTGCCAAAAAATAGATTAATAGTAATTTGGTCTCTCTAGTTTAAGTCTACAAGCAATTGGGCCACTCTAGTTTTAAAATTAATCAAATTGGTCTTTTAGTTTTAAATAAATGCAAATAAACCCTTAAATATTAATAAAAAAATTTCTTGATATGCTTGCTTGATCTATGCATCAACCATTGGATTATTATCAGGTGCACCACATCGAGCATCTAATGCTGCGCTGAAAACCTCAAGCGGTGCTTCCCTTGAGCTAAGTTTGATGTTGTCTCCACATCATGCCATGTGGACGGCCCTAATGAAGTCGGGATCCCACGTATAAACACCTTTAGATTTTGGAAGGGTTCTATATGGCCAAAAAGGAAGGTAGGAACCTCAAATGAGAACTTAGGAACTCTAATTTTTTTTTTTTTTGGGAAGACGTATATTGAAAGGAGAAAAAAATGCTGTCAAACCCTAATAGACTCTAGTTGCCTCTCCATTCCTTGAATCTCATCCACTTCCTCCACAGTTCTACGTTAAAATCAATATATTTGCCCTTGCTACTTGTTCTATATTCTCGTTTCCACCAAATCCCATCAATTCATTTTGTCAATCTGCACTCCACAACGGGATGAATGATTCCTCCCTTTGTAAATACACGGCCCAAGGGATATGTTAAATCTCTTCTTACTGTTCCAACAGACCTAAAGCTTAAACTTATAAGTTTAAGCTCAAAAATAATTTTATATTCTAACATTCAAATTTATTTGCCCTACAGCATGGAGTTCAATATAAGTAGCCCTTTTTTTAAACTTGTGTTACAAATAAATAAGGATCATCAGAATTTGAGCTTGAGACCTTCTAGCTTTGATTATTAACTAATCTAAAAACTTAAGCTTATAGTTTATGACTTAGAAATAATTTTATTTTTAAAAATTATAGCTATTGCACCTTAAAGCATGCCAACTTGCAAACCATGAAGCATGAGCCTTCACATGAGTAATAGGATAAAGAATTTTTAATTATGAGGGTCAATAAAATCTAAACCATGTGACATATTAATAGGATGTCTCATGGTTTTCTTGATCAGGATTCCTTGACTTAGCTAGTAATTGTGTCCATCCTTCCTTTTTCATTCCTTTCTTCTAAATCTTCAGTTGAGGCATAAGTCTTCATGTGATTTCATTTATTATTATTTAATTGATCTTGAATTGATATTATCTCAAATTTGATTTAGTTAGAACTAAGTGATCTTAATTGAGGATAAATTACAGCTAAAACTAAATTTTGAGAGATTTAAGTTTATTTCTAAACATTGAATTCAAAACACTTATGAAAATGACAACCTAATGGGGTAAATTCTTATTTGCCAATTATATATTTGAATTTCAATTTGAAATGAGTTTCAATTTTTTGTCACCACATAAGAAATGTTAAAAGTAATTGGGCTTATCTAAAATTATTTTCTAATTAAAGCATTAATCGGAATTTGGGTTTTGATGTGTAAACCGGATGAGCGAATTAGCAAAGTTTTGGGATCTCTTCCTTTCCAATGGTCGTGTATATCTAGTAGGATTTCCCTTTCTCCTTGGCAAGTCGACAATGGGCATATTCTAGTTGTTCCCTCTTTTTCACTCTCACGTCATTGAAGTTAAAGTTTTGTCAATAAAAAAGAAAGAGAAGTCAGTGGAAGGAAAACGGAGGATAAGTGTATAAAATTCTTAAATTCTACTAACACTTCTTGGAAAAAGAATTTTTTTTACGTAGACTACCTCTCTTTTTTATAGGAGGCATTATTAGGTTCAGATTCACATCTATTTCTACCTATTTATTTATCAAACTTTATCTTCCCAACTACCGTTATTAATTTTTGGTCACTTTAAAGCTTCACACAATAACTCTCTATGTTAAAAAGCTGAATATATAATCCCATGTTTCTAGTAATTCTTATGCATGCTCCTTTTTCTGATCATGGGGCTATGGTGTTTTCGCACACATCTTCAGAATAATGTCATGTAGCTTTCTTCTGGAAAGATTTTTTATGAAAAGATTCATGTGGCTTTCTTCTAGCTCCCACAAATGTGGTTTGAAGCCTTCGTTTGTGGCACTCCTTTGCTCCTTCGAGAAGGTTCCTAAGGTTTCACCTTCTCGTGTTTGTTGTAGTTCCATTTGGTGAACCCTTGTGATTTTGAGTTAGCTACTTTGGTCTTCGGGCTCTCCTTTAGCTCATTTGCGTTTTGCTTTGTAATATACTCTTGGTGTGTTACTTGTTTTCGTGGGATGTGAAGTTACATCTTTTTTTCTTCTTAAAGTTTCCTAGACTATCATTTCTTTTCTCGATATTAGTAACCTCATGATTCTTCTTTTCTTGGTTCTTGTCGCTAGGATTTCTTTTTCTGCTCCTTGGGCTTGCCTTGGAACCTATTAGAATCAATCTAAGAAACCCAACATTCAAGCTCCGATCAGTCTTTATTTCAAAGAATAAATTGCAAGTAGGTCCTTATTGTTTGATCATATGTACAAGTAGGTCCTACTTTTTAAAAATCACTCAAATTGGTCTATTAATTTTAGGCAATGTGCAACTAGGTCTAAAATTTAAATTTTACTGTAAAAAAATATATGAAATGATATTTTTACCCTTAAGATCTTCTCTTCTCTCTCTCCTCTCTCTCTCTCTTCCGATTTCGCACTTGCCGGTGAAATAGAATCGATCTTCCTTTAATCCCCACTCACCGGAATTATGAAGGTCTCCATTCGAGCAAGGGAATGCAAAATCGAAAGAGAGAGATAAGAGAGAAAAAATCTTAAGGGTAAAAATATTATTTCATACATTTTTTTACTATAAAATCTAAATTTTGAACCTAGTTGCACATTACCTAAAACTAATGGACCAATTTGAGCGATTTTCAAAAAGTTGGACCTACTTGCACATATGATCAAATAACAAGAACCTACTTACAATTTACCCTATTTCAAATTATATATTAGAGCTTCATTTGTCATGCATTAATTTACTAATGTTTTGTATACCTCTAATATTCTCTTGCAAACATCCTCTAACTAAAGTGGTTCTTTTAACTTGTTCTTTTGTCATGTCCTTAAAAGCTGTACACATTTCTTTGATAACTTAAATTTTCCCGTTTTATCAATTTCTTCTTTTAATAGGAGGTTTTTATGCGTTTTCTTTTTGGGCAACATTAATATTTTATTTTCTGTTTTCTAAATTATTTTTTCGTTAAGGATATACAGGTTTTAGTACGTATTTTTGTACTATTGTTATCGTGAATTTAAGGTCTTACAATTTTCTATGTTTTTGTTTCATTTTCTACTTGTCCATTTCGTTTTAAGCGGAATGCCGGTATATCCTAAATCTTCTCCTTGAATGTCTAGTCATCTCCACATTTATACTTCACATTATCGTTTATTATTTTTATAAGGCAATAATATACATACTACTGAAATTTAACTGGTTTATATATTTGACAGTCGATATTTAATATTACGTATTAGTTATAAAAATTATACAAAAATTACAACGTTTGTTTCATACATGTCACAAAATGGATTTTGTGGCATGAGTTCATGAATTATAATTTTCATATGATTTTTATGGTCAATATGTAATATTAAATATTTGAATGTTAAAAATATAAAATAATTAAATTTTAGTGATATATATATATATATATATATATAGATATATATATATATATGTAATTGCCTCTTATTTTACTTATTGAAACTATTCTTGCTAGAATGCTATTGGTTCTAAATTCTATATTCGGAAGGCAAAATTACGAAGTGCAACATGGTGGATACGATACTTTCTACAAACCAGCCTCGAAGCGAGTGATGCTGTAGCAAAAAAGTTTCAACAGATTGCTGATGAATGAATTTTATTATATCAAAAATGGAGAGAAGTTCTTGAATTGTATAAATAAATAATGTTATCTCAAATATTAGAAGTGTCTTTTAGAATAAAATTGTGAGGTTAATAATAGAAAATTTCGTAGTTAAACTTATTTGGGCTAGAATAGTATTGTGATGGGTGATCTTCTGAGAAGTATTTAAGTTGCATAATTTTCTAAAGCTAAATTGATAAAGTAGATGTTTATCACACAATTTAACATTTATCTTTTATTATTTTCATGATTTGTGCAGTAACTAGTTAAAATTTGGTTACGATTTGGGTCAAGAACTTTAATCCCAAAAAGATTTTAAGTCAGTTTAGTTTAGGTTGACTATGTGTTAGGAGAGCTACATGGGGGCTCAAGTTGGGCCCAATATACAATTAATAGATATTTATTAACTTAAAAGCATAGGCCAATGTGTAAGAACTATATATTAACATTATAATTTGTGTTGAATATTTAGTATAAGATAATTTTTTATGTATATCTCAACAAATCTCTCCCTCATATGAGGATTCATCTGCATTGAATCTTTTTTTTTTATCCAATGGGCCATAAAGTGCATACTTTTTAAGAGTTTACTCGACTACCTAGAGACAAAGTAGGAGTCACTTGCTCCTATAATTTGTCAACTATCGTAGAAAAGGCAAAACTTATAAGAGTACAATCCACATAAACCACTTATTGAGAATACTAAAATAGACGAGTAGTTATGCATGAAAGGATAAAATGAAAAAAAATATATCCGCGAGAAAGTCAAAATGACATGAATTAAGAATAAGCTCAAGGAGAGTCAACTTAGATGATTTTGGTATATAAATCATACATCGATAAAAGTTTCAGTAAGAAAAATTGAATTATTGAATATTATTTTGTGTAAAAATACTTTGATATAGACAAGATCAAAGTCAAATTACTTGTATTTTCTTCAAATACAATAAACAAAGATTGAATACTCATATAATCACCAGTATTTAGTCAAAATAATTTTGGGGTTTTTACCCGTATGACACAAAAAACTTCAATATTTACTTATTAGACACCCTAAAGTTAAATATTACATGACACACACTTATTTATTTTAATTTTACAACCAACACACCCTAGTTAAAAAATCCTTATATTTTATTTAAGTAAACCATATTTAAGTTATGTTTTAACTTAAATAAGGTTCATAGGAATAAAATCTAATCCCTTTTGTATCTTAAATTAAATCTAATCGTTAAGATGAGCATCTAACAATTAGATTTAAAATATTCTACATAAATAATAGATTTAAATAGTTTTTAACATGTAAGATTTAAGTTAAGATGCACCGAGAGTTAGATTTTATTCCTATGAACTTTATTTAAGTTAAAACATAACTTAAGTATGGTTTACTTAAATAAAATATAAGGATTTTTTAACTAGGGTGTGTTGGTTGTAAAATTAAAATAAATAAGTGTGTGTCATGTAATATTTAACTTTAGGGTGTCTAATAAGTAAATATTGAAGTTTTTTGTGTCATACGGGTAAAAATCTCAATAATTTATTATGCTGTGAATCATTCTCTAAATACTTATATTTTGCTTGAATTCAATATTAATACAATGAATAGTCATTAAAATAATACTATACAATTCAAATACATTGATAATAAATTAGTCTCTAAAAGCGCCTAATAAGTTAAAATAGATTAATATACTATAAAAGAAATGTATAATTATCAGTATTATATTAAAACTCAAACAAATGTCTCCAATAGATCGCTAAATATCTTTTTTTAGGTAAAATACATCGATATAGCAAAATATTAATTGTTTAATCAGAGTATTATATTAAAATGTTATGATATAGATAAGATTAAAATCAAATTACTTGTATTCTCTTTAAATGCAATCATACATCGATAAAAGTTTATTGTTTGTTGTATTAATTATTTGTTGAAGTTGTCGCAAGGTTTTTAAAAAATATAATTGTTAGGTTGAAATATATCAAATAAAAAATATATCGAAATGCACATAAAATGGTAAATGAAATTTAGGACTTTGAGTTGGGTCCTTCCATTTTCATTTTGAGATGACAAATTGAGAATAATTGATCTTATGTATGATTTAAATTCTTAATCTATTAAATAATTTAATAAATTTAAATTAAATTTATTAAATAATTTAATAAATTTAAATTAAATTTATTAAATAAATTAATAAATTAAATCATAATTAATCAATTTAGTGATCACTCATTGGAGCTCCGTTTCAACGTCTTCCATTTTGGGCTCAGCCAATTCTCCGACTAAAACCTTGAACGATTCACAGCCCTGCTGCTCCATTGCCGTCTTCCACTTTTCTTTCGTTAATTTGATGATTGTCCTTCACGAGATTAACAGGCAGAGATGCACGCAAGATGGAAGCAGAGAGGATCACGAGCCGCTCTACTCTGAGCTCGCAGCCGGAGCCAATGACCCCAGCCGTCGGAATGAGGTCGTGGAAGGCTCCGGCAGGAGAAGCGGGTAAAGTTGACATCTTTCATTCCTAACATTGAAGAAATTTAAGACCTAAATCGATCAAAAAAGCTTTTTTTTTTTTTTTTGTTTCCCTTGAGATTTTATTCCTCCTTCAGTCGTATCGATTGCGCCAGGCGAAGAGGAGGAGATTTTCTTTCATTAGTTGAACTAAGAATCCAAATAGCCATTCCCATTCTTCCGGCGACGGAGTTCTTTAGATCACCTCCAATTCCGAACTCTGGTGAGCAACAAATCGGAGTTCAATTAGACGAGCCGATCAGCCATTAATGGAGATCCGTTTGAAGTATCTTTATCTAAAGATGCAGCGATCATTCCCCCCGAGAGAAGACTTGCCACTGGATTACGCTCATCTCTGCCTCGTAAGAATATATAAGATCGATCTGATTCTTCCATTAATGAAGTAACATATGAACATCAGATCGGTTTTGATTAATTAATGATTATAAGGTGGTTCTGCAGATTCATTAGCAGATCAAGGCAAGCTCAAATCATCGCTCAGAGTTTATCTTCAATTGAGGTAACTCTAATTCTCTTACTATAAACTAATTTCTCATATAATTTAATACATAAACCTTATCTCATCTTTGCAAAATTTAAGCCTCGTTTCGCACCATCTCAAAACTAGATAAAAAAAAATATTTTATTTTACAGAATCGATGAAAATAAAATTTATTTTAATAGAAAAATTTACATATCTTACTCCCAAAAATTTATTATTTTCAGGCAGCACCTAGCTTCTGAAGTTAGATAGAAATGCTGCATGAAAATAATGAATTTTGGGTATCATCTGAAGATAATGGAGTTGTGTTAGATGCGAAATAAAATTAATTTTAATATTAAAATTTATATTAGATGTGAAATAAAATTATTAAAATTCATGATAAATTTAAAATATTAGATTTGAATTTTTCTAAATGATGCCAAATGAAGACTTATTTTATTTATATTTTTTCGCAAAATTCAGTACTATAAAATTGATTTTTAAGTTTGAGTGAGGGAGATTTTTTATTTCAAATTCTAATTCAAACTATTTTATTTGATTCATAGTCCATATTATCAGACATTAACCAAACTGCTTTTGATATTAAACAGCTTTAACCTAAGGTAAACTTATATTAAACCATAGTTAATGATTCAATTAGAGATTTCTGAATTGGTCAAATTAGGAAAACATTCCTGTGTTGATCTGATTGGCCAATTCGACTGATTTTTTTATTTGATGAAGCCTCCCCCACACGCGTACGCATGCGAGAAAATTGGTCCATTCGCTCGCCATCTCTAATTTTAGAGAGCCTTTGCACGATGTTCTAGTGAGAACCAACTCGTGGATTGGTAAGCTACTGGATTTGTGGATATCTAATTGAATGTTATTTTGATATTACGTGATATTATTTAAAAAAATAATTATTTATATTATAAAAAATTATAAAATCATAAATATAGAACCAAACATTACATTAAATTCATGTGCCAAAATTTTTTTTCATAGATTTCCGCCTATTATAAGCCAAAGTTGTGATAGAACACAAGTTATTGCGGACTTGTGATTACTTCTCAATTTAAAACATCTTCGCATAATTTACTAAATGGGAGGTCAAGAATCTATGAAATAGGACTTAACAGGGTGTTTAGTTCAATATCATGTAATTAAAATATTATGATATTTAAATATTATTTTTTTAGCGATAATTTTATAATTTTTTAAAAAACTGTCTATACTTGTTATTAAATCTAACAATTATTTTTTCTAAATAGCATGATATAACACTAAAATAATATAAGCACAAATATAGAGAAAAAAAAAAACACATGTAAGAAAAACAAGATGTTAATAATAAAGGAAAATAAGAACATCAAATTTACATAAAAAAAATCTCAAATAAAAAAAAATTCAAGACTTGTCTAAAAGGGCGTTTAGTTCAATGTTATCTTGACGTTATATTATATTATCTAAAAAAATCAATTGTTATAAGATCATAAAATTATTAGTCAAAAGATGACATCTAAATATCATGACATTTAAATTACATAATATAACACTAAGATAATAACGAACCAAACACCCTCTAAGAGAAATTTAATTATTCTTCAAAAATCTTCAAAAAAAACACATCGTTACTGGGTCCCAAATCCAGAATTAGAAACGCAAAGGATTGCGTTAGACAGTCGATAGCTAATGTAAAACTTGTCAAATCAATCATGACATGAAGCCGTTAGAAAATTGCGCTAAGCTAGATCATTTCCTGGAAACGACACGTTGTATTGCCTAGATACAGTGAGAAATGAGCAAGAGCTGCTGCAACGGCGCATGGTCCCTACATCATGGATGAATGTGGGTAAAGAAGCTAGTCCATCATACTAGAACTCAAATCAGTAGGATTAGATTAAGAATTTAGAATATAGGCAGCCTGACGGGCAAATTAATGGAGTTAATAGATAGATTAGTAAAAAGATTAATATTTTGTGCTTGTAGAAAATAAAATAGGTTAGAGAGAGCTAAAAAATTGATGACTTAAGTTTTAAACTTTGGTACTCTAGTAAAAATAAAAATAAGAATGAAGTGAGTATAATTCTGAATAAGATCTTGAAAGATCATATAGTGAAAGTCAGGAGAAATTATAATAGAATCGTAGCTTTAAAAATTATAATCAATGGGATTATTAACATTATAAATGTGTACGCCGCTCAAGTAGCATAAAGAAATTTTTTTTAAAATGATTTAGAAGAGTTAATATAAGAGATACTTTGGAGAAAAATTTATTTATTGAAAGAGATTTAAATGGACACATTGAAAGTGTTACTGAGAAATTCAATAGCATCCATGGTAGATATGATTTTGGAGAGACAAAAGAGAAGGGTAAAACTATTTTAGAGTCTTTTTCGGTATATGATCATGTAATTGCTAATACTTTATTTAAGAAAAAAGATGAGCATGTTATTACGTAAAAGAATGAAATTTCAAAAACTCAAATTGATTATTTTCTTATAAGAAAATGAGATCTCTTAAATTGTAAAGATTGTAAAGTTATTTCAAGTAAATGTTTGACTACCTAACATCGATTAATAGTTTTAGATTCCGAGATAAAGAATTGGAAAAGAAATAATAAGTTGAAACCTTATCTTCGAACTCAATGGTGGAATCTAAAGAATAAGAATAAATGTATATTTAAGAAGAATGTTCTAGAACTTGAGCAATATAATATTAATGAGACAATTGATCTTATGTAACTGACTATTGCTAACTGCATCCGTAAAGTGACAAAGGATGTGATGGGGGAATACAAAAGAATAATTTCAAATAATAAAAATATTTAGTAGTGGAAAGATGATATACAAGAAAAATTTAAGGAAAAGAAAATTTGTTATAAAGGTTGGTTCAAAAACAAAAATATGAATACATGAGAAATATAAAGTGGCTCGACAAAAATCTAAAAAAGCTATTGGTAATGTAAAGAATATGACTCTTGAGGATTTATATAAGAAATTAGACACTAAAAAAAGAAAAGACAAAAATAAAGATCAAAAAATACTTTTCACGATGAAGATTTCAAAAATAGATGAATAAGTTACTTTCAACAACTTTTCAATGAAGATTGTAAAAATTCAATTGATCTTACTGAACTCGACACCCAAAAAAAAGTAAAAATTACTTTTACATCTGACGTATCAGTAAAACTAAAGTCTGAAAAGCTTTAAAGAAAATGAAATATAAAAAAATAGTAAGATCGGATAGCATTCCAATAGATATTTGAAAGTGCTTAAAATACGAAGGAATTTTTTAGCTTACTAAATTATTTATAAAAAGTGATTTAAGTTACTTAGACTTAAATAAGAATTTATTAATTGATAAAACATAATAAAAATAAAAAATTTATGTAGCCAACCCACTAGAGGGATTAAGGCTTGATTGTTGTGGCGGTGGTTGTTCAAAAATCTTCAAAAAAAATAATTACAAGAAATCACACTTTAACTCTCTTAAATTCTAGAATATTTATGTTAAATCAACAATTTCCCACAATATCATATCCAAAAAATAGAAAAATGTACTCATACGAGATCTCTATGTATCTTAGTAAATAAGCTAACTTGTTACGTCAGTCAGTTCAACTCTAACGGACAGTCTGATTGCTCATAAGACGGTTTGGTCGCCCATCGAATGACCCAGTCACCAATCACATAGTTTGATCAAACCCCGAACGAATGAACAAAATTACACTTTAACTCCCTTAAATTCTAGAAAATTTCTATTAAATCAACAATTTCTCACAATACCATATCCAAAAAATAGAAAAATCTACTCATTCTATGTATCTTAGTAAATAGGCTAACTTGTTACGTCAGTTAGTTCAACTCTATCACACGGTCTGATTGCTCATAAGATGGTTTGGACGCCCATCGAATGACCCAATCACCAATCACATAGTTTGATCAACCCGGAACGAATGAACCAATTTTCTCTATTCTCAACCTAATGGTCCATTCGCCATGGTCCAATAATTAGGTAGAGCATTATTAGATATGAGTTTTAAGTTATAGCTTTTTAAACGAGTACCAAACCCAACCCAGAACAAAATCTAGTTAGCACTAACATGTTTATACCACAATCACAACAATTTATTATGGTATGTAAATGTACCAAGCTTGAGCCCCTTTTTTCTCATCATGACCATAAGGGAGACAAATATCACAGATTCGTGAATCTCAATATCATTTTCAATTGAATTCTTGAGATCCATATAAATATTTTAATTTAGCCCTTTCAAAATGAAGCTAGATTACATAACTAGGAGTAAAACTACTGTGTGAACGAAAGCTACAACAACATTATCTCAAGTGTCGATAAAATTGTGGCGTCTTCCTAGCCAAATAGAGAAAAAGCTTACCTTAGTACCAAAAGATCTCAAGTTCGAACCATATAATCACCATAATTTTCAAATAATGTAAAACTTATAATGTTAAGGGGACAAACGCTAATAACAATAACACATCCGATTCTTTATGGATGGAAAAATGGGGAGCAGAAGCAAGAACAAAGACCGTCAACTACTTTCTCAATGCAAAAAACAGCAGGAAGAGCCAATCATGACCAAATACTGAGAAAAGTCGTTCATTTTTGTTGATTGTTTATGCGGCATTAACAGATTTAGCAATTGTTAATTGGTGTAGAATGTGTAGGACTTTATGGAATTTTGGATCTAACAATAAAATTGTCTTACTGAGATAATTACTGTTGCAGTAGAGGCAATGAACATAAATAATACGTGGAAGAACCATTTTTATCTTCAAGCACGTATGAACGCATGAGACCTCTGAATGTGAAGTCGAAGTTGCAGCTCGTTCTCGAATCTGAAGGTTGGTTTAGCTGGGGAAGGTTCAGTAATTTGCCGCACGGCGTGTGATCTAATCAGAACCTCTTGCTATACATGAGAAAACTACTCCGGCTCTTGTTACAATCATCTGTCAACACCGAGGCTCTTGCTTCACTGAAATGCCAGGTGGTGAGCTGAACATGAAAGCCTTCAAGGAAAAACGAAAATCCCAGATAAAGAATAAGATGCTAAGGTCATTTTTTAAATAGCAAGAAGTAACCAGAACGTGATTTTGTTTATTAGTTGACGTGGTAAGCCTGTATCGTATTCGTTATGAAGAGAAATTTACATACATGTTGTCACATGAAAATTGTTTCTTTGGGTATTAATCAATCAAATCACAAAATTTACATTAAACACACGATTTTGAGTGACCATTGATTGCAACGATTGTAGATATTAGAATTTTCTGTGGAGTTTGTGTAATTTTTTAATATTCATGAATGGTCGGATCTCTTTCTTGCTGATTCAAATCAGATGCAACTCAACCATATTAACTTAGTAGATAATGAAATTAAGATGTAACATCTAAGCATCTTGATTCTTGAGTGTGTACAATGTAAATGCCATGATATGTAACCAGACAAGTTTACAACAGCATGCATGGAAATAATCCTAAAATTAACTGCTTACAATGAGAAATGAACAGACATATAACAAGTACATGAACATTATGACTGTAGCTAAATATTTTCAATATCACTGATGGTTGTATGAAAGGGTAGGAATACAAGTAAATACCTGGCTCGTGTTTGGGAGAATGGAAGTAACAAGATCTTCATCTATTGTTACTGGCAATGGTGGCATCTGACTCATTATTCCGGGCATCCTACTCATGCTATTTTAGCAGAAAGAAAAAACAAAAAACAAAAATCTCCATTCAGTAGCAATAACAAAAAATTAAGCTAACGTAGAACTCTTAAATTGAAAACACACTACACCTGTTAAGAATGGCTGTGATGTTGTTCCTGGAGCGCAGAAAGAGGTGTGCATTATCTTGAATCTGCAAGAAATAAGCAGGCTTCATGGGATCGATTGTTGGAAGGTGGTAAGCACAATACTACCTAACTTAGTGAGGTAGAAGAGAAAACTTGAAAGAAAAAAAAAAATTTAACTTGTCATCTTCTTCATACTTAAAATGCTGATTACAATGACTATTTATACTAAACAAAGTGACTCTTAAACTTCCAAATGTTCATTAGTTTAACAAGACTCATTTAAAGCTAATAAACACATAATTTTGATTTTATGGGGTAGCTGAACAGACTTCACTAAAGTAGCCATAACTCCCTCCACAAATTTTAGATTGTGGAGCCGTTTTTTGCATTGAACTCCCGACTTCAATACCTTTCGACCAATATATAATATAAAGGGGTTTAATCAACCATTTAATGCCAGAATTAAGCCAAAACGTGACCTTTGATTTCTGAAACTGCATCCTGCATTAATCAAATTTAATTTCTAACACTTCCCCTTAAACTTGATCTTCTCATCATTCCCAATTGTTCATAAATCTTCTGAAAGGTGCTAGATTTAATCGATTTGGTGAACACATCAGCAACTTGATCTTGTGATTTAACATACTTCAGTTGTATTTTCATCTTCGCAATACATTCATGAATAAAATAATATCATATATCGATGTGCTTGCTTCGATCATGAAACACTGGATTTCTTGCAAGTACTTGAGTAGATTTATTATCGATATAAATGCTTGTTGCTTCCTTTTGCTCAATCTGAAATTCTTTCATCATTCTTCTAAACCATATGACATGGCATGCACAAGATGTTGCAGCTATATATTCAGCTTCACAAGCTTTGAACTCCATGATATTGGATTTTCTCCTAAGAAAATAACAAAACCACTAGTACTCTTTCGATCATCCAAATCTCCAGCAAAATCGCTACACAATATCCGAAAAGAACAAAATTCTTAGAAGAATAAAATAACCCGAGGTCTAAAGTACGTTTTAGATAGCGGAGAATTCTCTTGGCGGCCTTCCAATGATTAATTGATGGATCCTCCATAAATCGACTAATTAATCCAACCGCGAATAAGATGTCTGGTCTTGTACATGTTAAGTATCTTAGAGTTCCCACCAAGCTCTTAAACATTACTGCATCTATCTTTTCTTCATTATCAAACTTAAATAATTTTATTCCAAGTTCTATAGGAGTATCTGTTGGTTTGCAATTCAACATATTGAATTTTGTAAGAATTTCTCTTGTGTAACTCTCTTGAGAGATGAAGATTCCTTCTTTCAATTGCTTCACTTCAATGCCCAAATAATATGCCATAATACCAAGATTCGTCATCTCAAATTCTTGAGTCATATTCTTCTTGAAATTTTTTAGTATGCTAGGATTATTTCCTGCAAAGATCAAATCTACATATATGCAAATGAACATTAGGTTACTTATCTTCAACCTTTATATAAAGAGCATATTCTTGAGGGCATCTTATAAATCTTTTTTCATGAAAGTACTTGTCAATGCGAGAATTCCATGCTCTAGGCGATTGTTTCAAACCATATAAGGGTTTCTTCAATTTGAGCACTTTGTGTTCATGCCCTTCAATTTCATAGCCTTGTGGTTGTTCTAGGTATACCTCTTCTTCAAGAAAACCATAAAGAAATGCCGATTTTACATTGAGTTGATAGATTGTCCACTGTTTTTGAGCTGCAAAAGCTATTAACAATCGAATTGTTTCTAATCTAGCAACTGGAGCAAATACCTCTTCATAGTCAATTCCTTGCTTTTGCTTATAGCCTTTGGCAACTAGTCTTGCTTTATACTTTTCTACCTCTCCATTGACATTTTTCTTTGCTTTGAACACCCACTTAACACTGATGGCTTGGTGTCCTTTAGGAAGATCACATAATTCTCATATCTTGTTCTTCTTGATAGACTGAATTTCTTTATCTATAACTTTCACAAAATTAAAGGCTCAATATTAGCGAAAAAACAAAATAAAGTGTGATTATCTAACCTCTTGGTTTTTTCATAAAGATCTTGAAGGCTCCTCATTCTTCTTGATCCTTCACTTGAACTAGTTTGTGAATGAGGTGTAATTGGTGTAGTTGGAGAAGGGGGTGGAGTGACATACTCTTGAGATATTTCTTGCCGTTCCTCTTCTATAAAATATGGAAGTCATAAGCCTCTTGCTCTTGTGTACTCCAATCCCAAGTAGCCTCTTCATCAAATTCAATATCTTTACTAATATAAAGCTTTCTAGTACTTGGATTGTAGATCTTGTAGCCTTTTGAACTTGCATCATAGCCAATGAACACATTTTTTTGCTGCGATCATCAAGCTTTGATCTTTCTTGACTAGGCACTTGAGCATAAACAATACTACTAAATATTTGTAAATGTGACACACTTGGCTTCTTTCCATTCCATGCTTCTTGAGGTGTCATATTCTTCACAGGACTTCGATTTGAAAGATAAACAGCACAAGAAACTGCTTCTGCCCAAAATTCTTTAGGCATCCTTTACTTTTCAACATGCTTTTAGCCAAATTTAAGATTGTCCGATTCTTTCTTTCTGCTACACCATTCTGTTGTGGTGATCTTGGAACTATTAAAGGACAACGAATTCCATGTGTTTCGCAAAACAAGTGAAATTCATTTGAAGTAAATTCACCTCCTCTATCAGTTCTCAAAGATTTGATTTTGAAACCACTTTCTTTTTCAACAAATGTTTTGAAATTCTTAAAAGCCCTAAAAACTTTCGATTTTGTCTTCAAAAAATATACCTATATCTTTCGAGAAAAATCATCAATGAACAACAAGAAATAGTTGTTCTTACCAAGCAATGGAGGATTGATCGGCCCACAAACATCTGCATGTACAAGCTCAAGTTGTTTGGTTGCCCTTAAAGTTGCTTCCTTTGGAAACTCTTTCTTGCATGCTTGTCACATAAATAAACTTCACATAATTGATTTGGATGTTATATATACAGAATACCTTTCACCATCTTCTTTTGATAAAGAGATTTGAGCCCATCAAAATTGAAATGACCAAATCTCATATGCCAGCACCATGATGGATCTTTTACAGTTGCTTTCAAATACTTTGTCACATCAGTTTGGAGATTTAATAAGAACATCCTATTCTTTGTCATAAACATTTTGACAATAAGATTATCTATGTCATCTTTTATGAAAAGATATTTGTCTTTTATTTGAATTTCATATCCCTTCTCTAAGAGTTGTCCCAAACTCAAAATATTATTTTTTAATTTGGGAACATAGTAAACATCTTGGATAAGTTTGTGACTTTCATCTTTCAACTTAATTAAAATAGTACCTTTGCCTTTGATTTCAATTTTGGAGGAATCACCAAAAGTGACAAAGCCATTGCTCATTTCTTCAAGCTTCACGAACTTGCTTTTATCTCCAGACATATGATTGCTTGCTCCATTATCAAGGTACCATGAACTTGTATCTTCCTTGTCATCTCAAAGTGCTAGTAGGAGTGTTGGCTCTTCTTCTCTTTCTTGTTTCTCTTCAATTGTATTTACTTTTTATTCCTCCTCATTAGTAGTATTTTTGCATTCCCAAGAAAAATGATCATGTTTGTGACAATTGTAACATTCAACATGAGATTTATCATACCTTGAATTGTATGACCTTGAATAATCACCTCTTCCTCTACCTCATCCTCTTTCACGTCCTCTTGACGAAGCTCGATATCTTTCTAAATTGAAAGAATTTTGATCACCTCTCCCTTGATGACAACAACGACCTCGTCCTCGACCTCTCCATTGAGATCTTCCTCCATGCGCTTCACTTTTGTTGTGAAAAGTGAACTTTGTTTGCAAAACCTGCTCAATTTCATTAGTTTTGCTTTTGTTGAGCTCTCTTCGTGAACTTGCAATAATCCACTGATCAATGCTCAAATTCTCTAAATCTTTACTTTCTTCAATGGCTACTACCACATGTTCAAATTTACAATCCAACGAGCGAAAGATCTTTTCAACAACACGAAGATCTTGCACATCTTCTCTATTTCTTTTCAATTGATTGACGATTGCCAATACTTTTGAGAAATAGTCTGAAATTGACTCTTTCTCTTTCATTTGAAGAGCTTCAAACTTAGCCCTTAGAGTTTGAAAACGTACCTTTTTCACCTTCTCAACTCCTTCAAAGTTCATTTGAAGAATATCCCATGCCTGCTTGGAGGAAGTAGCATTAGCGATTTTCCTAAACATATCATCCCCTATACTTTGGTGGATGATTGTGAGGGCTGATTGGTCCTTCTTCCGAATCTTCTCTAAAGCATCTCTTTGAGCTTGAGTTAATGTTATCTCGTCATCCGGCTCCTCAAAGTCGTTCTCCACCAAGCTCCATACTCCTTGTGAACCAAGAATGGCCTTCATGCGAAGTACCCAATTGTCAAAGTTTTCCTTAGCGAGGCATGGATATTGGAAGAAAAAAAGAGTTGCTTGATGCCATATCTTTAAGCAACCAAGCTCTGATACCACTTTGTTGGAAGGTGGTAAGCATAATACTACCTAACTTAGTGAGGTAGAAGAGAAAACTTGAAAGAAAAGAAAAAATTTTAACTTGTTATCTTCTTCATGCTTAAAATGCTGATTACAATGACTATTTATACTAAACAAAGTGACTCTTAAACTTCCAAACGTTCATTAATTTAACAAAACTCATTTAAAGCTAATAAACACATAATTTCGGTTTTATGGAGTAGTTGAACAGTCTTCACTAAAATAGTCATAACTCCCTCCACAAATTTCAGATTGTGGAGCCGTGTTTTGCATTGAACTCTTGACTTCAATACCTTTCTACCAATATATAATATAAAGGGATTTAATCAGCGATTTAATGCCAGAATTAAGCCAAAACGTGACCTTTGATTTCTGAAACTGCATCCTGCATTAATCAAGTTCAATTTCTAACATCGACATCTATGTCATGTTTAAGTCCAACAACATGATTAGCATCATAAAGTCAGATCATAACTCCAAAGCCAAATGAAAATGGAAAGCAAGGAAGCAAATACAATTTATATTGTGTTTTCTTGAAATTTGCGGGAGATCTATACTGATTCACATATAAGCTAAAGAGTTTTCTGCATCAGATTCACGATAGAACATCTTGTATTATTGATTAGAATTTTCGTTCAGCATTTCATAGAATCACCCGGCAGAATTCATGAACATTTTGGTTGTAAAGCTATAATTTGATATTTATTTATTACCTAGCTGCTCCAAAGTTATTATACTACAATATGTTAATTAAGATATGATTGATAATTAACAGTGTTCGAGTTTTGGAATCAATTTAGGGATTCAAATTGACAAAGAACAAATCCTAGATCTCATTCCAAGTCTTGATTGATCAACAAAAGGCTGATCGGACCATTCAACCACAAGGATTTGATGGACGAAAAAAATTATTAGACGATCCATTATTTGATCAAACCATCTGATTTATTGAGACAAGACCATCTGATCAATTGTCAGTGCCAATTCACTGATAAAGTTTAGGATGATATTAGATTTGATCGTTCGGTATACGGACCAAGAAGTCTGGTCAACATGACATTTGCCGGTTCATTCTGTAGCTAATCTATTGAACTATGAGCATGACTTTTGATAATTTGAGTTAGGTTTACGATATTCATGAAATGTTATTCTAGCCAGGAACACTTGTTAACTTTGCAAGTTTTACTATGTTGAGATAATTAGGTTGGAGGAAATTACACACAATATGATATTAAGAATGTAGTGTGTTTGATGTTTTGAGAGGTTATGTCTTGAATGTATTCTATAGTTGCTATTTTTTTTTAAAATTAGATTTATGGTAATTTGAGCTTTGATAGTATAGCTTGGAAAATTATTGGCCAAGTAAATATAATTCATGTTTATAATTTAACTTCAAAAGAGTATATTCCTTACATAAATATGCATAAGAAGGCTCACTGATATCGAATAATTGTGTTTTTCCCAACGTGCATTATAGTTTAAACAACTTAAATCTATTGGATATATTAAGAAGTGTCTGATAATATTTCCATAGCCCCTAACAGATGATGTAAATATTTGTATTTGACCAGTTATATCACCTTTCAATATATCAACTAGAAAGGTTATCTTTGAATTCATATCAATTGCCAGAAGCATGAAGATGCATTATTCTTTTGTTCCTTATATATTATGGTTTTATCTTTGAAATTGTTATATTGGTTAGGTCCCTTGGGTTGGATTTGAAAATAACATTGAATATATTTTTGTACGGTAGAATAAGTTATTAAATATATGGACATAAAACAATCTTTTATTGATAAAGCTATAAGAATTGAAGATAATGTGCTTATTATGTGCCCTTATGATACATTTCTAAATTAAAGTTTATTCACTCCCAATTGTGACACTCATTATAAGGGCAAATGTACGAATTTGTGTGAACAAACAAGTGTACAGACTTATAGTCACATTTGATGGATTAAATTTATAATTTGAAGCAAGTGTATGGACTTGTCAATTGAATAATTTGTAATACAAGGCTTTAATGTGACAACGATTAAGAATTAAATGTGATTTCTTTGAGGTTACACACCTGCTATAGCTCGTGTCATTGATATGATATTTGGCGCAACGACGACCATTGACAATTTTCAATTGTCACGGGGGGAGGTGACAATCCTCAGTTGATATTTGGCATGACGTCTATTAGATATGCCTACGGAGGGCAATTCATGGGGGGTGATGATCCTCAAATGTGTAAAAGACAGTTGAGACGTATGAAAGAAGGCAGTTAAGACGTACGAGAAATCACAAACTTAAAGAGTAAATGAATAAAAATAAAAGAAATTTACACGTTGTATTGTATTTATTATTTATTGTGTTATCAAACTTACACTCTTCTTGCTATGAAATTTAGCCACAACTATATAGACATATCTATTAAGTTAGATGCTTATTATTTGCATAGCATAATTGAATGTGTTTGATTATTCTTTCTTTGTGGTTCTTATTTTATAGTTCTATCATGAACTGATCTTGCTATAATTACTTATACTATATATTTTAAGCATATATATAGTATTAATTATAGTTAATGAGATATTTATTCTCTTGAGATAAGATTATACATATTGTGTGCTATGTTTATTTGTTTGTGAAATATAATTCATATTATAAACATCAAATTATATCATGTTATACATGTCATATTAAGAATATTTGTCATACCATGTATATCATGTTATTATGTCATTTTAGAATCGTAATTATTTATTATTTGCATTATACTATATAGTTATTTTCTATTATGTTTATTTCATGTTTTGTTTGTGTGTTATATTCACTTTATGTTATGTAAATTGTGTTACATATGTTTATTAATTTAGTGCTTGTTTGTTTAGTTATGTTGAAATTAACCTGGTTAATTTTAACCAAGCATATCACATCATAAATAAAATTTAATATTAAAAATTAACTATATTTCACATCATACACATATTTCAAAATAAAAAATTAATTTTATTTCACATCCTACACATATACCAAAATAATAACTGATTTATATTACATGTCTCATACATCCCAACATAATAACTAACTTTATTTCACATCATTTACAACTTTCAATAAAAAAATATTTTTCTTCAAGCAATGTTAAGATTAACATTTGCAAACAAACTTCCCCTTAATAGTCATGCATTTCATATTATTATGTTATTAATATTGTTTTTACTATTTAACATTTTATTTAAAAGGCTTTTTTTTTGATAGAATATTTAAAGGCTTTATTAATATACTACCTATTGAGTCTATTCTAACAAATTTCTATCATCAATGTAGTAAGTATTACAGCACAAAATCACGAGAATGGGAGAGAATACTTGATAAAAGAAGAAATAATTTATTTACTTCATTACCTAGGATAGAGGCTTTGATTTAGTGATTAGTTGAAATATTTAATTGTAATTATTTATCTATATTTCTACAATTTATTTGCATTCTCTCTTCCTAATAAATACAGGCTATTAGTTATATGTGCACGATGAGTAACGTCGTCACGCCAGGTGTTATTGTGTTGCCTTACAACAATAAAAATGTAAAATGCTCAAGGAAAATTATCACATGTAATGATAAAATTGCACCTTACTGCTCCGTTCCTATTGCAATTAGTGAAGAAAACCCTTATATGATGCAGTTTCATAGCATGGCAACAACAAAAATAGCTCTAGCATTTGATTGGGAAAAAAATTAAACACAAACACAAGTAGTTTGCAATTAAGGTTTGTCATTGCTGCTGTCAACATATTTATTCCAGAACAGTAAATTTAGAAGATGTAGCAAGTCAGAAAACTCATGAGTCAGATTTTGAAACCTTTTATTATTTCTACTATGAGATGACAATAAGTAATAATAAAAAGGACTCTTTGCCAATAAATGGCAGTTTAAGTATCTATTTATATATAATTTAGATGATTCTAAATCAATTCATAAAACTCGGTTAAGCTGATAGGCTATTTTACACGCTGGGTGAAAGAAATTTCTCCTAATGATATATTTCAATGAGTATTGATACAAAGGCATCTGTTTACATTAACAATCCCATGTTAATTAGAAAAATAAATGAAAATATGGTAAAATAAAAAGATAACTCTTTACCTTGAACCTTTCGAGGTTGGTTGCTATCTGGCAAAAAACTTGAGCATTTTCTTCTAAAAGATGACGAGTTGCATCATTGATGACAGGAACTATACAAAGTTTGAAAAATAGGATTTCTTAATAGAAAAAAATTAATGAACACCACACATCAGTTAGAAATCGTACTCAAGGAGTTGCTCTCACAAAGAAGCCCTATTTATGTTCACATAAAAATAAATATTTCTATATATGTTTGCATGTGTGTATGAAAAGATAACAAAAAAAAAAATCAAGTGTGGTGCATAACATTAACAGTTCATGTGTCCAATGTGAACTCAATAGGCTCCCCATTTGGTTTAAGTCGAAAAACCCAAAACCCTTCTAAAAATACTTTTATTAATATTTTATATATTTTTTACATTATATACAAATTTAAATATTAAAAATTAATTTTATTTCACATCTTATACATATTCTACCATTAAAACTTAATTTTATTTCACATCCTATACATCCTTCAATAAAAAAGAAATCAACTTCATTTCACATTTATCACAATCCTCAATGATAAAATAACTTTATTTTCTATTATAACATTAAAATAATTTTCTCTTTGTATCTCAAAAAATAACATATTTCTCTAAAATATGCTCCAATCAAACATGCTCCAATCAAACGAGTCCCACAGTCAATGAAAATGTCAAATTAACTTCCACTAGTTTGGTAGAATGGGTGCTTCCAGAAACAGATAATAAAATCCAATGTTGTAAAAACTAGTCTGAATAAAACTTGGCCTATTATTGGTCGAACCGGTTGTATCGATCATTGAACTAGTAGAATCATTGATTCTTCATTATGTTTAAAATTCAAAAGGATAACAATGTACTGAAAATAATATCAATGCTTGCAACAACAAATTTATCTATTATATTAACTCATTTTCATTATAAAATAGCAAATATCATATAAACAGATTGAATCCTTAAGTTTTAATCCTATTAAATATGCAATCCACTTTTAACATCGAAATATATTGGGTGTTGATTGGCGAGCCAATCCCCGATCAAACCAAGGATCTGATTAGAATTTCACGATACTGAAAAAAGCTTCAGTAAACATGATGCGTAATATCTCGTTAACATCTTCACCAACCTATTTGGTTATCTCGATGTCTATGTAGTTTTTATTTACTATCTCGTATGTCTTAGTTTTATTGAGGCATCTTTAGTTTATTGTGTTGAGTGAAATTTGCAGTGCAGAAGTTATGTACTTTTATCTTTTTGTGATTACCCATAAACCTGTAAGTAATGCTAAAATAAAACCTATGATGAACTCAAAGTCTAAAGACCCTCCTAATAAAAAGATTCTTGTGATGCTTTATGTGGTTGAACCTCCCTTGAAGTCTCAACAACATTAGCATTGAAATGTGAGCTTAGATTCTATCAGCTTGGGTTGTTTCCTAAACTTTTATGTAGAGATCCACTCCATTTAGCATTATCCGCATATTAGTACAGTTTTCTCTGTTTTTACATTTTGTTTATAATATAAATCAGCACTTCAATTCATATTTAATTTTAGTGTTCATATTTAGCATTTTAGTTTTATTTCAGTTTCCTTCAAAATGTATTCAGAGAGTCTTTATCGATAGATCTAACTTATCAGGTCAAACCTACAGGAAGACAACAAAAAAAGGGTTAAAAATAGCAATTATGACTTTACCAGAGCACCTGCTTAAAAGATTAAAAGTTTACAAAGAATAATCCACGGTAAAACAAGAAACACTTGATGATAGAAACATAATGTACACCTGTAAGTAATGCTAAAATAAAACCTATGATGAACTAAAAGTCTAAAGACCCTCCTAATAAAAAGATTCTTGTGACGCTCTATGTGGCTGAACCTCCCTTGAAGTCTCTACAACATTAGCATTGAAATGTGAGCTTAGATTCTATCAGCTTGGGTTGTTTCCTAAACTTTTATGTAGAGATCCACTCCATTTAGCATTATCCACATGTTAGTACAGTTTTCTCTGTTTTTACATTTTTTTATAATATAGATCAACACTTCAATTCATATTTATTTTTAGTGTCCATATTTAGCATTTTAGTTTTATTTCAGTTTCCTTCAAAATGTATTCAGAGAGTCTTTATCAATAGATCTAACTTATCAGGTTAAACCTACAGGAAGACAACAAAAAAAAAGGGTTAAAATTAGCAATTATGACTTTACCAGAGCACCTGCTTAAAAGATTAAAAGTTTACAAAGAATAATCCACGGTAAAACAAGAAACACTTGATGATAGAAACATAATGTAAAAACACCTGTAAGTAATGCTAAAATAAAACCTATGATGAACTCAAAGTCTAAAGACCCTCCTAATAAAAAGATTCTTGTGATGCTCTATGTGGCTGAACCTCCCTTGAAGTCTCTACAACATTAGCATTGAAATGTGAGCTTAGATTCTATCAACCTGGGTTGTTTCCTAAACTTTTATGTAGAGATCCACTCCATTTAGCATTATCCACATGTTAGTACAGTTTTCTCTATTTTTATATTTTTTTTATAATATAGATAAGTACTTCAATTCATATGTATTTTTAGTGTCCATATTTAGCATTTTAGTTTTATTTCAGTTTCCTTCAAAATATATTCAGAGAGCCTTTATCGATAGATCTAACTTATCAGGTCAAACCTGAAGGAAGACAACCAAAAAAATTGGTTAAAAATAGTAATTATGACTTTACCAAAGCACCTGCTTAAAAGATTAAAAATTTACAAAGAATAATCCACGATAGAACAAGAAACACTTGATGATAGAAACATAATGTAATATGTAGTGAAGATGATATCCCCACACAAAAAACTGTCAATAATTGAAAAGAGATACACGTCTAGATTACCTTCTGTCGAAAATTCATTGTTGTAATTCTGGTGACTGTTGTAATTCATCAATGATGAATAGCCGGCCATGTTTCCAAGTAGATGTATATTCACCTTTGTAGAACAATCAGCTTTCTTTTCTTGATGGCACAACAATGCCTTATATGGCAAGTCCACGTGGAGAAAATAAATAAATAACTTATACCAAAATGCTATAAGAAGATAAAATCATGTTGGATTAATTCATGCATAAACTTAGCATAAAAAAACATTGCCAAAACAATCACAGCCATTATAAGAAATATGAAAGTTATTGCAATTTATCAAATGTTTTCACTAACATGAGTAAGATCAGAGCATAGGCATTAAAAAGCTGCAACCATAAGGAACATTCCGAATACATGGTTAGCATTACCTTTTTGTCTTTAACCTTCTTTTCTGTATAATACTCTTCAAATTTTCGCCGCTTGCCATGTTCTTTCCTCTGTACAAATTGTAAGAATGTATTTTATTAGTAAAAATAATCCATCTCAAATAAGCAGATATCTCAATTCAAAAAAGTATAGTCAAGTTACATTGCATAGAATGTAATCTAATGTTATGAGTTTCAATTGAAAGAAGTTCAGGCAAAAGAAAATAACTAAAATACTTAGAAGTTACGTAGAGCACTTTAAGATTTGAACTTTTAAATAGTAACCATGATCCATCACACACGTATCATTGATCTGGAGCTGCTTAGGTGAGCATCAAAAGGGAAGGGGTCAGCTTAGAAAAAGTTCAACATCAAGCTTTTCTGCTAGCATATTTAAACAAAGTCTGTCTCAAGGATCAATAAATATGAAACTTAATGCTAGTCTCATATTGGGGAGTTTCAAATCGCTAGGAACAAAATCAAAAATACTACTATTGATTTTAAAGGAAATTAATGCTTAACCTAATGTCACAACAAATAAGTGTAGAAGAAAGAGTTGCAAGAGCAATTAGTAATCTAAGTGTGCACTAGAGACAAAAAATTAGTAACTGGATCTTTGAAAGTTAAAAACCAAATAAAAAAGAATAACTCAAAAATAACTTGTCCCTCATCATGAAAAAAAAAACCTGCTCTAAATTGAAAGGCGTGAATCAAGAATGATAGTCATGCTACATGAAAGGTATGCAAATCAGCAATCTTTTTTGTGAAATGAATCAGCATTATTTTACCTACTTTCACAGCATAAAATCCTTGATATGTTCCGAATGCTATTACATCTTAAGATCATATAATGTTTCATGTTTCAGATTAGTCTCGTTCTGCAGGCAAACTATCTAATCTCAGTGAGTGTTTGATAATCTCCTTATTTATTTGCATGGGTGAAATTATTTGCATGGGTGTTTGTATTTGCATGGGTGAAATTATTTGCATGGGTGACACTATCAGTGAGTGTTTTATATTGAGCATCTTAATTTCCTATGAAAATTTTGTGAAATTATATATGAATTGCCAGCTAGATATAATTTAAAATAGCTTAGTTTAATCTCCTGGCACCACATAGTAATTTAGTTATACAGTTAGGATCCATTAGTTAAAGCATAATAGCCTATTACTTCCATTAATCCTTGCATTTCATAATTATTATTTAGAGCATTAGAAACATTTCAGTTTTCGAATCTAAAATAAAACCAAGTAAAATGTCATCATCACAGTTTAACCTAAGCAAAAGAATTCCTCTTCGTAATGTGATTTGTTTTCCTAAACCAAGCAACATCAGTACATGCCATAAAAATTGTAGGCTTGCCATGAGATATATATGATGAAAAATAAAATTAATTAGTTATGTCAATAATTGTATCAGATATAAAATAAAATTAATTGAAGAATTAAAAATGATGTATGATGTGAAATAAAAAAAATTATGTTAAAAGTTATGTAAGATGTGATAAAACTTAATTTAATATTATTTTTTATTTTTTATAATGAAAAAACTATTTTGATGTTTAGCTTGACCAAAATAGTGTGGGCACCAAATAGGCTCTTGGGTAAACAATTTTGTTGTGCATAGTACAAAGCATCAACAAAAAAATATGAAAATTTTGGTAGCTACAAACTATTTTTCTATAACATATGGGGGAACTCACACTCATCCACCGACACCTCAATGCGACGTCCCTTACGGTCTTCTCAGGCAAAAAAGCAGCAATTTTGATGTACTTCAAGATGCTAGGTTGATCAGCATACCTGAATTGCTCACATTAAAGGAGAATGTGATTTAAGATGTTGCTTGAAGGAATAAAGAACAATAATAGCCGGTCAAGGATACAAGCACAACAATGACAAGAATTCAACTTTGCACAAGAGAACACAGTTGAGCGACATATCCTGCTTCATGGCATTCCTAGGAAATTAACAAATTTCAAACATTTGAGCATTTCCATGAATCAACAAGAGTTCCCAGGGGCATAGCAGTATTGTGCCAATATTGAATGATAACAACAAGATTAACAGAAACTAAAGTTCTCAGAGAATTAACAAATGTTTTGAAGAGAACAGAAAATTAACAAAAATATTAAAAGCAAAACAACAGTTGAAATGCTACTTACTTGAGGAGACCATGATTCAGTATGGCCTGTTCTTTGTAGGACCAATCCACTGCTAGACCTGTATCATGCTTGAGGCCAGCCATGGGCTCCAGAAAGAGGTTGCCTTGAGAATTTCCTTGAAACATCATGGGAGCTGTGTTGTTCGAACTGCTAGGGTTTCCAGTAAGCATCATAGTACCTGTGCTACTGTTCCCACCAGGACTGTTAATCCCCGCCGTGCTATTTGTCCCCCCTGACTGGAAAGAAACCACGTGCTGATTGCAAAAGGATGGAGGGAAGAGCCCATGATGAAAGTTTGCATTGGAATCGGCCGCCATACTCATATCCACAAGAGCTCGCAAGAACTAAAAACTCGTAGCTAAAAACCAATTATACTTGTTTGCTAAAGTCCATTTTGTTGGAGCAAATAGTGATTTCTGCTAATGAAGAATGAAATATGCTTCCCAAATTCCACCAATATCGCATCTAATTCTGAGCACTGATGCTCTCAGAACCTACGCTTGCTAAGAAATGAAACACAGTACCGCGATGAAACCTGGAAGCAACCAAAACAAAAATTCCTTCAACAGAAAATCCCAAATATCAATGTTTGCCATAGAATCTACATAAAGACCTCTCGTCTACCAACCAAACGAAGGAAAAAACTTCAGATTCGATCACTGAACATATGCCATTTGTCTCATTGATTGCAAGAACAAGTAAAACTTGACTGGCACGAATAAAACAAACCCCAAACCGCGAAAAACAGACCGCAGAGCAAAGTCATAGAGATTGAAAGTGATCGCTTTATTAAACAAAACCAAAGATCATAAACCCGAAGCTCCCGCGCTCGCATCACCACACACCTGAAATAAAAACATTGAAAATAGAATCCAATTAAAATAAACAAAGAACGGAACCTCTCGAACCTTTTCAGCGCATCTTGACGGAGAACGCCAATCCAAGCAAAGTTCTCCCGGCCATCTGCCAACTACTCCTCCGCTTCTCCCCTATTGGAATGGCAGAGGCACAAAGCCCAAGGCCTCCCCTTCAGCTTAAATGCATCCCGTAAATGGCCGTGAGATCTCTCGTAAATCATTAAGGAAGTGGGAATCCCTACACAAGCATTCGATTCCAATGATTGCAGAGCCCTCTCCCTCTCTCTCTCTCTCTCTCTCTCTCTCTCTCTCTCTCTCTTGCTCGCTCGCTCCCCCTCTCCTCTGGATTTCTGCAACTGGGTGAGTGCCCACGGCCCATCCCCATTCCACTTCCGGCTCGCACTGCTTTCGTAGGAGGAGGTTAGAATACCCCTGCAGTTGAAGAAAATCACGCAATTGCCACTCCGCGAGACAGCGGGCCCCACTTAAGCGGGTTGGACAGTGGGTGAAAATGGACAGTCCGTATTTATTTAAAACGGACGGTCAGGATTAGCGTGTGCGCGGACCGATCTCTAGGGAACCGATCCTGCGCGCCGAGTCCACATCAACCAGCCGCCCCCGAGATAAGAACATTTCGGCCTCGGTGATCTCACCGCCCACAATTATATATTATCTAATTTTTTAATTTAAAAAACTATATAAAATTAAAGTTCTACCTGAAAAGCCCAATTAAAAATACTTCAATAAATTTATTTATAATATTCTAAAATGATAATAAATGAAACAATTAATAGAATCTAAAAGAGAATTTAAAATAAAAAATAAAAACAAGTTTAATTTCCAGAAATTTAAACAAGTTGCTTTTTAAAAAAGAAATCTAATCAAATTATAGTGTAGGTAACGTTAGTTTCGGAGGTATGAAAATCATACCTGAAATATCGACACAAAGTATCATATTCTTTAATTGGCCGATTCCTAAGCTCAATAATTATTCCCAAGCTCATAAGTCGTACAAGTTGTAGAATCAATGGTCAAATAGTTCAAGTTTTTTAATCGAACTACAAGAAGGTCATTAAATCAAATTCTATAAACTACAGCTTGCTATAGAGTTATAATTTTTTTTATATTAGTTAATTAATTTATCTTAGTCAATAAGTTAATGATTTTATTTGAAGTTTGGTTCTTATTTTTTTTATAATGTTTTATTATGAATGTTTGTTTTTTTTTATTTGGTGAATGTTTGTTTTAACATTTAGTTTTATTTTTTAAATAACATTTCATTTTATTTTCAAAGTTTAAAAAAATAAAATAATATTTTATATTTCATCTCACATAAATTTTAATATTAAATAATTATTTTTTTCACATCTAATATAATTTTTAATATTACTAACTTATTTTACATCATACATATTTTTTTTCAAAAATATTTACAAATTTTTTTTAAATTATTTCTTTTTTTCCTCCAACCAAACAAAACCATATATAAAGAGCTTTAAAAAATAATAATTTTTCAATGTAGATTGTAGATATACTACTTTTTACAAAAAAGTTAAAATGTTTAGTATAAGTATATCAACCATCAATCCATAAAACTAAATTTATGATCCCATTTAGTTGGGAGAAATTTTAATCATGATAAAAATTTATCACAACTACAAATTTTATTTTATTAAAAAAAAATAATATTTTATATTTTATTCTATACAAATTTTAACATTAAACAATCACCTTATTTCACATCCAACATAATTTTTAATATTATTAACTTATTTTACATCATACATATTTTTTTCAAAATTTTTACAAACTTTTAAATTTTTTTCTCCAACCAAACGAAGTCATATATAAAAAACTTTAAAAAATAATATTTTTTAATGTAGATATACTTTTAGAAATATAAATAATCACAATAGATGATCTC
Source organism: Apostasia shenzhenica (assembly GCA_002786265.1). Classification (NCBI taxonomy): domain Eukaryota; kingdom Viridiplantae; phylum Streptophyta; class Magnoliopsida; order Asparagales; family Orchidaceae; genus Apostasia; species Apostasia shenzhenica. The sequence goes on along the minus strand of KZ452995.1, from coordinate 1,582,588 downwards.
ATGCGATTGCATAAGTCTGTGAATCTACGAGTAACAAAAATAGTAAAAGTAAACTGAACATAAAAGATTTGCATGGTTCAGAGAAAGCCTTCTATATCTTTAAACTACGTTGAAGTAAAAGATTTTACCAACAAAAAAATATGCTCATTAGAGGCAATTATAGTGAAGGATTATAAATGAAAGAAAAAAGATCTTTTAAAGAACAATAAATAATCTGATAATTTAAGTCATCGAATGATCTAATCCAAGAGATCTCATTTTTATAATTAAGAGTGCAGGAAAATTAGGAGGAGATTGCCCATGATAAGCCAACAACACTCTTGAGGTTTGAAATGTGTGATATTCAAGTTTGTGCAGTCTGATCGTTGTGAATGTCAACCACATAAAGGGTCTTTATTAAAGGCTAAAATTTTATGCAAACACATGAATAGAGCATTAATTTCTCCAAATTAACTAAATTTAGATGAGTATTGCTTTATTTATCCCAAATCAAAATGCTCTCAAAAGAATATTTCATATAGCATTAAACTATGTCAAATAGCAAATTAGTTTTCTCACATCAATGTACTTTTTGCCTAAGTTTTCAATCACATTATTATTATTATTTATTTATTTTTAGGAGATTTACATGAAGCATCTTAATAATAAAAAATTATATGTTTCATTATCAAAGATGAAATATTACGTATGTTATACCGAAATCTTAAAAAATTACATATTATACATGATATTTTTGAAAAAAAATTAAATTACTAATACATTTTTATAAATATTATCCTATTCTGTATGATTCAAAAATTCATAATAGAAATTTTTATTTCATTAGAATAAGTTTATAGTAGCTTTTATATGCAATAAATTTACGAAACAAACGGTATTTTAAATATAATATTAAAATCTAAGATTTAAGCTTTTGAGTTTAATTTTTAAAGTTAAATAATTTAAAGTATAAGATTTAATATTTTAAATTATAAGTTAAAATTTTAAATCCTATGATTTTGAGTATATTGTAATTTTATTTAAAAATATTATAAAATTTATAATTTTATAAAACTTTAATGTGAAATATGTAATATTTTATTTTTAATAATAAAATATATAATATTTTATAATTAAAATATCTTTATGTAAATGTCCCTATTATTATTATTTTTTATGGTATCAATCATCACATTATTAGACCTCTTAAAATTTTCCCCATAATAAGAGATATGGTCAGCCTTCTAACTATTTTTAAAAAAAAAAAAAACACAAAAAATCATTATTTACAAAGTCAACGCTATAATTAAATTCCAAATTCCTTCCCCATCAAGCCCAGTTGTACTTGCACCTCAGTCCAAATGAGCCCTGGATTCCATCAACCAACTCTTTCCCATTTTCTATCAAAAAATAAAAATAAAAATTCTTTCCCCTTTTATTATTATACTATAAATTGAAAGCACTTAATTATCAAAAATAAAAAAAATAATTACTTAATTGCTACACCATTTAATTTTATTTATACTTTACCTATCTATTCTTAGTTAATTACGCTATGCACATTCAAAACATTATAAAATCTTACATACACATATTTTAACTTATTTCTATTATAATGAGTAATCATAATTTTTCAATAACCTAACTATAGTTAGAGTACAAAAAATTTGAGTTGTTCATCATATTATTTTAAGGATATTTAAATATATTTTGAGTGAAAATTCTAAAACCTTAATGTTAAGGTAGCGGCAAAGGAAGGAGACATCCGCAACGTGAATTGATTTTAAGACAAATCAACGCTTTAGTGTTATTGAGGAAGAGAAAAATATGTACCATTAAAGGTAAAAATATAATTTTAATGATTTACTAATAAGATATTTTTTTCAAATAGATTTTGATTAAGTTTTAACTCAAGTGTGTGTATGTAAGATTTTGTAATGTTTTCAGTGTGCATAGCGTAATTAACTAAGAATGGATGGGCAAAGCATAAATAAAATTAAATGGTGTAGCATGTCGGTAATTATCCCAAAATAAAAATAAAAATAAATTGACAGCATTTTACTTCAAATCATTTCTACATTTATGTTGCTTTAATGTTAGTTTATTCTTTTTTTCTTTTATTGTAAACATGTACAATATTACTAGATTTGAAATTGGCCCATAAATCATTCAAAATAATATTTTTTTTTCTAAATGAAACTAAAATATATGATGTTGACATAAAAATCTTGATGAGTTATTGGCATTGTTTGGTTAGAGCTAAAAAGTCATTAAACTAAATTTTTTTTTAAATAATATTTTATATTTAATTCTCATTATATATAAATTTAAATATTAAAAATCAACTTTATTTTACATCCTATATAAATCCTAATCTTAATAATTGATTTTATTGCACATCAAATATCGTCATTAATAATAAAATAATTTTATTTCACATTTTAATATTAAAATAATGAGATCAGATTTCTCTTGGGGGAAGTTGCAATTCGTACAATGACCTTGCAGATTGAAATGCAAGAGGATCAAGAAGAATGATGTAGCTCGAAATTTAAGCGGAAATAGATTTGAAGGAAAAAAAATCATTAGTTGCCTGGGGAAAGAAGGAAGCTTCACTTATCATAATAAAAATTTTCTAAAGTTAAATGGGATTTTTAGTGAGAAATCAATAGAGCTTCAATTAGGAAACAATGGTGGAGAGTGCAAGAAAGAAGAACTAGCTCCTCCATTTATATTCAAGGGGCCATCACAACTGTTATAAGATAACTAATATTTTAAATAACCTTAGCTTAGCAACAACCCAAGAAATAATTAGTGGCCAATTATGATATGTCATCATGTGTGCTTTTGGAGAGATGATGATTGGTGGTTGCAAAAATCATTGTGTCAAAGTGGGGCCGTAGTTATTGGTTGATTATCTGTTCCCAGTATTTGGATTGATCTACGAATAACAAACTAGGTAATGAAGTAATACGTCAGAAGCCTTGGGTACTTTGGGATACCTTTAGATGGAGTGAGTGTTTGATATCTTTAAGTGGGGTATACGTCAGGAAATACTTGATTAGAGTAGATATGTCATCAGAGTTGTCCAAACAAAATTTACAAGTCAACATGCATCTAATTGAAACCGACATGTTAGGTTACCTTTTGTCGACATATAGATATATGTAGGGACATGTCTAGTCTAGTAGAACATATCGAGGTGTCTCTAATTAGGGTAAATACATTTCATTGATCCTCTCATATCTCAAAACATCATAAATTATCAAATTAATAGATATGTCAAGACACAAGGGATTTAACTTTGTCCTAAGAGGTATTTGTCAAGTGATGCTTTAAGTCACATATATGAAGCTCAACATGTTGAAACCAAGAAGAGCGTAAGGCTTAAGGAACTTTGCAATTGCTCATCTTATTAATGCACATCCACCAGATATGCAGATGAGATTAATGCGACTAATTCTCTGTAAACATGCACACACACACACATAGATATTATAGATAATATATAGTGAGATTAAGGAGGTATTTGATTTTGATGTTATGTTATGTTGTCTAAATGCTTTCACATTATCATTTTTTAAGTAATAATTTATAATTTTTTGTAAAATTATCTATAAATATTATTTAATTAAATAATTATTTTCTTAAATAATATAATATAACTTTGATATAACATTGAACTAAATGGCCCTTTAGCTAAGATAAATATATATCGTAAGTAGCTCAAAACAAAGGCAGCTTGTATTTGTTAAGGCTCTGAACCATGCTGAAAATTTTAGCGATGTGATTGGATGAAAAAAAAAAATTTAAGTAGGTCACTTTAGGTAAATAAACTCACCTATAAAAATATATATTGCATGTTTAATTCAAAAAAGGTGGTGGTCGTGAAGTTCGATAGTACATGCAATATCGAAATTTTTGATTCAAATTGAGTCGACTCGCTCTAACTAAGCTCCACCCATAGTGGGAATGCAGTAAGGCCACCATCAAACATTGCCCCCACCACAGGACATAATCTAAATGAAGATCTCTCAAGTGATTTTGCCATTCTTCTTGGATTCCCCATCACCATAAAAAGAGTAGGTCCCTTTGCCACTCACTACTCCTCACACATCCTCTTCTCCCATATGCTCTCAACAGGCAAGATTCCCCATCACCTCCTTTACACTTCTATTAAAAATAATGACCAAACTAATTCCTAGCCTTCATGAATGTGATGAACTGTGGCCTAAGGAGACGAGCGTGATTGTCGGGCAATATCAAAAAAAAAAAAAAAAAACGTTAGTGTAAGAAGCAGCTTCTGACATACTTCTATGTCTAGGAGAGAGGTAAAAAAATGAATTGCTATACGTTGGAAAGTATAATAGAGTTCTTGAGCTTAAAATATCGAGAGATGTTTTGAAGATAAAAGTGTGAGACTCGATATGCGACGGGCCAAAGCAGACAATACATTGACATTTGAGGGCTGGGCCATGACAATGGATCGATATTTAATCAGCAATTATAAAGATTATTCTACTATTAATTAAGCTATTGTGCATTGTAGCACATTATTTAGGGAGAATAGATTCTCTATTTTCATGACTATGCCTTCAAAATTTTCATAATATAGCAACTTAATTCATCGAATATAATTCTTGTTTTTTGACTCTCTTTTTTGTTGGCGAGTTCTCAACATAAAATTTATATTTTGAATATATTTTTGATTTGAGTCAAATAAAATGTTCATTTTGGTTTAGATTTTTAATTGAATCAACCTTCTAAAACATGAAGTGATCAGTAGTGTTGGAGTATAAAACAAAATTTTAGGAGATTTTAAAGTGGCCAATTACTCACAAGCCAATATAATATACATATATATTATTATTTTTTGATGAAACACCCATCTAATATGTGATTGAAACTTTACATGGTGGTTGCCACCTAGAATTCCATAGAGTAAGCTTTGGTGATAAAAGAAATGAACAAAATGGATTTCAATCAGCTTGAGTGGAGCTTGAAATAATTATTAAAAATTCAACCCTAGCTTTAAAGTTAGCTCTAATGTCAAACAAAATCCTACTTGTACCTTCTAGCACCTCAAAGAAAGGTACAAATCAAAGTCATAAGTTGATTCAAAATTATATTATAGAAGGGAATTGGGTTATCCTATTTCGAAGGCATTTTGCAATTCTAGCCATTCACATTAGAGATGTAAAATGAAGTATTGAAAAGAAGATTGTCACGCTACAAAGCCATCGTTAGATCAGAGGTATCTACGGAAATACGGCAAGTGTATTAGTCAAAAATCAACCACACGAAAGAGCCAAAGATTGGCCTTAAAAAACATACGACACTCTCTACAACTCAAATTGTTCAACAAAACTAACAATTTGCTCTGACATCAGATCCGATAAGATCTCCATCGTACTGTAAAGTATGAAATACTTATAAAGCGATGCATGGGCAACTCATAGCCAACCAAATTCCAAAGAAAACATACCGAGCTAATAAAATAATCTGAGTTACAGACAAATAGAGACCATTACTCCACTAGTTTCTCCATTATTCCACTAGCTCCTCCTTGAAGCTATAAATCAAAGAGCAAACTTAAGGAAAAGGAGTTTATGAAACCAGGATTTGGAAGCTCTGCTCCCTCCTCTCTAGAATTCAAACCTAGTGTCCAATAAGAAACTACTTTGTAAATTTATAATCATTTCTCTAATTAATAGATTTAAAACGTCGGATTTAACTTCATGACTTTCTCCAAAACATCAATTATGCTCCTTCTCTTTAACTTATTGTTACCCACTCCAATTGTTTGACGAAAATTTTCTTTCGTCGACACAAAGAAAGTGCGACAAACCTAATACAATCAAATCAAATGTAGTTTATGAGAATGAATATACTTAAATTATCTAATCAACACTAAAAGCCAATAGTTGTGCTATTTCAATTCAATCCAGATCAGTCATTTGGTTCACATGGCTAGCTTTTTGAAAGCAATAGATGTCCTCCAGAACAAGTCAAGATCAATACACAGTCTTTTGCTCTAACTTCAGATCAGACACCAAATACTACAAAATAATTAACTAAAAGATGTGTTACCTAAAAGGGTGAATTAGGCAAAGCCAAAAAAACATTAGCTTCAAAATAAAAATAAGTCCAATTAATATCATGCAAATAATGAAAATGTGTAAAAGAAAAGAAAACATGTACACAAATTTTTAAATTGTTTACTACTAGCATTTACTCTGTCTCTAGGACTTCTCGACCCTAGCCACCTACCCAACCTTCACCCTTGTAGATCGCAAGCGAAGAAGGCTTTACAATCTAGTCTCTCGTTGTATAGGGCAAAATCAACTCTAATCCTCAATATCTCCTCATATAAGGAAAGATCTATCCTTATGTCGATCCTAACCCAACTAGGATCAAGCACCTCCTACGAGTTGTGGCTACCAATGACTTTGGTTAAAAAAAAAGATACAAGAACAGCTTTAAAACTGTCAAAAAAGATCGTTTAATTTGATGAATTTCAAGTTCTAGATCAATTGTGTAAAGATAAAATGTAAAATTCTCTTTCTTTTGGTTTAAGACATTTAGTCATCTAATAATTTCAAATTTAAAATGTTTCATGACAGTAATAAAAAAAAGGTAAAAATTAAGTCACATTTAAAAACTAAAATGAATAATTTTACTGTTGCATTGAAAGGTAAACTTTGAGATATTTTCATTGATATATAATTCGAAAGATTTTAAATAACCACTTATACAAAAAGCTATTCAAACTTAACCATTTAATCAAATAAAATGCATTCGAAAGCTATTTAAAATTTTTTGAGAAGATATTACGCATTTTAAAAATAGTTTTTTTATCAAATATAAAACTTATTTACATTTATATATTTTAAATTATAATTTTAAATATTTTCATTTCATTATATTATGTGTCACTCGTAAGTCGCAAGCCAAGTTTAAGACTTAAATTCTTCCTTTAAATTATTTTTTTAAAGCACTTTGCATTTATGCTCATTCTTAAAAATATATTACAGCGAGCTCCTCCATAATTTTTTTAGGGCAATTTCACCCAAGTCCCTGAATTTAAGGGTTATTATCACACAGATCCACATTTTTTAAATTAAATCATCGGGGACCCTAGGTTTTCAAAAAATATCATATGAGTCCCTTTTTTTATTTTTTTTATTATTAAAAAATATAAAAATTACCATTATACCCCTACCCTCCCTCTCTCCTCCAGATCCGGCAGCCGCGCAGCCCCGCGCCTCCTCCGGCGGTCTCGCGCGGCATCACGACACCGGCCTCCAGCGGCCGCCAAGACCCACAAAGGCTTTTGAGGATTACAATGTGCAAATAAAGTTGAAACTTAAAAAAGTTGCCAATGCAATATATAGCTCAAAGGGTGGTCATCTAAGGATATTTGATCAAGATTATGTATGCTAATCATTAAAGAGAGACATAAGACTTAAATTCTTTTTGATTGAAAGAAAAAAAAAGATAATTTAAAAAAAATATATATATAATGTGAAATAAAATAAATTAATTATATTAAAAATTATATTAGATGAGAAATAAAGTAATTATTTAATGTTAAAATTTATGTAAGATGAGATATAAATAATTTTTAAATTTTTTTTAAATAAATTTAAAGTTATGATCATAATTAAAATTTTCTAAAAGATTCATGTCATGATTGATTCGACAAATTTTACGCTGGTTGTTGACTGCCTAACGCAACCCTCCGTGTTTCTCATCCGGGACTTGGAACTTGCAGAAATGAGAATGTTAAGGTGGATGCGTAGATATACACGAAAGGATAGAATGAGAAATGAGTATATCCGAAAGAAAGTTGGTGTTGCACCAATTGAAGATAAACTTAGAAAAAATCGACTTAGATAGTTTGAACATCTAAATCGTAGGTCGATTGAAGCTCCAGTTAGAAAAATTGAGTAATTGAATTTTACCTATGTACAAAGAGAAAGAGAGAGAAAAAAAACATGACAAGAAACTATAAATAGTGATCTTAATTACTTAGACTTAGATAAAAATTTGATAACTGATAGGGCACAATGGAAATAAAAAATTCATGTAGTCAACCCCACCTAGTGGGATTAAGGTTGGCTAATATTGTTGTTGTTGTTATCATAACTAAAATAATTTTTTTTTTTTTCTTGCCAAACAGACCCTAATGTTCTGTACAAAAGGCTTGTAGATTGAAAAGGCCCTTCAAGAAAAAGGCTGTGCCTTCAACATCTTATGTGAGGTTGGGTCCACACTGGCCAATTTCTTAAGTGCAAAATAACTTTGTAATCAACATCATCTTTGATTGTAATAAGCACATCAATCTTTAAATTCTCTCTAACAACAATAAATTTGCAAGCCAAATTCAGTATTAACTCAACAATATGCTTTAAATCTACCAACAATCAAAATACTAAAGAGTGGTTGCTACATTCACCATAAAATTACTACTGCAACATGAGGAAGAACCAAGAGAGTATATGTTCACCCCAAACTTTATCATCCAAATTATCCAAAATAAAGCAAATTTCAGCACAAAGTAATACCTTTGAGCAATAAAAAAAGTTGTATTTGTTTTGCATTCAAAGTGCAGGTAAATCCTGAGAGTAAAGCAAACACTTAGATTATGCCAATTTTGTTTGCTACATCAAGGGCATCATAATCAGGAGTCAGTCGGACGTATGCCTTCTTTGTACCATCAGGCCTGATAATGAAAAACACAATCAATTTAGTGTCACTAACATCAATTTAGAGAAGGCCCAAACAATGGAGAAGAAGAAAACCTTATCAAAGTGTTGACTTTTTTGGCCTGAATGTCATACATCTTCTTTATGGCTGCCTTGATCTTTTTCTTGTCAGCGCGAATGTCGACAATGAAGACAAGCGTATTGTTGTCTTCGATCTTCTTCATAGCGGATTCAGTTGTCAGTGGATATTTGAGTATTTGGTAATGGTCAAGCTTGTTTCGTGGAGGAGCACTGATTCTGGGGTACTTCGGTTCCCTTGGCTTCTTCAATGTCTTGGGTCGGTGAAAAGTGACAGAAGTGCGGATCTTCTTTGCCTTCTTAATTGAGGAAGACCCTGACTTTACTGCCTTGGCCACCTTCACTGCTTGAGCCTTGGCATCAGGCTTCTTAGAGGAAGCTGCTTCAAATAAATCACGATTCAAACAAGATAGCGAAGGAGAAATAAATGACAAAATTTTGCTTAAATAAGCACATAAAGCATGAACTTATAGCCAATGATAATTTACACAAATTCTGGAAACATTGCGTCAGGAAAGTTTTCAAAACAAATGTTCTACAGAACGTAAACAAGTATTTTTTGAATGTATTAACTAAAAATCTAGATATAGGAAGTGGGCTCGGATTATTTGGAGTTAGAACACCAATCACAAGTGATTTCTACAACAACGTGCAAATTTTGAAAGAAGGATGGGAAAAGAGCAATGCTGGTGATGAAAGCCCAAAGCAGAAATTGTAACACAAATTTGCCAAAAAAAAATACTACAAATTAAAATCAAATAACTACAATGTACAAAGGCAAGCACAAATAACAATATTGCAACGAGATTGTCACTTAAAATGACAACAATAACCAAGTCTTTATCCAACTAGGTGGCATGATTCCTTTGTTTACATTGCACTCTAGCACAAAACAACTCATTTAATTCCAAGTATGCAAGATCATATCTGATAATTTCCTAATGGCTTTTTTAATCGTTCTTATTTTCTTTTATATGAGCAAAATTCATAACTCAACTCTTCTTACCAAAACTTCTATTAGTCTATGATTTATATAGCCAAACAATTTAAGACAATTCTTTCTAAGCTTATTCTCAATTGAGAATACTCAAACTTTCTTATGGATGTACTTATTTCTTATCATGTCTTCCACCTTACATCACCTCTACAATACTTATTTCATCTATATATTTCTGCATGTAAGCCACCATTTAACATCACAACACTGGTTACAAAAAAAAGTTCAAATGCCGAAATCACCTTAACTGAAAATTCATAGGTCAAAAATTAGTAACAGACAACTTGTCCTACATCAAGCACTCCTTGTAGGACAATCTACACAATTTTTTGTCGAAGGTAAAACAATTTCTAAAGTTCACACTAACCGCAATTCAAAAGCGTAAGCTTCTAACTAAGTAGAAAAACAAATCGTGTTGACTAACAACACAAAGGAAGCACGAGAATTGCCGATTGATGCTTGCAAAAAAATGGGATAAATTCATAATACATGATTATATAACAAAGACAAACTGAACAAATTAAACCTGCAATAAAATTGATTTTAACAATTAAACGACGACCATTAACACAAATCACATTGGAGAGGAGGGTGGAAGTCACTCATAAGATATAGATTGAAATAAGATTCTCAGCATGCATCAACTACAAATAAGTGAACCACATAGACCTGTCTAATCAATATGTTACATCATTTCATGACACTTATAAAGAACTGTGCATGAATAGAGTTGCAAAACTAGAAATGTTTCAGATAATAATTTGTCAACCATGTACCATAAAGAGACTACTAAATTAGAACTAGTGACTTCCAGGTCACAGTTGACGTGTAAACTTCAACTGAGCACTAAAACACTAAGAGTTTTTTAATATTTCAATCATCTCCATGATGTCATCCAATGTGTTGGATTTACATATGGTTAGCAACTGTGCAAAATCTATGTTAGATGAATGACATGTGGTTCAAGCAATTTTATAGATCGATACATGTTCGATGTTGTTAATTCCATACTAGCAGAGCGCAATTAATATCAAAATCCTATTAAATATAGAAGATTTGTTTGAATTAATCAAAGTAATAATATTAGAGAAGTAAAGGTAAATGCTTTATGATAATACTCCTAAAAAAAGAGTATAACAATGCCATTAAAAACAAAATATTCAAAGTAGGTACTTAATTCAACGTAAAAATAGGCAAAAGTTTAAAAGTATTAGACATACACTTCTCACATTGTAGGATAAACATGCATACTTTATTACAATCCTCAAATGATGCAAGATACGTTGTAATATTCGAGTTGTATTTGCTTTTATCCATATAAAAAATATTGTAATTTACATTGATAACTAACCAGAAAATATTTACATAATATTATCAAGTATTTAAAATGTGCATCATATTTTGGAGTATTCCACTATATTACAAAATCTTACTTAGTTTTGAGAATCATTCTTGACATAAAAAAGTAATAGAACACTTTTAAATAATATTTGACTACCAAAAGAATGCGCATCAGAGCATAGAAGCTTCATGTACTAGTAGAACATCGAATTATGTTAGAATACATTTCAATGGCAATTGACCATTCATAAAATGTTATTTAGCAAACAAAATACCAGAAAACACACTAGTTTTATAGAGAACAACAACCAAGACTTCGTCCCACTAAGTGGGGTCGGGTATATGAATTTTTTATTTTCATTGCACTCTATTAAATAACAGCTCTTTGTTTAATTCTATATAAGGTCATTTCTTATACTTTCTTGTCATATCTTTTTTTTTGTCTTCCTCTTGCTCTTTTAACATGGGTAAATATCAAACAACCCAACTCTCCTTAATAAAATTTCTATCAACCAATAATATATATACACAAACCAGCAAAGCCAACTCTCTAGGCTTAGCCTCAATTGATGCTACTCTAATTTGAGCACATAAAAACTTCAGTAATTAAAACTACACAGTGCACAATGAGTTACTTCTATGTAATTAAGTAAATTACATTATGGTATTTCCATGCACTTGAGTTCTTTCCATAGTGTACTCAAATGACAGATCCAATACTAACATAAATACTAAAAAAAACAAGCTTATTTAGCCAATATTTATAAAAGGAGCTAGGGGAACTATAGTAAATACATAAGAAATCATACTCTGGTACTTTAAAATGTCCCAATGCATTTTAGTACTATTCGTTAAATACTTTCACATACAGATAACAATTGATTTACACATGCATCAATCAAACTTCCAATTATTAAAGTCCATGTCTAGGTATTGTTAAATAACAATCAAATACATTTCAGGATTTTAAATTTGAGTACTATTAAAAAATAATACAATATATGATTGAAATACTATGATTCTTATAACAGTCAAATACAATTATTATATATTTGAGTACAAAAAATAACAAAGATGTTAAGTACCACTAATAAGTAGTCGGCAATGCACAAACTATAGATTAAATTGCGCATAATATGTTATTAAATTGCACATTAGGCTACAAATTGAAGGAGGATACCATATAGGAGTACACGAGTAACATGTGCGTAAATAACTTATTTTATTATATTTAATAACATATGACTTAATAGGAGTCAAGTACTATAAAAATGCATATCATAGTAGGTAAACAAATTCATTAAATCACTGTAGGATTATAAATAATTGATTAATGAATCAAAAATGCCTCGAAGACACTCTTAGAAAACCACAAATATAGATGGCATCCATGGATAATAGTGATTTCACATCAATTTAATCCCGTTAATGTTAACCACATGAAGCATAAAAAAGTTAAAAATCGGAAGACAATTGCATATTGCAATGGAGCATAACAAGGTTAAGAATCAAAAGACTAATGCAAAGATGAGAATCTAGAAACTTGGCAGACTTATTTGATTAATATCGAGATATACTAATAATTAACTTTTGGGCCAATTGCATGCATAATACTCAAAAACTATATTATTCACATCTCAAACACCAAATTTTCAGTACTTATATATGCACACCGAAAGTGACTACAAATTAAAATTTTGATTATATTGCATGCTATTATCCCCTCTACATTGATCCCTTCCCTATCACATGATAAGTAACAAATTCCATCCTTTTACTAACAATGATGATGAAAATAACACGAATGAGGCCAAAAATACAAAAAATAAGATTTTGATGTTCAATAAAACATCTTTTAAGTACTTTTGCATGTAAATGCCCCTAAAATTTTACCTAGAAAACTTTGTCCTATAATCACGACAATAAGCTCTACAACATCTTATCTTTGCAACCTTGGTAAAAATAAAGAACAATAACAAATCATAAGCTTTGAGTTCATTTACCTTTAGTAGGTGGCACCATCTGGTAACACACACTGAGGCCTCAACGACCAAGTTACCTGCACAAGTTGTCAAAATGAGCATCATGACCATATAGGCAAGCAGTTTTTCTACCAATAACTTGGCTAACTAACTACACCCACTAAAGCCCAATGATCTACTTAATAGAAAAGACAATATAAAATTAACATAACTGACAATACAGGTAAGAATTTTCAATTAAATACCTTTCCTATCAAATAACATAGGCATATTCCTAAAAGAAGCCAAATGCTCCCATAGCAAATAGAACAGTCATAAATAACTAAACTTATAACTTAATAAACTAAGTAAAACCCAAATAACAGCCTCTATCCTTTCAAGTCTAAGCTACACAATAAGCAGTAAATTTCTTCAGAAATAGTAAAAGTCGAGGACTTGCTAGTACTGGTCAAAGAGATAATGCCATATTTAACAAAAAAAAGAAACAAAAACAAGGAAGATCACAATCAGACATGCGGAATCACAACGCAATCTACAAAACATATAAAGATCCACAAATCAAAAACCTAGTTTGCCTTTAAGGCGTTCCACATCACAAGATATAAAAAAGGGTAAAGTGAACAACTGAGAGCATAAATGCAGACGATTGGGAGAGCTATTAGACAAGAAGGAGGCGATTGTAACATGAAAAGAAAACCGAAAAAAGAATTAAAATAAAGCAAACATTTTCCGATACCTCAGATTTTGAAGGAAAAGAATTTGAACACAATTTAAATATTGAGACCTATAAGTGAGGAGAGAGTAAGGATTTAGAACCTCTGCCGAGATTTCAGAGAAAGAAATGTACTCGCAGTGGAGAGCAACCCTTCAGAGCGGGACGAGCAGGAAGCCGCGACTAGGGTTAGGCTGGAAGAATTTATCGGGTAATAAATCTAAGGACATTTACGTAAATGCCGCTCAAGTATATTATATTTAAGGGTGAGAACGGTCTGAGTCCGAGTTCGTGCTGAGCCAGGTGCGGTCCGAACTCGAGTCGTATTAATTTAATTCGAGTTTGAATTGACTTATTTCAATTTTGAGCTGGCTCGAGTCTTAATTGAGCCAACTCAAATCCTTCATAAAGTGAATTTTTTTAAAAAAAAAATGATGTTGTTAGGATTTTAAATTAAATTAATTATGTCTATGTTAACGAATAGCTCCAACGCTGCATCCCAGACATACACGTGGCACTTGGGGAATCTAACCTTTTTTGCATTTTTCTTATTGCTGTTAACTGTTGTCATCTGTAGGAGTTAAACCTAGGGCCCGACGCTCCAACCGACTGAACAAAAGAACATCGTGCCCGATGTTTCCTGGCTTCTCTTAAATATCGATGATGATGTTTTTTAGTTATGCCTGTCATCGACAAAGTTGCATTAACTGCATCATTTCAAAGCAGCACGCCTCCTTTTGGCGTACAAACCGAGGACTCACGTACTCTAACCGACGCGAATCTCCAGTGGAATCACTGCAATCAAGGAGGATAAAGCTCTCCGCCCACTACTTCCAGCTCCTCTAGTGGCCGATAGCAGAGGGGCCATCAGGATGAGCCCAGCTCTTTTCTTTCTGAGAAATCTGAGATAAAGTATCCTTTTCAACAATATTTAAGCCACTAAACAGACAAAGGAACAAAAAAGATGACCAGAGTACGAGCAATTCCCGGGTCCTCCTGCTTTCACTGTATTGGACCTAGAACCTGCTTGGGAATCCTGATGCTTCTGTTCCTTTAAGTTGGTGTGTTTGGTAATCATCTTTTTAACTTCTATTTGGTGAAGAGTTCCTGCCTTTTGGATAATGTCGTGTTAGTTTGTGATTACAACAAATTAGTTCATAATTAATGTCTTTAGCTTATTGTGTCTGGATTTTTTCTTTTTGGCAGTTTGCTTTATTTTTGCAAGATATCTCCCTGTCCTTTTCATATTAGACTTGCTGATTTTGATGGGAATGAGATGTTATTTTCTTTTGGTTCTTCGAGATTTCGTTTGGTTTCGTGAATATTACTGATGCTTTGACCGCATGATCTGTTCGAGATCTTGACGAGCCTTTACTCGTTCGATTGTATCATGTATCTTCTATATTACGATAGCGTTCCAAAATCAACTTCAGGATCTGCAATTCTCCTTCCAGCATTGTATTCGCCCTCACGGCTGCTTTTTCTATAGTGAAATCACCCGGCTACCCGGTGGACGTAGGGGATTCCCTCCCCGAGCCCTCTGCGTGTTGCCGTCTCTCGGGACTCTCTCTCTCTGTTTCTTGGGATCCCCCACATCCTACGTTAATATTTTCTGGTACTTTCATTGAAACTCTGAGAAGATGGTGGTCAGAATACGTAGAACCAATTCCGCTGCCCGCAGCGCACAAGCAGGTGAGCCTTCTGTTAGGGCACCAGGCGACGGAGCTTCAGCCTCAAATTCCCGCCACTGTACAGAATCGACTTCTTTCTTTAGAGGTACGCACGCCTCCGAGATACAGGAGATGCTTGCCAATCTCACCGACTTGGAGAGCAGCCTTTCTTAAGCAGGACGAGGAGAAGGCCGCCTAGGGTTAGGTCGGAAGAATTTATATGGTAGTAGATTTGAGGATATTTACATAAATGCCATACAGGTATATTATATTGTACATTTTTTTTAAAGAAATTAGAGGCTGAAGGCTGGCCAAGAAAAATAAAAATATAATAAAATATATTTAAAATGCTAATCATCTGAGCTAGTTAGGGCTTTTTTCTGATCAATTTTGACCGACTTAAAGTTAACTTGAAATTAAAAATTTCGAGTTCTGCTGAGCTCAAAATCCATCGAAAATCAAAATGAGATATGATTCGAACCGGCTCAACTTGAAATGACTTGATTTCGAGCCAGGTCGAATCATGATTCGAATCCTCTCGTAATTGTAAAAAAATATAGAAATATTATGTGTTTAAGAGTATTTGATTCATAAATTTTAAGAAAAATAAACCTTAAATTTCCTCCACTCTATCGCTAAACCGCTGACTAAATTATATATAATAATATTATATATATATATATATATATTTATGTTATATATCAATATTATTTATGTTATACATATAATTTCAAGTTAAATCGAATCATGTTTCGAGCGAGCTAGGGCCAACTTGAAATTGACTTGAAATGAACTTCAAATCAAAGTCCTTAGCTCATAATTCAATTCAAAACTTTGGAATCAATTTCGAGTTGATTCAAAAATAGAACGAATGTTGAGCGAGTTTCAAATTTCGAATATTTTTAACCCTAGAGCTAGTTCCCTAACAAAATCAAATTACACATCAGAAATAATCAAAACATAACGGCTTAGTATATTTTCATTCTATTTATCATATAATGATAATATTGAAATAATAAATCAAATATATTTATTATTTTTAATAATTTTTACTATATGTTATTATTATTTGATAATTAGTCTTATCTATTATATTATAAAGAAAAAGTAGATAGTTTCTTAATTGATTTAGTTTTTACAATATTAACTAAAACTTGAGATAACTAATAACTTTTTAATCTAAAAAACTTTAAATATAAAAATGATATATATATTATTTTACAAAATTTAATAAATTAATTTTTGAGAAGGGAATATGTTTAGTATAATATTACAAGATTTTATGATATGTGGGTAAAAATTTATAAATTAGGAGAGGATGATTTCAAAATAAGGATTAACTTAATCTCCAGTTAAATTTATTTATTTTTAATGCAAACTAAATTTGATTTCAATTGGATAAATTTTATTTAATTTGGAGTTGATCTTTAAACTAAATCAAGCTTATTTTTAATCTTTACTTTATATTTAAATAAAATATATATCAAGCATAAATTTTAAATTAAACTTTAGAAGTATTTCACGTATATACTTCTATACTGCCCTTACATATATACACACACACACACATATATATATATATATATATATATATATATATATATATATATATATATAATATACTATATATATTATAATATATCTCATAAATTTAAATGTATAAATTTATATGTGAAATATTTTAAATGTATGTAAAGAAAAACTAAATATAAATCATAAATAAATATCAAACCAATTATAAGTTACATTTATTTTATATCTAGTAATGTAATTTCAAGCTGTAAATAAATTGGGTTTTATTCAAATTATGTTTAATGCGAATCAATTTGATCATAATAATCGGCCATAATTAGGGGCTTATTAGATAATTTCTTTAATGGATCAGGCAGTCTGGGCCTCTTTTGGAGATGGACCGGCCCATTAATGGCCCATATATGGATTATTGGTTGTCATTTTGTAAAACAATATTCCATAATCGATGTATATAATTTCATTGATATTGAATATAATTACATATATTAATTAGTTTAGATTGAATAATTGAATATTGCATGATATTAATTAAAAATTATATTAAAATGTGCAAATTTGCTTGCTTAAAAATATCTTACTAAATACTAATTACCATTAATTTAGGAATAACTAAATTTATTTTTTTTACATAGGAAGAAAAATTATTGTGCACTATGGAGCATAATTTAAATCTTTTGCGCGGTCCTGCCCTAGGCTTGTTTGGCTGGAGGATAAATTTGGGTAAGGAAAGAGAAAATATTTATTTTATAGAGGTGATGGAAAAGAAATTTATTTTAATATTAGAAGGTGCGTAGGATGTGAAATAAAGTTAATTTTAATGTTGAAATTTTTGTTGGATATGAAATAAAGCTATTAAAATTTATAATAAATAAAAAATATTATTATTATATTTTTTTGCTCAATTTTGGGCATTTGCCAAATAAGGCCTAGAATCGGAGAACTGATCTGGTTTATGATTTTAAATAAAAAAAATTTGAAAAGAAGCACTTAATGTGTCTTCCAGTATTTTTTTTATATTCAAAATATTTATAAATTTTATGACATCAAACATAAAGATGTTTTACTACTTTAAATAGCATTACTATAATTAATTTTTTACAGTAAGTTTTATGACCTTTTTACGAATCTCTTTTTTATATTAAATGTACATTTCATATGATAAACTTATGTATTTTTGCTGCTTGTAATATCGAGAGTTTGATTAATGATAAAATTAAATATATTGCTAAGCGGATTCGATAATTCAAATACTAGATATGAATGGATATATTCTTATATAAGTGTAGGGAAAACTTACATAAAGATTTCTCTGCCAGTTAAAACTAGATGAAATATTCTTTATTGTTTCATTGAGTCGGTTGTACCATATAAGGATTTACTTAATGCTTTTTATAATTCTCACACAATTAATCATAACTTTCAATTATGCTCTTATGATTAGATTTTTTAAAGAAAGATTCGAGTTATTATCAATCTTTAAGGAGGCTAATAAAATTTTTTTTGTTATTATTATTTAACTTCGTTTATTTTGTTAGCTTACCTTTTCTAAATGTTTCAAAAAAAATTGGAGTTAAAATCAGATCAGATTTTTAAATCTTTTGTCACTAATATAAAATAGAAATTTAAAAAATATTAAGAAAAAATATCTCTTACATATTTTATAGCTGCTATGTTTGATCCCCGCCAAGGGAAAGAAACTATTGAAGTATTTTACGTGAAAATATTCTGATTTTTTGATGAGTAATACTTTTGTTGAAAAGATTAATATTTTTACAACTCTTCAAAAAAATTTTCTTTTTATTATAGTGAACAGGCTGCGAGTAGGAGTATGAAACGTATAAAGACACAAACAGGAACACAGAAAAGCTTGAAATTTTCAACGTTCTTAAGTCGACAGTGGTGAAGAGGTTTCTTATTTCAGACAAGAGAAAAGTACATGCTGGTGAGCAACCTACGGTACAAACTTAGGCCCTCAATAAATTTGAACGAGCTATACTTCTATTTACATATTGAAGAACAATTTAATGATTGTATGAGCCTATTATAGTGGTAGAAAGACTCATCAAAATAGTACCCTTTTCTATCTACAATAGCTCACTGAATCAGTTTTCTCCACCCCAGAACGAATAATAGAAGATTAAAGAAGCAACTTATTTATTGTGACCTCTCTGCAGACTTACTTATTTATATGATTAGTTTACTGTCGAGTCACAAAATTAATAATATAATTTATTGATACATTCAAAGATAATGACTCAGAAAAAGAGGAGTACTCCAATAAATTTTTTATGATTATGAAAAATAATTTTTTTGCGATAAAATATTCGAACAAGCTAAAATTTTAAAGATGATAATGATAATAATAATGATAATAATAATGATAATAATAATAATAATGATAATAATGATGATGATGATGATCAAATCAGCAAGGCTTGGCCTCAAACCTAGAACTGAATCGGACTTGAACCGGCTCTAGGTTTGGGCTACTAGTCCTGAACCGATAGGAACCGGACTGGATCAATTCCATGTCCGGTCCGATCCACTTCGATAAACAGCCCTAGTAACACCCTGGATGTTCAAAAATAAATTACTTCATGACCCGTAGGTGTGCAGGGCCGAGCAGCGAAGTTGGGAGCGTAATCTACTAAGAAATAATGCGTGGAATGATGTACGAACATTTTTTTTCTTCGTATAATATATTTCAATTCACAATTAATTATTAGCATATTTAAGTGGATATATTGTATATTTTAGTTCACACAAACTTATTATTTAATTATTAAGATCGAAATAAATGATTCATATAGCCGATTCACCTACTGTAATAGAGACTTAATTGCTATTGTATTGAAATTCAAACAACTTATTCAAAAATATTGTACTTATTGTAGAAAATTTTGTACGAACACTCCTTTCTTCTGAGTTTTGTTCCTCGTTTAAATGAGCAAACTACTCGATGCACTACTTATATGTATATATTAATAAATAGATGTTTGACGTATTTATTAAAATATATATATTTAATAAATATATATTTGATCATTATATATATATTAATAAATGACTTATGCTACACTTAAAAAAAGGAAAAAAAAGGCTTATGGAAGAATTTTGTGAGGATCAGCTCATGGATTGATAAGTTACTGACTTAACGGGAATCTAGTTTATTGTTATTTTGATATTATATTATATTATATAATAAAATAATTATTTAATAATTTAATATTGTCATAAATTATGAAAAAAATTATAAAATTATTAGTTAAAAAATAATATTTAACAAACATGAAACCTAACACCCTCTTAAATTCATGGGCTAAAAAATGTGAACTAAATCTAGAGTTCATAGGTTTCCACTTATTATAAGTCAAAGCTGTGTGGAACACAGATTTTGTTGACTTGTGATTACTTCTTAATTTAAAACTTTATATAACAAAATATTTAATTTAATGTTATCTTAATATTATATCGTATAATTAAAATATCATAATATATACTATTTTTTAAATAATAATTACATAT
Organism: Apostasia shenzhenica; assembly: GCA_002786265.1. Classification (NCBI taxonomy): domain Eukaryota; kingdom Viridiplantae; phylum Streptophyta; class Magnoliopsida; order Asparagales; family Orchidaceae; genus Apostasia; species Apostasia shenzhenica. The sequence goes on along the minus strand of KZ452995.1, from coordinate 1,562,063 downwards.
TTTTTTAAATTTATTTATATAACATCAAATTAAATAATTATTTTTTTAAATTATATAATATAATATAAATAGATAATATTAAATCAAACATTCCACTAAAATCATTGAATAACCTTCTATAATGGATGAAGTAAACCCAAATCTAAATTGAAAAGAAAACACATACAAGATTAACAAGATACTATCTTTGACGCGAGGATCAAAATCAAGACCAAAATAGTACTAATTTAAATAATAATAATAAATAAATTTTTTTAATCATTCTACACAAATTCTAATATAAATAAATATTATTTTACTTTACATACTCAACAATCTTCAATAAAAATATCAACTTTATTTTACATCCTAAACTAAAATATTCAAATCGAGTATTTTAATATAAAATATGAAATAAAATTAATATTTTTATTAAGAGAGCGTTTGATTCAGTGTTATTTCAATGTCAATGTTATTTAGATGTCATGTTATCTAAATATCATTGTTATTCATCAATAGATATTTGTTTGATTCAATGTTATGATATTAAAAAATATCAATGCTATCCAAATTATTTTTATTTAGTTGAAAGTTATTGACATTATAATGACAAATTGATGATATTATCTTGAAATATCGCCCGATTTGAAGTGTCATCTAGATGTTAGCGTGTAATGGCATTTTTGTAATTAATTATAATATTATTTAAAAATATCATTAAATAAAATAATTATTTTCTAAAAATAACATAACATAACATTGAAATAACACTGAACCAAATGCCCCCTAAATATTATTGAGCATGTGAAGTAAAATAATTTTTTTTATATTAAAATTTATATAAAATAATTAAAAAAATATATTTATTATTATTATTTTTTAAACTAATACTAATCTTTAATTTAATTCTCACACCAAACAAAATGGAGAATAAGAACATCAAATTTATATAGAAAAGTTTAAATCAAAGGAAAAATCAAGACTGCAGTAAGACAAATTTCATTTTTCTTCAAAAGTTTTCAAAAAATAATTACAAGAAATCATACTTTAACTCTCTTAAATGCTAAAACATGACTGTTAGATCAATGATCTCCTCAAAAATCATATCCAAAAAGTAAAAAGTCTATTTGTAGGGAGATCTCTATGTATTTTAGGGGGTGTTTGCTTCAGTGTTATCTCAATGTCAATGTTATTTAGATGTCATGTTATCTAGATGTCATTGTCATTCATCAATGGACATTTGATTAATTCAATGTTATGATATTAGAAAATATCATTGTTATCCAAATTATTTTTATTTAGTTGAAAGTTATTAACATTATAATGACAAATTGATGGTATTATCTTGAGATGTCGCCCAATTTGGGGTGACATCTAGATGTCAATGTATAATAGCATTTTTGTAATTAATTATAATGTTATTTAAAGATATCATTAAACCAAACAACTACTTTCTAAAGATAACATAACATAACATAACATAACATTGAGATAACACTGAACCAAACGCCCCCTTAGTAAATAGGCCAAATTGTTACGTCGATCAGCTCAACTCTATCAGACAGTACGATTGCTCATAAGACGGTATGGTTGTTGCTCGTCGAATAATCCGATCACTAATCACATAGTCTCATCGTTCTCAAAGAACGGACTAATTTTCTCTATTCTCAACCTAAAAGGTCCGTTTGCTTAGAACGAATGACCCTATCCATGCCAAAGTCAGATGTGCTATTCATCCACCTAAAATCTCCAACTGATGTCGTAAAAAGATCCAAGTTCTACACGCTCACTGAATGTAACCTATTTTATAGTGTTTTCGCTTTGCTTGCACCATTTTTTTTAACAATATATTTGCTCATATGCAAATTATGAAATTAGTTCTACGAACTTTCGAGTATTCTTTCAAATGTATAATTTTAAACGAGTGTAGTAAATAAAATATGATATAATTCATCAATCAAATACGAACATGAGTTATGACTTCATATTTCTCGTATTAGGAAGAGCATTATCAGATATAAACTTTTAGTTTTATCCCACGAGCAAACTAAATCAAAAGTTAAAAACTTAAAAAAATAATTTTATCCCACAAGCAAACTAAATCAAAAGAGATGAATACATTATACTAAAAAAGAGAGATAATATAGAGTGACACAAAAATAATAAATATGAAAACATAAATGATGGGTAATATAATAGAGATAGGAGAGAACTCAAACCCTACAATCCGATACTCGAACTGATGTCAAATCTGTAGAAGTAATGACGATACCATCATACAAAATTAGTTCAACCAAAGGTCCCTCCACTGGCTAGTAGACGATGGCGGCTTATCACATGCCTATTTAAAAGTCGACATTCACTCCAAGAGGAGAGATTTTCATATGCCATGTGAGTCTCATGTGCTTCATCACATGCTTATTTAAAAGTCGAAGCTATAATACCCCATAAAACAAGGAAAAGAAGAAGGAAAGCTCATAAAATAAGGAAAAGTTGGGGGGGGGCAAACCCATGAAATAAGAAGTGGAGTAGCCCATCATGACTCATGACTCTAAGAGAAAATTGGGTCAATTAACCCAACCTTAACCAAAAATAACTCAAAATATATTTAACTCTAAAATAAATAAAAAAACTCCCTCTCTCACACAATAACACATCATAGTAATTAATAGTAAAAAAGATTAAGTGAAACTCCTCCTAGAGTCAAGTCTGATATTGATGTTGGAATTAGTATTATAGATGTTCTATATCAAAGTATAAAGACCGTAACCAATCACGACAAAAGCCTGAGAACGGTCGCCCATTTTTGTTGATTGTTTACGCCGCATTAACAGATTTAGCAATCGTTAACTGGTGTAGAATGTGTTGTACTTTTTGAGATTATTGGATCTAACAATAAAATTGTCTTACTGAGATAATTACTGTTGCAGTAGAGGTAATGAACATAAATAATACGTGGAAGAACCATATTTATCTTCAAGCACGTATGAACGCATGAGACCTCTGAATCTGAAGCCGAAGTTGCAGCTCGTTCTTGAATCTGAAGGTTGGTTTAGCTGGGGAACGTTCAGTACTTTGCCTCATGGCGTGTGATCTAATCAGAACCTCTTGCTATACATGAGAAAACTACTCCGGTTGAAATAGGCTTTTTGAGGAGAAAATCGCATAGCTTAGAAGTGAATTAAAACCCTTGTTATAATCATCTGTCAACACCGAGGCTCTTGCTTCACTGAAATGCCAGGTGGTGAGCTGAACATGAAAGCCTTCAAGAGAAAACGAAAGCCCCAGATAAAGAATAAGATGCCGAGGTAGCAACCGGAACGTGATTTTGTTTATTAGTTGGCATGGTAAGCGTGCATCGTATTTGTTATGAAGAGAAATTTATATACATGTCACACTAAAATAGGTTCTTTGGGTATTAATCAATCAAATCACAAAATTGCAAAGATTGTAGATATTAGAATTTACTTTGGAGTTTGTGTAATTTCTTAATATTCATGAATGGTCGGATCTCTTTCTTGCCGATTCAAGTCAGATGCAACTCAACCATATTAACTATCTTAGTAGATAATGGAAGTAAGATGTAATATTTAGGCATCTTGATTCTTGAGTGTGTACAATGTAAATGCCATGATATGTAACCAGACAGGTTTACAATAGCATGCATGGAAAAAATCCTAAAACTAACTGCTTACAATGAGAAATGAACAGACATATAACAAGTACATAAGCATTATGACTGTAGCTAAATATTTTCAATATCACTGATGGTCATATGAAAGGGTAGGAATGCAAGTAAATACCTGGCTTGTGTTTGGGAGAATGGAAGTAACAAGATCTTCGTCTATTGTTACTGGCAATGGTGGCATCTGACTCATAATTCCAGGCATCCTACTCATGCTATTTTAGCAGAAAAAAAAAAACAAAAAACTCCATCCAGTAGCAATAACAAAAAATTAAGCTAACGTAGAACTCTTAAATTGAAAACACACTGCACCTGTTAAGGATGGCTGTGATGTTGTTCCTGGTGCGCAGAAAGAGATGTGCATTATCTTGAATCTGCAAGAAATAAGCAGGCTTCATGGGATCGACATCTATGTCATTTTTAAGTCCAACAACATGATTAGCATCATAAAGTCAGATCATAACTCGAAACCCAAATGGAAAGCAAGGAAGCAAATACAATTTATATTGTGTTTTCCTGAAACTTGCGAGATCTATATGTTATTCTGATTAACATATAAGCTACTAAGTATTATCAATTAAAATTTTCTTTCAGCATATTAATCACGCGGCAGAATCTATAAACATTTTGGTTGTAAAGCTACAATTTGATATTTATTATTACGTAGCTGCTCCAAAGTTATTATACTATAATACATTATGTTTATTATTGCCAAAAATTTAGATATGATTGATAATTAATAGTGTATCGAGTTTTGGAATCAATTTAGGGATTCAAATTGACAAAGAACAAATCCTAGATCTCATTCCAAGTCTTGATTGATCAAGAAAAGGCTGATCAGACCGTCTAACCAGAAGGATTGGACGGCCGAAGAAAATTATCAAATGATCCATTATTTAATCGAACTGTCCGATTTATTGAGATAAAACTGTCTGATCAATGATCGGACTGCTAGGTGCCCATTCATTGATAAAAGTTTAGGATGAGGTAAGAACTGATCGTTCGGTCAAAATGGCATTTGCAGATTCTTTGTGTAGTTAATCTATTGGACTAAGAGCACTGCTTTTAATAAGTTGACTTAGGTTTATGAGATTCATGAATATGTTATTCTAGTTAGGAAAACTTGCTAACTTTGCTAGTTTTACTACATTGAGATAATTATGTTGGAGGAAATTACTATTAATTAAATATGGATGGTTGTAATTCAAAGAACGTAGTATGTTTAATGTGTTGATAAGTTAAGTCTAGAAAGTATTATGTAGTTGCAATTTGGCTAAAAATAAGATTTATAGTAATTTGGGCATGAAAAATTGTTATTATTATTTGATAGTATAGCTTGTAAATTATTGGCTAAGTACATATAATTCATGTTTATAATTTAACTTCAAAAGAGTATATTCCTTACATAAATATGCATAAGAAGGCTCACTGATATTGCATGATTATGTTTTTCCCAATGTGCATTATAGTTTAAACAACTTAAACCTATCGGATCTATTAAGGAGTGTCTCTGATCATTTTTCCCTAGCCCCTAATAGATGATGTAAATATGTGCATTTGATCAATTAAATCACCTTTCAATATACAACTAGAAAGGTTATCTTTGAATTCATATCAATCGCCAGAAGCATGAAGATGCATTGTTCTATTGCTCATATATTATTGTTTATCTGAAATAATTATATAGTTTAGGTCCCTTGGGTTGGACCTCAAAGTAGCATAAAATATATTTTTGTATGGTTGAATAAGCTATTAAATATATGGACATAAAACAATCTTTTATTGATAAATCTATAAGAATTGAAGATAGTGTGCTTATTATGAGTACTTATGATATATGTCTAAATTAAAGCTTTTTTACTCTCGATTGTGACACCCACTATAAGGGCAAGTGTACGAGCTTGTATAGATAAACAAGTATACAGACTTATAGTCACATTCAATGAGGTTAAATTTGTAATTTTAGGCAAATGTATAGACTTGCCAATTGAATAATTTGTAATACAAGGTTTTAAGGCGACAACAATTTCTTTGGGGTTATGCACTTGCCTTACCTCGAGCCATTGATAACATATTTGGTGTGACGACATCCATTGGCAGTTTTCAACTGTTATGGAGGGTGATGATCCCTAAAGCATATACGTGTCTGATATAGATACGTGTCCACTAGAAATCCTCTCTTGATATTTGGCATAACTTCCATTACATATTTTTACAAAGGGCAATTCATGGGGGTGATGATTCCCAAATGTGTAAAAGGCAGCTGAGGCGTACAAAAAATCACAGGCCCAAAGAATAAAAAAATAAAAATTAAAGAGACCTACACATTGAATTGTATTTATTATTTATTATTTTTCTCCTCACAATAAGTACAGGCTATTAGTTATATGTGTGTGATGAGTAGGGTCATCACGCAGGTGTAATTTGTATTGCCTCACAACAATAACAATGTAAAATGTTCAAGGCAAACTATCATATGTAATGATAAACTTGCACTTTACTGCTTCGGTCCTGTTGCAATTAGTGAAGAAAACCCTTATATGATGCAGCTTCATATCATGGTAACAACAAAAATAGCTCTAGTATCTGTTGGGGGAAAAATTCAAACACAAGTAGTTTGCAATTAAGGTTTGTTATTGCTGCTGTCAACATATTTGTTTCATACCAGCAAATTTACAAGATGTAGCAAGTTCGAAAACTCATGAGTCAGATTTTGGTACCTTTTATTATTTCCACACAGATGTCAATAAATAATAATAAAGAGGATTCTCTGGCAATAAATGACTGATTAAGTATCCATCTATATATAATGGTTATATGATTCTAGATCAATTCATAAAACTATCTTCAGTTAATAGGCTATTTTACATGATGGGAGAAAGAAACATCTCTAATGATATATTTTCAAAGAGTATTGATACAAAGGCATTTGCTTACATTAACAGTCCTATGTTAATTTAAGACCGAGAAAAATAACTGAAAATATGGTAAATAAAAGATAACTCCATACCTTGAACCTTTCGAGATTGGTTGCTATCTGGTCAAAAACTTGAGCATTTTCTTCTAAAAGATGATGAGTTGCATCATTGATGACAGGAACTATACAAAGTTTGAAAATTAGGTTTAGGTTGCTTTCATAAAGAAGCATTATTTATGTTCACATAAATATAAATATTACTATATACATCTGCATGTGTGTATGAAAGGACAACCAAAAAAAATTTCAACTATGGCGCACAATATAAACAGTTCATGTGTCCAATGTGAACTCGTTGGGCTCCCGTTTGATTTAAGTCTAAAAAACATTCAAATTTGTCCAAAAATACTTTTATTATTATTTTATATACATTTCATATCAAAAATAAATTTAAATATTAAAAATTAATTTTATTTTACATCCTAATCAAATTGTAATCTTAATGATAAACGTAGCTTTATTTCACATCCAACACATACTTTAATATTCAAACACATACTTTAATAGACAATCCTCAATGATAAAATAATTTTATTTCATATCATAGCATTAAACTAATTCTCTCTCTACATGTCAAAAAAACTTAAAATCTTCCTAAAATATGCTAAACCAAACGAGGATCAAATGCAATGAAAATGACAAATTAACTTCCACTGCATTGGTAGAATAGGTTCTTTTAGAAACAGACAATAAGGTCCAATGTTGTAAAAACTAGTCTGCATTAAAACTTGGCCTACTATCGACTGAACCGGTTGTGTCGATCATTGAACTAGTAGAATCGTTGATTCATCAATATGTTTAAAATTCAAAAGGATAACAATGTATCAAAAATAATATTAAATGCTTACAACTACAAACTTATTCATTATATCAACTCATTTTGATCTTGAAATAGAAAATATCATAAAAATAGATTGAATCATTAAGGTTTAATACTACTTGATATGCAATCCACTTTTAACATCAAAATAGATTGGTTGCTGACTGGCAAGCCAATCGCCAATCAAACCAAGGATTCGGTTCGAATTTCACGACACTGAAAAAAGCTTGAGTAGACATGATGCACAATATCTCGTTAACATCTTAAATGACATCGACAACAGCCTATGTGGTTAGCCCATCATTGAGCTTGATTATCTCTATGTAATTTTTATTCACTATCTTGTGTGTCTTTGTTTTATTTAGGCATCTTTAATTTATTGTGTTGAGTGAAATTTGTAGTGAAGCGTTTACGTACTTTTATCTTTTTGCGATTACCCCTGGACTTGTAAGTAATACTAAAATAAAACCTATGATGAACTCAAAGTTTGAAGACCCTCCTAATAAAAAGAAGAGGGTATAAACTAGATCAGATGTGATTTATGGGGAAGGATTCACGGAACCTAGCAAAGCCTTCTTCGCTTCATTATTATGGAGCGAGATGTGAAATAGGCCACTCCTATCACTATCTCGCCTATTAAAGCTGGTCCTATTGCCGACATATGCAGCTCCCTCATATGTCTGAACTGACCCATTGTCTTCAATGCAAACGGCTCCCAACACCCTCCACATACAACTCGAGTTTTTTTCACACTTAAAAATGGAACGAGTTGACGAGTTTTCAGTTTTGGAGAAGAATATTGAAGATAGATGGAAGCAAACTGCATTGTGGATTAGAAGCAATCTAGTAGTGTACGATCGCCAAGGAGGGGATTTGCCTTGCTCTTTCAATGGGTTTGAGTTCAATCAATAAATGGACTGATTATCGGTTTGATCCCATTTCTCTTCATTTTTTGCTCTTCAGTGCTTCTTAGAAGTTGTTTCTCTGGCTCTTCCTTTGGACTTACACCTTTTATTAAATGATTGCAAGTAAAGTGTCGGCTTTCTTGGATGTTTCCCTTTCACCGTTAGCAGTTGAATTCATGTCAAACGCTGGGATCGAATTTTCTATTATAAGATTTTTGGTTCTTATGTTATCCTAATAACAAAAATTTGTCACCATATTCCACTAGTTTACATGTTGTCTATTGCTAAATATGGATGATTCACTTGTCATTTAATTGCTAAAACTATACTTACAGTGAGTTGAAGTTCCTCCCCTGATACTATTTAAATTTGCTATATGAACGGCCAGTGCATGCATATTTTGATTTCTGTCACCATGATAGTACTCTGTGTGGTTTCTTGTGATGTACACTATATGAAAAAATCTCCCTTGCAGTCTCAATGACATTAGTATTAAAATGCGAGCTTAGAGTCTATCAGACTGGGCTGTTTCATAAGCTTTTAAGAAGAAATCCACTCCATTTAGGATTATCCACATATTAGTATATTTTTCTCTATTTTTACATTTTTTATATTATTGATCAGCACTTCAATTCATATTTAGCTTTAGTGTTCATATTTAGCATTTTAGTTTCATTTCAGTTTCCTTCAAATTGTATTCAGAGAGTCATTGTCCGTCGCCCGCTGCGCTCGTTGCCCGCGCACGAGCGCGCCTACCCGCGAGCCTCCTGCGCCCGCTCGTGTGTCCGTCGCCCGCGCGCTCAGTACTCATCAGATCAGTGGCTCATCTCCGATTCAACTCGGTAATTTTTTTTTCGAACTCAATTAATCTGATTATTTGATTCCTATACAAATTATTTGCTTAACTTGAATTATTTATTTGGCTCTAATTGTGTGACCCAATATCTTTTTGTATATCAATTAATGTTGGATTTAACTGTGAGACGTCTGTCCTAAATTCTTGAACCTTAGATCTGATTTATTGAATTTAAATTAACTTCCTAACCTAAATTGATAAATTCTTATTTATCATACGACCCAATTTAATTTTAATTTTAAAATATCTTAATTTGCGGGATTCAAAAATCTTATTTATCATATAATTTATCTAGAAAATATTTTTCTCTTAATTAAAATAATTTGCGAATCAGTTTGCTGAGTATTAATATAAATTATCTTTGACATCTCTTTTTTTTCCGTCCCGCATCATACAGCAAAACAGCGGAGAAAACAAGAGTTAAAATAGCAATTATGACTTTACCAGAGTACTTGTTTGGAAGATTAGGAATTTACAAAGGACAATCCACTGTAGAACAAAAGAGCAATATGTAGTGATGATGATATCCCACACAAGACACTGCCAATAATAAAAAAGAGATACACGTCTAGCTCACCTTCCGTCAAAAATTGATTGTTGTAATTCAGGAGACTGTTGTAATTCATCAATGATGAATAGCTGGCTATGTCTCCAAGTAGATGTATATTCACCTTGGTTAAACAATCGGCCTTCTTTTCTTGATGGCACAGCAATGCCTGATATGGCAAGTCCACATGGAGAAAGAAGTAAATAACTTATATTACCAAAATGCTATAAGAAGATAAAATCATATTGGATTAATGCATGCTTAAACTTAGCATAAAAAAGCATTGCCAAAACAATCATAGCTAATAAGAAATATGAAAGTTAATTGCAATTTGTCAAATGTTTTTAACTAACAAATTATCCACAATAGACAGATTCTAGCATAAATAGTTTAAACTATAATCTGGTTGTAGCATTACCTTTCTGTCTTTAACCTTCTTTTCTGTATAGTATTCTTCAAGTTTTCGCCGCTTGCCATGTTCTTTCCTCTGTACAAATTGTAAGAAAGTATGTTATTACACAACAGTAAAAATAATCAAGCTCAGATAAGCAGATATCTCAATTTAGAAAAGTATAGTCATATTACATTACACAAAATGTAATCTAATGCCATGAATTTCAAGTGAAAGAAGTTAATCCAGGAAAAATGAAATAACTAAATAACTTAGAAGTTACGTAGAGCACTTTAAGATTTGGACTTGTAAATAGTAACCATGATCCATCACACACGTATCATTGACCTAGAGCCATAACTAGGAATGAACATCAGCAGAATGAAAGTAAACTTTACTTCACATCAGTTTTGGCAATTCAAATTATAAAAATTGACTCACTTGGAGAAAATAAAGGGTTAGGTAAGCACCAAAAGGAAAGGCGTCAGCTTAGAAAGAGTTCAACATCAAGCTTTTCTGCTAGCATATTTAAAAAAAGTCTGTCTCAAGGTTCAGTAAATATGAAACTTAATGTTGATCTCATATTATGGAGTTTCAAATAACTAGGAACAAAATCAAGATACTACTATTGATTCTGATGGCAATTAATGGTTAATCTAATGCCACAACAAATAAATGTAGAAGAAAGAGTTGCGAGATCAATTAGTAATCAAACCATGCGTTGGAGATAAAAAAATTAGTTACTGGGCCATCGAAAGTTAAAAAGCAAATAAAAAGAATAGCTCAAAAATAACTTGTCCCTCATCATGAAGAAAGAAACTACTCCAAACCAAAAGGCGTTAATCAAGAATGATAGTCATGCTACAAGAAAGGCATGCAAATCAGCAATTTTTTTGTGAAATGTATCAACATTCTTTTACATAGAAGACTAAAAGTTGAAGGGAATTTTTGGTTAGTCTTACCAGGTCATTCCTAAAAGAGAAGGCTGATTAGGAATAACCAAGTTATTTTGGAAAGTGCATGATGCAAGGTCAAATCAGCATGCTAGATACATCATTATAATCTACAATTTTGAACTTAGATTATAACATTTTTATCACTTATACGTAATCATCTTATTTTCTAGGTGTTTTATTTGAGTTGCTTATGAGTCAATTATTATGTTTTATGTCAGTGAGAATATATTTTAGGTTCGTGTTTTACACTTGATTTGGGTTAATTTGAGTTCAAATTGAATCAAATTAGACTTATTGGAAGGATCACCGACGACTAGTGTGTCGATGGCGCCACCAATTAGTGATCGCACGATCGCACGCGTGGCGATCGGGAACCTAACATTGTTGCGTGCCAGAGGCGGCAGATCGGAGAGAGCGCGTCGACGTGGCAGAGTAGGGCGGGCCGGATGATTGTCCTTTGCACGGGCCGAGCAAGCGGAGGTGGCCCACAATGGTAGGAGAGTTCGCTAGCTGGTGGTGAGGACTAGCCAAATTGGAGGAAAAAGAGTGTGGGTATGGCGGGGGCGTCGGCTCGGCGAAACTGAGTGGAAAACGGGGGCTGTCAAGCAGCGGAGCGGGGCGACCGGAGTTGCGACGACGAGGTTGCCGGCACTTGCCAGTGGTCGGCGGGCCGGCTGAGGGCAGAGGCGGGCTGAGCCGAGCGACCACAGATGGCTCTAGGATCCGTTCCGAGCCAACAGATGGGAAAAGAAAAAAAGAAAAAAAAATAGAATTTAGGGTTGGGAAATTGCAATGAAAGGCTAGGATTTTTCTTGAGCTTAAATTGTTTTATAATATGAGAAAAGTTAGAGAAATACCTTAAATTGTTTTAAGGTATTTAGGGATTTTCACCCAAGGCCACAACCTTCCCCTTCACCAGGATATAACACGCAACAATTTAAACTCAATGTGATTTTATTCCAAGATTAAGAACAAATAACACTAATCCATGCCTTTATATAGGCCAATAACAATTGAAATTCAAATTGCAAAAATAAATACCGAAATAAAAAAGAATTATAATCATGTCAAATACGAATGTCTAAAAAAAAGAAAAAAATAAACGAAATCAGCCCAAAATTTGAAATATTCACATTTAAATCAATAAATTAATTTAAATGGGGATTCACAATTCCCTGATCAACCACCAATCACACTTGCTGCCAAATCTGCAGATATCAATCCTCCATCCAAATGGACGCCACGTGGTGAGATCTCGGGCACTGAGTGTAGACTCTGCTTGACATAACTCGACAGTCTGATGGCGTCGTGTCCCCACCAACTCTCCTTGGGTGCGAAGAACTCGACCCCGTCGAGTAAGGGTCAACTCCGCTGCAGCACCTCTCTAACAAGTCCGGATCAAGTCGCTGCAACTCATCTCTAGCGATCCAGGAATCCTCTGATGTTGACAAACCTTTCCACCTAATCAAATATCTCTGATATCCTCGATTTCTAGTTGAGAATATTTGATAATCAAGAATTTGCTCAATTTGCTCTTTTTTAGTAGAAGGCTGTGAAAGTGGACACTAAGGGGTGAGTTCTCTCGCAATGGGGGCAGAAGGCTCAAATGAATCACTGAATATTACTGTCAGTTCTTTGTAATCTACCAGATATGAAATGTTGAATGTATCCCAAAATCTAATAATAAATTAAACACATGCATTTGACCCAATTTTTTTTTAATATTTTAAATGGACTTACCCCACAAGCTTGTAGACCCCTGAAGGAAATTGCTTAGGCTTAACCCGAACCATCACATAATCACCCTCAGAAAATTCCTGTAATCTTTTATGAGTATCTGCTAGTTTTTTATAAGCCTCATTGCTGAGACTTATTCTTTTACTAATCTCTTCATGCAAATGCCTAATATGCTCAGCAAATAATTGTGCAGACCCAGAAACTCTATAGTGTAATGGTAGGAGAATAAGGTCAGTAAGGGTCCTAGGCTTATAACCATGCACGACCTCAAATGGACTCATACCTATGGACCTATTGACAGAATTAAAATATGTAAACTCAGCCCTAGGTATGATCAGATTCCAATTCCTAATATTTTCTCCTTCCAAACACCTAAGAAGGTTTTCTAGGCTTCTATTAACCGCATCGGTCTGACTATCAATTTGAGGATGACAGGCGGTTAAGAACTTCAACTTAGTTCCTAAGAGGTGCCAGAGAGTCTTTCACAAATAGCTCGTAAATTTCACGTTCCTATCTGAAACCATACTTTAGGTAGCCCATGCAAACGAACGACTCCACCAAAGAAGAGGCAGGCTATCCTAAAAGCGTCAGAGGTCTTCGAACAAGGAAGGAAATGCGTCATTTTAGAGACCCTATCCATGACAACACAAATAGAATCGTGTCGTGCAACTGTCCGACGCAGACCTAGAACGAAGTCAATACTCAGGTCCTACCAAGGTCTATCGGGAACAAGTAATGGCGTATATAACCTTGTGTTTTGCTTCTGCTGTTTCGCAACAGCACAAGTTCGACACTGGGCGACAATTCGAGCTACATCCTTCTTCAAACTCGGCAAATAAAATAAACTCTCAACTGCTTCGATGATCTTATTTCGCCCAAAATGACCTGCAAGACCACCAGCATGAAGTTCCCAAATCAAAAAATCTCTCATAGAAGTTTGGGGCAAACATAAGCGACAATCACGAAAAAGGTATCCATCTTGAATGAAATAATCTGGATACTCACTAGTCGATCCCGAACTCACAGTGGCATAAATAACTTCAAAATCGGGGAAATCGACATAAGTCTCCTTGAGCTTGTCAAACCTAACAACCTCAATGCTTATCGTAGTCAACAAGAAGACTCGTTGACTCAAAGCGTCGGTTACCTTATTCTCAACTCCTAGTTTATGCCTAAGTACAAAAGTATACTCCTGAAGAAATTCAACCCACTTAGCATGTCTCGGGTTAAGCTTCTTCTGTGAGTTCAAGTATCTTAAAACTTCATGATCAGAATAGATGACGAACTCCTGGAATAGGAGATAATGCCTCTAATGTCTGAAAGCCTGAACCACGACATAAAACTCCTTATCATAGGTGAAATATCGTTGCCTAATGTCATTTAATTTCTTACTAAAAAAGACTATGAGATGATCTTCTTGACTAAGGACTCCACCTATACCAACTCCTGAGGCGTCACACGATACCTCAAAAACTTTGAAAAAATCTGGGAATCGTAAAACAGGAGCTGCAGACATGCAAGCCTTAATTTCAATGAAGGTTTTTGCTGCTGCCTTCGTCCACTCAAAGGCCCCTTTCCAAATGCAGTCTGTAATAGGAGCGATGACAGTGCTAAAATACCGTATGAAGCGCCTATAGAACATAGCTGAACCGTGAAAGCTACGAACGTCATCGATGTTCTGAGGTTTCAGCCATTTAGATATGACGCGAACCTTCTCATGGTCGGCTGAGACATCATCCAGGGAGACAACGAATCCCAAGAAAACTACACGGTCAGTGAAAAAGGCACACTTCTTAGGATTCGTAAACAAACTTTTTGCTCTTAGGACTTGAAAGATTTGATGAAGATAATCTAAGTAGTCCACTCTAGTACGACTATATACCAGGATGTCATCAAAGTATACGACAGTAAAGATGCCAATGAATGGTCGTAGTACTTGTGTCATCAAACGCATGAAAGTACTAAGGGCATTAAAAAGACCAAAGGGCATGACCATCCACTCATATAAACCATCTTTCGTCTTGAAGGCCCTCTTCTATTCTTCCCTAGGCCTAATCCGAACCTGATGGTAGCCACTCTTTAAATCGATTTTCGAAAAGATAGTGGCTTCAGCCATCATATCTAATATATCATTTAGGAAAGGAATGAAAAAGTGGTACGTCACAGTAATGTTATTGATGGTGTGATTATCCACGCACATCCACCATGAACCGTCCTTCTTCGAAGTAAGAAGGGCTGGGACGGCACATGGGCTAAGATTCTCTCAGACGAACCCCTTCCATAACAGATCAGCTTACCTCTTTAATTCCACATGTTCAGTGGGATTAAGGCGGGAATGAGGCAAGTTCGGGAGGGTGGATCCCGGAACAAAATCTATATCGTGCTGAATATCAGGCATAGGAGAGAGACTGTCCGGCAGATCGTCAGGAAAGATACCAGCAAACTCACATAACAGTGGGATCACCTCAAGTGGGTGTTCGATAGTGGAGGCCTCTTAAAGTTCATGAACAGCAACGGCCCAAACCACCTTCCTGATGTGATCTCTCTCGACCTTGCCAGCACTAATCAGGTAAAGTTCTTTCTTTTTATCGGGTTTCTTTGGTGCAACTGTTGTTGGCTTAGAGGTCGATCGCGGTGGCAATTGATTGATAATGATATAATCACCCTTATACTTAAAAGCACAAAAGTTCGAATGACTGAATAATGTAACATCTAAGTCATATAGCCAAGATCGGCCTAGAATCATACTACCTACCTCCATTGGTAGAACGTCGCACCAAATATCCTCCTAATAAGAATTAAAGTAGATAAGAACTCAACATCGATGTTTGACTTCTATGGAGGAAGCATCGATCTACGTTACTCGATAGGGATGTAGGTGGTCAACAGTGGTCAATCTCACATAGGAGACAGTCTTCGTAGAAATTACATTAATACAACTTCCGTTGTCAACAAAAACTTTGCAGATCTTTTCATTTATTTTAATGTATGTATGAAATATCGAAGTCCTACGCCAATCCTTGTTCACATTAGGCTATGCAAGAGCACACATGACTACTCCGAGATGAGTAGAATCTGTAGTATGATTGACCTCTTCCTCGTACTCTTCAAATTCTTTCGCATATGCGGGATCAACTATATAGGCCAGTTCGATGTCCTCAATAGATAGAAGAGTATCCTCGAGGACTTGCTCTATCATCAAGACTTTGGAAGCGCACTCAACACCAATGTGGCCAAAACCTTGACACCGAAAACATCGTAGTAGACGTCCGATATTTCCACACGAGGACTCACCGACTACAACTTTACCATTTTCTTCTTTAAAAAGAGGTGGGCAACTAGTAGGAGCAAAAGCTGCATGAGGCTTAGCACCCACAGGGGCTGGCCTGGTAGTAGTATATCCTTCCCGAGTATCAGTACGTTGGGGAATAAGGCTTCTAGAATCGCTCGTAGTCCTGAACCATCTGATAAGCCTCCTCGAGCGTAGCAACACGTAAATATAACTCGCATTGTATATCTTCCCTTAACCCAGCTCTAAACCCGGATAAGGTCGTCAAAGGACTCTCAGCCTCACCACATCGCATCATGAATTCATTGAATTTAGCAATGTACTCAGTCACAGAGCGCGTTCCTTGAGTCAATCGTTGTCATTGATCAAGGAGTCGATCATGATAAGTGATCGGAACGTACTTTTTCCTCATAATCACCTTGAACTCGTTTCAGTCCTCAATTGATTCTAGCCCATGGCGCTGGCGCAAACTCTCAACATTGCTAATGAAAAATCTAACCCGTAAGGTGAGCTTCATTTTAATAAACATGACCTTTCTCTGCTCACTCATGGTATACCACAAAAATAATAGTTCATACCATCCTTCCACTCTAAGTACGCCTTGGGATCTAGTATCCCATTGAAGCTAGGAGATTCCACCTTAATACTACGTAGGTAGTTCTTATCAGGATCATGAGGCTCATATGCCTGACGAGCAAGCTGGTGAACAATCATCCTAACAGTGGTTTCTCTGCTAGGACGATCTATCTCAATTTCTAAAGTATAGGTGCGTCACTCAACTTCAAAACGGGCGACTCGATCACTCATCTCATCCAATTTATTTTTCATATCATCCAAACAATCGATTCTAGCCATGAGAGTGGTCAACATAGTCTCTAATTTGGGATCGATGGGAATAGGGAGCTAGACCTAGTGTATTTTATACTAAATCTAGTAGGCATATGCAGACAGAATTACATATGCCTAAATGCATCCTATTCCAACCATGCTCTAATATCAGATGATGGGGAACAATATGCGCAATGTAATCCTAATTAAAGATCGATAAATAATTTTAACAGATGAACATAAAATTATTCGAGAATATTGCTGATGATAATTATAAAATAATTAAGAGACTTAGGTTCGAGAAGTAAATCGATTTTAAATATTTAAAAACAAGCCCAAATGATATTTAATAAGTTTACCAAATGATTTAAGACAACTGTATCTGAACAAGACAGAACTAAGGATACACAATAATATAGGTTTGCTCACAAGTAATAATACCCAACAACAATTTATCACATATTATAAATTCAGGTTCACACAATTGAGCAATCAAGCAGTCTCAATAATAGCTATCACCACTAGAATTCACAGGATATTAAAAAAATTTAGTAAATTTTAGGCTTACCTCAAAAAAAAAAATCCAGTATCACGATGACGAATCACAGCCTATAAGGTCGTTCGCAACTGTACTCATGTGGGCAAGCTCGAATCGTCAATCCGCATGGCCACAAGAAAGTGAGAGTAGGCGAAGCTGCGGCATTGTGCTCGAGGGGAGGCAGGATGACAGACGAAGGATCACCGGTGACTGGCGTGTTGTTGATGGGGCCACCATGTAGTGATTGCCCAATCGCGCGTGTGACAATTGGGCACCTGCCGGTGTCGCGTGCCAGAGGCTACTAATCGAAGCGAGAACGGCGACACGACGGAGCAGAGCGGGCAAGATAATCGTCCTTCACGCAGGCCGAGCATGGTGCCGGTTCACTGGCCGGTGGCGAGGGCAGGCCGAGCTGGAGGGGCAAGGGCAGGTCGAGCTTGAGGAGCGAGGGCGCGGGTATGGCGAGGCATCGGCGCAGTGGAATCAAGTGGAACATGCAGGCTGTCGAGCGATGAAGCGGAGGCGGCGGAGTGGGGAGACCAGAGTTGCAGCGACGAGGTCGCCGACGCTCGCCGGTGGTCGGCAGGCTGGCTGGGGGCGGAGGTGAGCTGAGTCGAGCAACCGCAGATGGCGCTCGGGTCCGTTCCAAGACAACAAATAGGAAAAGGAAATAAGAAAAAGAATTTAGGGCTGAGAAATTGCAATAAAGGGCCTGCATTTTTGTTGAGCTTAAATTATTTTTATAATATGAGAAAAGTTGAGGAAATACCTTAAATTTTTACCGAAAGCCCCAACCTTTCTCTTCTTCAAAATATAACACGGAACAATTCAAACTCAATGTGATTTCATTTCAGGATTAAGAACAAATAACACTAGTTCATGCTTTTATATAAGCATATTACAATCAAAATTCAAATTGCGAAAATAAATACAGAAATAAAAAGGATTACAATCATGCCAAATACAATCACACCTGCTGCCAAATCAACCCAAAATTTAAAAAATTCTCATTCAAATCAATAAATTGATTTAAATGAGAATTCTCAATCTACTGATCAGCCAATAATCACACCTGCAGCCAAATCTGCAGATATCAATCCTTCATTCAGATCGATGGCACGTGTGAGATCTCGGGCGCTAAGTGTAGACTCTACCTGGAATAAATCGACAGTCTGATGGCGTCGTGTCCCCACCACCAAATCAACGATAGCTCACCATGCCTGCATTAGCTCCATGCAATCGGGTGATGCCAAGTATCAGACACGACGCATGATCGACCAATTCTTTGGTGCACGACACTACAGGGACTCACATTGGCTTCTACAGGAACCACCACTATCCCCTTCTATATAAAAAGGATTCTAAATCTGATTAGAGGTTAGATGCTGATAATTAAGATTCCACAAAAGTATGTTTTGAAAGAAGAGCGTCATTTAGTTGGTACAAGTTGGTCAACACAGGTGCCGCTCGGATCACATCTGAAGGCAGCAGAAGCTACATTCCTTGGAGACTTTAGATTCTTTGGGATTTATGGGTCTCTGTTCAATGCCTTGCCGATTTTTCTATCTGTCTGCTTCCTCCCTTAATTTCTCCTATGTGCCATAAATATTTTCTCTATTCTCAATTTCGAGTAAGTTGAACTTGGGATGGGAATGAAATAATCTTAATTTCTTGAGTTTTGTTAAAGTCTAAGATTTATTTGGGAAATCACAAGACTATTTTCCTGCCTCTCGCATTACTGAATCCCTACTTCACTACGATCCAATCTAAATGCAACAGTTTTCTTGAACATGATCCTTAGTTATGTTATATTGCTCTGGAAAGTATTTAGATCTTATGCTTGCTAGTTTCTTGAGCCATCATAAAGTACTACTTTCACAGCATAAAATCCTTTATATGTTCTGAAAGCTATGACATCTTAAGATCACATATTTTTCATGTTTCAGATTAGTCTCGTTCTGCAAGAAAACTAGCTAACCTCAGTGAGTATTTGATAATCTCCATATTTCTTTGCATGGGTTCAGTGGATTTATATTGAGCATCTTAATTTCCTATGAAAATTTTGTGATATTCTATATGAATTGGTAGCTAGATATAATTTAAAATAGCTTGGTTTAATCTCCTTGCTCCACAGTAATTTAGTTATGCAGTTAGGATCTGTTAGTTAGGGCATAATAGCCTATTACTTCCATTAAGCATCTATTAGTTAGTGCATAATAGCTTATTAATTCCATTAATCATTGCATTTCGTAATTATTTAAAGCATTAGAAACCTTTCAGTTTAAGAATCTAAAATAAAACCAAATAAATTTAACCCAAGCACAAGAATTCCTTTTGGTCAAGTGATTTGTTTTTCTGAATCACGCAGCATCAGTACATGCCACGAAAATTGTGAGCTTGCCTTGAGATTCGCATAATGGGAAATAAAGTTAATTAATTATATTAACAAATGCTTAGGATATGACTTAAAATTAATTGATGTATTAAAAATGATGTATGATGTGAAATAAAGAAGATTTTTTATGTTAAAAATTGTGTAAGATGTGATAAAACTTAATTTAATATTATTTTTTATTTTTTATAATGAAAAAACTATTTTGATGTTTAGCTTGACCAAAATAGTGTGGGCACCAAATAGGCTCTTGGGTAAACAATTTTGTTGTGCATAGTACAAAGCATCAACAGAAAAATATGAAAATTTTGGTAGCTGCAAACTGTTTTTCTATAACATATGAAGGAACTTACACTCATCCACCGACACCTCAATGCGACATCCCTTACAGTCTTCTCAGGCAAAAAAGCAGCAATTTTGATGTATTTCAAGATGCTAGGTTGATCAGCATACCTGAATAGCTCACATTAAAGGAGAATGTGATTTAAGATGTTGCTTGAAGGAATAATGAACAATAATAGTCGGTCAAGGATACAAGCACAACAATGACAAGAATTCAACTTTGTACAAGAGAACACAGTTGGGCGACATATCCTGCTTGATGGCATTACTAGGAAATTAACAAATTTCAAACATTTGGGCATTTCCATGAATCAACAAGAGTTCCCAGGGGCATAGCAGTATCGTGCCAATATTGAATGACAACAACAAGATTAACTGAAACTAAAGTTCTCAGAGAATTAACAAATGTTTTGAAGAGAACAGAAAATTAACAAAAACATTAGAAGCAAAACAACAGTTGAAATGCTACTTACTTGAGGAGACCATGATTCAGTATGGCCTGTTCTTTGTAGGACCAATCCACTGCTAGACCTGTATCATGCTTGAGGCCAGCCATGGGCTCCAGAAAGAGGTTGCCTTGAGAATTTCCTTGAAACATCATGGGAGCTGCGTCGTTCGAACTGCTAGGGTTTCCAGTAAGCATCATAGTACCTGTGCTACTATTCCCACCAGGACTGTTAATCCCCGCCGTACTATTTGTCCCCCCTGACTGGAAAGAAACCACGTGCTGATTGCAAAAGGATGGAGGGAAGAGCCCATGATGAAAGTTTGTATTGGAATCGGCCGCCATACTCATACCCACAAGAGCTCACAAGAACTAAAAAATCGTAGCTAAAAACCAATTATACTTGTTTGCTAAAGTCCATTTTGTTGGAGCAAATTGTGATTTCTGATAATGAAGAATGAAATATGCTTCCCAAATTCCACCAATATCGCATCTAATTCTGAGCACTGATGCTCTCAGAACCTGCGCTTGCTAAGAAATGAAACACAGTACCGCGATGTAACCTGGAAGCAACCAAAACAAAAATTCCTTCAACAGAAAATCCCAAGTATAAATGTTTGCCATAAAATCTACATAAAAACCTCTCCTCTGCCAATCAAACAAAGGAAAAACCTTCAGATTCGATCACCGAAGATATGCCACTTGTCTCATTGAGTTCAAGAACAAGTAAAACTTGATTGAAACTAATAAAACAAACCCCAAACAGCGGAAAACAGACCGCGGAGCAGAGTAATAGAGATTGAAAGTGATCGCTTTATTAAACAAAATCAAAGATCATAAACCCAGGTCGCATCACCACACACCCCGAAATAAAAACATCGAAAATATAATCCAATCAAAATAAACAAAAAACGGAACCTCTCGAACCTTTTCAGCGCATCTTGACGCAGAACGCCAATCCAAGCAAAGTTCTTCCGGCCATCTGCCAACTTCTCCTCTGCTTCTCCCCTATTGGAATGGCAGAGGCACAAAGCCCAAGGCCCTCCTCTTCAGCTGAATCAGCTTCAATGCATCCGGTAAATGGCCGTGAGATCTCGCGGAAATCATCAAGGAAGTGGGAATCCCTACACAAGCATTCGATTCCAATAATTGCACAGCCCCCTCTCCCTCTCTCTCTCTCTCTCTCTCTCTCTCTCTTGCTCGCGCTCGCTCGTTCGCTCCCCCTCTCCTCTCCTCTCCTCGCCTGGATTTCTGCAACTGGGTGAGTGCCCACTGCCCATCCCCATTCCACTTCCGGCTCGCACTGCTTTAGTAGGAGGAGGTTAGAATGCCCCCGCGGTTGAAGAAAATCACGTAATTGCCACTTCGCGTGACAGTGGTCCCCACTTAAGTGGGTTGGACTTTGGGGGTGAAATGGCAGGTCCATTTTTATTTAAAATGAACGGTCAGGATTAGCCTGTGCTCGAACCGATCTATAGGGAACCGACCCTGCGCCCCCCCGAGTCTACATCATTTAAACAGAACATTTCGCTCTCGGTGATCTCACCGCCCACAATTTTTGTAATTTTTTTTTATTTTGTTTTTCAATTTTCCTAAATTTCGCGTGCTCAGCAGAGACACATAACTGAATTCCAGTTGTACTGCTATTGGGCCTTATTCGGTTGAAGAATTATTTTTAATAAAAAAATATTTTATATATTTAATGAAAAAATTTATTTTAAAATTTAAAAAGTGTATAAAATATGAAATAAATTTTACAAAATAAATTTATATTTGACGCAGAATAAAATTAATTTTTAAAATTTAAATTACTATTATTTATAATAAATTTTAAAATTAATAAAATAACATATAATTTTTTTTAAAGCATGAATTTAGCTCGGCCTTTGTTTTGCATTTATTCTTAAAATGTAAAATATATTATTTAAATTTTTTATTTTTACTATTGATTGCGCTTGATATATTTTATGTTTTAAAGATCTATAAAGTTAAATACATACCTCATAATCCCATTTGAAATCACTCCTATAAATTTATTCATAATGTTCTAAAATGATGATGAAATCAATATTTTAAAAGTTGAATTAGAACGATAAGTTCAACCAATTGAACCATGAACTGATGGTTTAATCTGTCCAATCAAGTCTTAAATTCGACATGCATCAAATTAGAATTAAAACAACTAGAATCAAGATCGAACTGAAAAACCGATTTACTGTTGCGTTTGAATTGATCGGTGTTAGAACCTTCTCTAAACATCCCTTCCCAAGTCGAAGAGCAGCCCAAAGAGCACACCAGATCGTACTCTCCGTACTACTATGTTAACTCAGCATTTAAGATAGTATGGGAGTCCACTCCCTAATCGTCTTTTGTAGGAATAGGTGTCAGATGTGACAGACTACCTATTGTACCCTCTCCTCCCCAGGCTATAAAAAAGGGACTCAAGCTCTCTCCCAAGGGGCCACTCTTTTTCTACCCTCTCTCTCTTTTGTACTCATTTGGTCTCCCATTAGAGACGCTCAAGCTTTGTAAGAGGAGATGAAATTAGTGGATTCAAATCGCCTGGACGACATCGTGGTTTTTCCTCCGGATACTCGGATTTTCACGTAAAAATTGCAGTCTCATTTCTCTCTGTGGTGGTGCATTTTTTGCATCAACAATCGGTCTACAAATTTCTCTTGAGAAGTTTTAAACACAAAATAATATGAAGGAGATTTTATGACTCCCTCAATAATGTAGGACTAAATCTCCCTATATATCATGCAAATAGTAAACAATAATCTTTTTTGTTTTCTTCATTTTATTAATTTTTGCAAAAGTAAACCTCATTATTTATTATTTATAAAAATTCATCTAAAATATTGTTATTTAATTCTTATTTTTTAAGATTTTTTTTTTACTTTTTATTATTTATAAAAAAAATTTATAATTTTGTTATTTAATAATCTTTAAAAATAATTTTAATGCTATTAAATTTTAGTTTTTTAATCTCTCTGTCAATTCTGTGATATATTGTATTTATTATTATTATTACTATTATAAAATTATATTTTATAAATATTTATTAAATTATTACTGTTAGACCCAATTTAACCCTATTATATATTAAATATTTATTAATTTAAAGTCTTTTATCTTAGTAGATCAAAAATTAAATATATTAAGTACAAACTTAGTTAAGAAAGAAGCACTTATATTGGTAAGCTAACAATTGATGATAAAATTATCAGAAAGAGTGAGCAATTTAAATACTTTAGATTAATTATACAAAATAATAGTAAAATAGTTTGAAATGTTATCAACAGAATTCAAGTAGGATATTAAAATTGAGAAGTGCTTATAGCGTGTTGTGTGATTAAAAAAATATTTATTTAAATTTAAAGATAAATTCTACAGAACAGTTGTAAGATCAGTAATGTTATATGATACAACGTGCTGGCCCACAAAATTACTTAGTATACATAAAAAAATAAGATAAAACTGAGAAGGTTGGTATAGCCTTAATCTAGTATAAGCTCATAGAGAGTCGGCTAAGATGATTTTGATGTATAAATCATATGTCGATAAAAGTTTCACTAAAAAAGTTGAGTTATTGAATTTTGATTACGTTAAAAAAAAAGAGGAAGGCTAAATAAGATATGATAAGAAACCATCAAAAAAAATATCACATATTTGAAGATAAATAATGAATTATTATTTGACAAATAAAATAGAAACAAATGATTCATATAATCGATCCCACCTAGTGAGATAAAGACTTGATTATTATTATTGTTGTTAATTAATTTATCTTAATCACTAAGTTAATGCCTTTATTTTTAATTCTTTCTTATGTCTTTTATAATGTTTTAGTGTGAATGATTTCTTTCTTTTTGTGATTTGATGAATGTTCATTTTAAACATTTCATTTTATTTTCAAATAATTTTTTTTTATCTATTTTCAAATACTTAAAATAATAATGTAGATAAAATAACTTGAATATAAATGTAAGCATCCAATTTTGCTAACAAATTAATATACTAACTCTGAGGTGTAAACGACTCCCTTCTTCTCCATGAGAGATTTACATCTCTCATTCTCGAATATCTATTATTTTTAGGCGGCACTCCAAAGTCTATTATTTTCATATAACGCCCCTATCTAAGTTCAAAAATGGTATACTACTTGAAAATATGGACTTTGAGAGTACAACCTAAAATTAATGAATCTTCGGGGGTGACAGATGTAAATTTCTTAAATTTTTATTAGTTTATTTTATGGCGTTATCAACTTATTGGATGAAGAAACTTCATTGCAGCTAACTATCATAAAAGAGACTCATTGGAGAAGTGTGCTTGGTAATAAAAGATCATATAGACTGATAATATCACCTATAAATGGTCATTTGATCGATCTACAGAGTCATCTGACTTAAGATGCCTATATTCTATTTGAGTGCCCTTCTATTAATTGGGAATATACTGTTGTTTATTATTTCATTTTTAGTTGACTATGAGTCTCTAATATGAGAGATGTGCAAACAGTTGAACTCCGACATATCATAAATAGTATTAACTATAATAATCTATGTTAGCTATATATGTTATTATAGTTAATACGCTAATAAGAAAATTTTATGTTAACAATATGATACTATGAAATGTGCTTTAATATTTGGTTAATATACTATGAATGACTTTTATGGAAATAAAGAAAGAGAGAAAATATAAAAGTAAAATTTAAATTTTTATTTGTACTTTAATGTATATAAAATTGAATCAAATAAATAATATTCATTAAATAACATAAATATATAAATAATATTAAAATTTTTATTACATTGAATTGCGTGCTCATAGTAATCATGGTGTCCCAAAATTGGAGAAATCTTGTTCCCATAATTAAAGACATGTTTGCATATGCAAGAAGACAAAGAAGCTTTGAAACAAATTTAAACATCTTTTGGTTGCATTAAAAAATGTTATATTTTATAATGACGTTGGATTATGTTATTTGTTTTATCACAAATCAAAAGATATAATATTCATCTTATATTTTAAATAAAAAAATTTGAGTAAATTACACCCAGGTTTCTGAGTTTAACGTTTAATAACGCATAAATTCATATTTTTAAAATTATAATTTCGGGTCCTTGAGTTTTAATAAATTATCAAATGAGTCTTTTCTATTTTTTATTATTAATTTTTTTAAAAATTACCATTATACTCATTCTCCTTTCTCTCCTCCCGATCCCCGCGCACGCGCGAGGCCGCGCGGCGTGTGCGACCCACAGGCGGCTGCGTGACCGCCGACGGGTCTCGCGGTCTCGTGCGTCCGCGTGTGCGGGGATTGGGAGGGGGGAGGGGAGAGAGGGAGAGAGGTATAATGGTAATTTCAAAAAAAATTAATAATAAAAAAATAAAAAAGACATTAATTAAAACTCAAGAACACCAATGTTATAATATAGATATGTGCGTTATTAAGTATTAAACTTAGAGATCTGGGTATAATTTACTCAAAAAATATTCATTGTATATTCATTGAGATGGGTGCATGGCATAGGAAGCAAACACCTGTCAACTCAATAAAAAAGTTTCAAATTTCTAATAGATCAACCTCAACCCATAAAATCAAATTTATAAATAAATTTTTTTAAAAAATAATTACAGAATAATCTCATGCGATTGAATAAGTCTAAAAATAATAATAATAAAAATAGAAAAGTTAAATTCCTATATCTTCAAGTTGAGCTGAGAAAAAGATTTTATTAATTAAAAAAGTGCATTAGAGACAACTACAGTAAAACATTAAAAATAAAAGAGAAAATCTTTCGAAGAAAGAATCCGATAATTTAAGTCATCAAAAGTCATGTTTAATTCAAGACAAATTTTTTATTCAACACAAATTTTAACTATAAAAATTAATTTTATTTCACATTCAACACAAATATGAATATTATAACTGAAAGTATTTCACATTTTACATATTTTCTAATATTAAAATAAAATTTCTCTCTCATTAAACTTAAAAAATATTTTTTTCTTTTATCCAAAAAAATCTCTAGAAGATCTCATTTTAATAATCAATGGTGCTTTAATAACACTATTGAGGTTTGAAATATTAGCTCTCCTCGATTCTTATTTGATGAGTTATTTGATTTAGAAATGTGTAATTTGATTCAAGTCAGTACAGTCTGATCGTTATGAACACCAACCGCATAAATGGTCTTTACAAAAGGCTAAAATTTTATGCAAACTCATGAATAGAGCATTAGTTTCTCCAAATTAACTAAATTTAGATGAGCAATGCTTTATTTATCCCAAATCAAAATGCTCTTAAAAGAAATTTTCATATAGCATTAAACTATGTCAAATAGCATATTAGTTTTCTCACATCAATGTACTTTTTGCCAAAGTTTTCAATCACAATATTATTATTATTTATTTATTTTTAGGAGATTTATATGAAAGATATTTTAATTATAAAAATTATGTATTTTATCATGAAAGATAAAATATTATATATATTATACTGAAATTTTAAAAAATCACATGCTTCACAAGATATTTTTGAAAAAAATTATAAATTAAATTATTGATATATTTTTATGAATTTTAACCTATTGAGTATAGTTTACAGGGCTATAATAGAAGCTTTTATTTCACAAAAATAAGTTTATAGTAACTATTATATACAACTAATTTATAAAATAAAATGTATTTAAAATATAGTATTAAAATCTATAGTTTAGACTTAAGGGTTTAATTTTTAGAATTAAAGTAATTTAAAGTATAAGATTTAATATTTTGAATTATAAATTATAGTTTTAGAGACTATGATTTTGAGTATAGTATAATTTTTTTCTAAAAAATGATATAAAATATGTAATTTTATAAAGTTTTAATGTGATATAACATAATATTTTATTTTTGATAATGAAATATTTATTTTTTTTAAATTAAGATATTTATCATGTAAAATCTGATAGTATCAATCTTCACATTATTAGACCTACTGTATTACTAGTTTTGAAATTGGCCCATATAAAGCATTCAAAATGATATTTTTTTCTAAATGAAAATAAATATATCATGTTGACATAAAAATCAATATTTTATATTTATTTCTCATTATACATAAATTTAAATATTAAAAATTAATTTTATTTTACATTCAATGCAATTATTAATAATAAAATAATATTATTTCATATTTTAACATTCAAATAACAAGATAAGATCTCTCTTAGGGGAGGTTGCGATAATGAAGTAATATATCAGATGCCTTGGGCACTTTGGGATAACTTTAGATGGAGTACTGAGTGCTTGGACATCTTTGAGTGGAGTATATGTCAAGAAATATTTGATCAGAGTAGATATGTCAGAGTTGTCCAAATAAAGTTTGCAAGCCCATATACATCCAACTGAAGTTGACATGTTAGGATATCTTTTGTCGACATATAAATAGTCTGGTAAAACATATCTAGATGTCTCTAATTAGGGTAGATACATTTTCATTGATTCCCTAATATGTCAAAACATCATAGATCATTAAGTTAACTAATATATCGAGTCACAAGGAGTTTGTACGGGTACTCGTCAAGTGATGCTTCAAGTCACATATATGGAGCTCGACATGTTGAAACCAAGAAGAGTGTAAGGTTTAAGGAACTTTATGATTGCTCGTCTTGTTAATGCACATCAACCATAGATGAAATTAATGCGACTTATTCAGTGTAAACATGCCCACATATATTTGCTATAGATAATAGATAGTGAAATTAAAGGGTGCTTGATTTAATATTATTTTAATATTATATTATGTTATATAAATGTCCTCACATTATCATTTTTTAAATAATAACTTATAATTTTTTATAAATTATCTATAAATATTGTTAAATTAAATAATTATTTTCCTACATAATATAATATAACGTCGATATAATAATGAACCAAATGCCCTCTAGCTGATATATATATATATATATATATTGCAAATAGCTAAAAACAAAGACGGCTTGCATTTGTTAAGGCTCTGAACCAGGCTGAAAATCCTTATAGTGATGCGATTGGAGCCACTTCAGATAAATAAACTCACCTATAAAAATATGTATTGCACGTTTAATTCAAAAACAAATGGTGGTAACAAAGTTCTATCCAACTTAAAAATACAAAATACATACAAGATCGAAAATTTTGATTCGAATTGAGTTCGACTCGCTCTAACTCAGTTCCAACCATAGTGGGAATGCAATGTGGCCACCATCAAACATTGCCCCCACCACCACAGGACATAATCTAAACAAAAGTCTCTTAGGTGATTTTGTCATTCTTCATGGATTCCCCATCACCACTAAAAGAGTAGGTCCCTTTGCCACTCACTACTCCTCATACATCCTCTTCTCCCATATGCTTTCAACAGGCAAGATTCCCCATGGCTTCCTTTACACTTATATCAAAGATAATAATCAAACTAATTTCTAAGCTTCGTGAATGTGATGATCTGTGGCCGAAAGGGATGGGAGTGATTGCTAGACGATATTTCAAAGAAAATAAAATTAATAGTATAAGAAGAAACTCCTGGCATGCTTCTATGTTTAGAAGAGAGATAAAAGAATGATTTGTGAAACAATATTAGAAAGTATAACAGAGTTTTTGAGTTATATATATAAGAATGTGACCTTAAAAAATCAAGAGATGTTTTAGAGATAAAAGTGTAAGACTCGGTATGCAACGAGCTAAAGTAGATAATACGTTGACATTTGAGGCCCAGGCCATGACAATGGATAGATGCTTGATCAGCAATTATAAAGATTATTCTATTATTAATTAAACTATTGTGCATTATAGTGCATTATTCAGGGAGAATAGATTCTCCATTTTCATGATCATGCCTTTAAATTTTTCATAAGTAATATAGTAACTTATTTCATCAAATATAATTCTTGTTTTTTGCCTCTCTTTTTTGTTGGCGAGTTCTCAACATAAAATTTATATTTTGAATATATTTTTGATTTGAGTCAAATAAAATGTTCATTTTGGTTTAGATTTTTAATTGAATCAACCTTCTAAAACATGAAGTGATCAGTAGTGTTGGGAGTATAAAATAAAATTTTAGAAGATTTTATAGTGGCCAATTACTCACAAGCCAATATAATATACATATATATATTATTATTTTTTGATGAAACACCCATCTAATATGTGATTGAAACTTTACATGGTGGTTGCCACCTAGAATTCCATAGAGTAAGCTTTGGTGATAAAAGAAATGAACAAAATGGATTTCAATCAGCATGAGTGGAGCTTGAAATAATTATTAAAATTCAACCCTAGCTTTAAAGTTAGCTCTAATGTCAAACCAAATCCTACTTGTACCTTCTAGCACCTCAAAGAGAGGTACAAATCAAAGTCTAAGTTGATTCAAAATTATATTATAAATAACTTCAAGCTCTTGTCCACGAACAATTGAATCAAATTCGAGTTCGATCCAATCCAAAAACTCGAGTATTGAATCAACCATCTAAGTTGGCTCCCTTTATATATAACATTTTGTGTTTTAAATATAAAGATATCATTCACTTTAATTTTAGGGAAATTGTATAATTTAAAAATATCCCTTAAGAAGTCACTCATCCTAGTATTACCTTAATCAAGCACATTTAATTTTTAAATTTTTCATTATTAGTTTCATAATTTTTTTCAAAAAGTCACTTCTATATATTAGAATTTTACTATTCATGACTTATATAGCTTAGTAATTCTTCTTCCTTTATGATATTATACGATTTCTTTTTACGTCCCTCAATCTAAAAGCTTACTAAGTGCTGCTCTTTGTCTGAGTAATTCTGAATCAATTATATGAACATTACTCTGGTAATTACTCTCTGTCATCTTCGATCATAAATCGTCACAAAATACCTCTATTTTTATCATGTCCCATTCCTATATCAACAACCCACTCTTCCACTCTCATTTCTCTCATGACTTTGTTGCACATCTTTTTTTTTTCTATTACTTTCTCTTTCTTTCCTTCTTAAATTTGTAAAGCCTCTAATTAAATTTTATGCTACAATATTTATTAATTAAACACAAAATTTTAAATCTTATAATATTTATTTTAAGGTGTCAAATGTCAAATATAAATGTTAATTTAACATTAATATTTTAGAAATTACTAGATTAATCTAAAAAATGAGTAATGTACTCTTATTTTGGAACCATTCATCACCCAAAAAATTAATAAATTTGATTAAACATATTTTGATGTATAATTTTTTTGAGGTACTTTGATGTGTTAAATTAATATCAATATGTCTGTTAAAGTATATTAAAATGTTATAAATAAATATTCAACAACATATTTTCCACTTTAAATAGCTATTCTCTCTTCCCCAATCATACTAAACTTATGTATATCTAATAACAATGGATATCCATTTCAAAAATAAAAATAATGGATATAAAATTCTGAAAGTAAATATAATTAAAAGATGCCACCATGCATAAAATAGTACAAATTAGAAAATCATTAAAAAATATAATTATTTGTGAATAATTAATAGCTTTACTTTCTACAATTAATTATCTTTGAAAATATTTTTAAATGTCCATCAAAATATTTATTTTTAAATAGTTAAAAGAGTTTATTGATTTGTATTAAAATCACATAAATAGATTAATAAATAGGGACTAATCATAAATTTATTAGTTAGAGCCTCTGATCATCTTTAATCAACAAATGATGATATTTGAAAACTCTTTTGACCTGTAATAATTATTTCTAATTTCAAAAATAAAAATATGTTAATTTATAAATTAATATTTAATTAACATTTCATGTCATATAATAAATATTTTTAAAAGGTAAAATTTTTGTATTATAGTTATAAATAAAAATTTTAGTTAATAATTACAGAAAATAATCCAAGTAACAGGCAAGCTCCACAATCAGGTGGCTCTTTCTAGTATGATAATATCTTCGAAAAATTATATTCGTTTCTATAATTAATAGATTTAAAATATCGAATTTAACTTCATTACTTTCTCCAAAACGTCAATTATGCCTCATCTCTTTAATTTATTGTTACCCACTTCAATTATTTGACGGAAATTTTCGTCCGAAAAAAGTACGACAAACCTAATACAACAAAATTAGATGTTGTTTATGAGAATGAATATACTTAAATTACTAAAAAATGTGGGAACAACTCAAATTATCTGATGAACAACTATGCATAGAGGTAAAGCTAAAAGCCAATAGTTGTGATTATTTCAATTCAATCCACATCAATCATTTGGTTCACATGCCTGCCTTTTTGAAGGCCATGATGTCCCCCAGAATGATTCAAGATCAATATATAAATAAAAATAAATAAATAAATAAAATATATATATTGTCTTTTGCCTTCAACTTTTTCAGATCAAACACCAAATACTACAAAATAATTAACTAAAAGATGAATTACCCAAAAGAGTTTAATTTAGGTAAAGAAAAAAACACTATATTCAAAATAAAATAGATCCAATTAAAATTGATTAATAAAATTATTGTACAAATAATTAAAATGCAGCACAACACACAAATTTTTAAATTGTTCAACACTAGCATTTACTTTTTATCTTTAAGCCCTGTTTGGCAATAGGCTAAAAATCATGACTAAAATTACTCATAGCCAAAATCTTAAATTTATTTTAAAAAATATTAAAAATTTATTTTATATCTCATCTCACACAAATTTCAACATTAAACAGTCACTTTATTTCACATCCAACACAATTCTTAATAAATTAATCAACTTTATTTCATATCCTACACAATTTTTAATATAACCAACTTACTTTATTTCAAATCATACACATTTTCAAAAATAGCTAAAAATTTCAACTAAATCTTCTTTTTTTTTTTCTTATTACCAAACAGAGCCGGCTCCTCAACCCTAGCCACCTACCCAAACCTTCACCCTTGTAGATTGTAAGTCGAGAAGGCTTACAAGCCGGTCTCTTCCTGTATAGGACAAGACCAATTCTAATCCTCAATCTCTCATATACAAAAAGGTAGACTTTGTATATAGCTCAAAGGGTCATCTAAGAATTTCATCAAGATTATGTATGCCAATCATTTAGAAGAAACATCAAATTTCATGTTCTCTACAAAAGGTTTGTAGATTGAAGAGCCTTCAAGAAAAAAGTTTTTGCCTTCCAACATCTTATGTGTGGCTCAAGGGCAAAATAACATCTTTGATTGAATTAAGCACATCAATCTTTAAATTCTCTCTAACAACAACACATTTGCAAGCTAAATTCAGTATAAACTGAACAATATGATATAATCTACCAACAATCAGAATACTAAAGAGTGGTTGCTACATTTGCTATAAATACTACTGTAATATGAGGAAGAACCAAGAGAGTATATGTTGACCTCAAACTTTATCCAAATTATCAAAAATAAAGCAAATTTCTGCAAACACTTTTAGATTATGCCAATTTTGTTTGCTACATCAAGGGCATCATAATCAGGAGTCAGCCGGACGTGCTTATTCGTACCATCAGGCCTGATAATGAAAAACACAATCAATTTAGTGTCACTAACATCAATTTAGAGAAGGCTCCAACAATGGAGGAGAGGTAAACCTTATCAAAGTGTTGACTTTTTTGGCCTGAATGTCATACATCTTCTTTATGGCTGCCTTGATCTTCTTCTTGCCAGCGCGAATGTCGACAATGAAGACAAGCGTATTGTTGTCTTCAATCTTCTTCATGGCGGATTCAGTTGTTAGTGGATATTTGAGTATTTGGTAATGGTCAAGCTTGTTTCATGGAAGAGCACTGATTCTGGGGTACTTCGGTTCCCTCGACTTCTTCAATGTCTTAGGTCAGTGAAAAGTTACCGAATTGCGGATCTTCTTTGCCTTCTTAATGGAGGCAGACCCTGATTTTACTGCCTTGGCCACCTTCACTGCTTGAGCTTTGGCATCAGGCTTCTTAGAGGAAGCTGCTTCAAATAAATCATGACTCAAACGAGATGGCAAAAGAGAAATGAATGACAAAATTTTGCTGAATTATGCACATAAGCATGAACTTACGGCAAATGACAATTTACACAAAATTTCCGAACACACTGCATCAGGAAATGTTTCAAAACAAATGTTCTGCAGAACATAAACAGGTAATTTTTGAATGTATTAACTAAAAATCTAGATATAGGAAGTGGGCTCAGATCATTAGAGCTAGAACAACAATCACAAGTGATTTCTACATCCACGTGAAAATTTTGAATGAACGAAGGGAAAATATGAGAAAAAATAGGTAGAGGCTGAAGAGCAATGCCACAGATGATGAAAGCCCAAAAGGAAAATTGTAACACAAATTTGTGAAAAAAGTATAACAAATTAAAATTGGATAACTACAACGTACAAAGGTAGGAACAAATAACAGTATTGTAACGAGATTGTTATTGGAATTGACAACAATAACTAAGTCTTTATCCCACTAGGTAGGGGTAACTACATAAATCCTTATTTACATTGCACTCTATCAACTCATTTAGTTCCAAGCATGCAAGATCATTCTTTATGATTGTGATGTCCCGGCTGCCGATACTCGACCCCTCTTTTTACACTGGGCCAAACCACCGGCAACCGAGGCGTCAGATTTAAAATTTTACAACATATCAATAAAACATCCATTTTCTGCCGCAACTTGCGGTACCTCACACCATGTCCCGTGATCCATTTAGTGCAATACCTGCAACCAAAATTGGCAGGTAGGTAAAATAATATCCCAATAATTATAATATAACGAGAATAATCAAAATGTCAGATATCAAATTAGAATGACACAAGTAAATCATGGAATGCTCAATAATATTTAACATAAATATAAAATATAACATGCCTTATATTAAAAAAATTATCATCATAATTATTTCATAATAACATAATATTATTCTGCTTAGTGATGTGGATCTGTCATTTTCATACCCGTTCACCTAAAAGCCTGACAAAAGTTTCTTTAATTTGTTATCCTAAAGGCCTTGATAGAAGCCGCACCATACATCAGAGATTTCATTTTAGGACATCACCCTACGTACACTCTCTGCTCTCATCAGAATAACACATAATAGGCAACTTTCTGCCCTCGTCGGATCTTGATATACAAATATTCATTAGTACCACATCACCTCACAGATCATCAAATTCATCTTATTTCTATGTCCAAATAATAGAATATATGATATAATATCACAATTTTCCATATTCACGTAACATTAAATTAATTTCACAACATAATAGTAATTCAACATCAATTTTAGGAAAAGAATTACCTATCGATTATATCGTTAAATAATGCTCGGAATTCCCTCTCTAGCTTTTCTTTTCTTCCTCTTCCTTCTTCTCTTTCTTCTCCTTCTTCTCTTTCTTCTCCTTCTTCTTCTTCTTTTCCTTCTTCCTTTTTCTTTTCTTCTCTGTTTTTCCTCAGCAGCTGCCGCTGCCGCTGCTTGCTTGGCTTGGCGGAAGAAGGCGGAAGGCAGAGGAGGAAATATACTTAAAATCCCCCTTTTTTTGTTTGTTTATCTGCCACACGGCAGAGAAGAAGGGAAAAGGTGGCTGCTGGCTGCAGCCGGCAGCTGGCAGCCCCAGTCCCTAACTATTATTTTTTGGAGAAATTACTATTTAGTCTCCTAACTTTCATATCCTTATAACTAGGTCAAAAATTATTTATTCTAAGTCCTAAATCACTCATTTTGAGTTCAAATCAACCCTAATTTTAAAATCCATCAATCAAATTTTGGGATGTTACCATAATTTTCTGTTGTCTCTTTTGGTCATCCCTTTTTTTTTATATGAGCAAGATTCATAACTCAACTCTCCTTACTAAGGCTTATAATGGTTTATGATTTATACATTCAAGCAATCTAAGATGATTTTCTCTAAGCTTATCCTCAATTGAGACTACTCAAACTTTCTTGTGGATGTACTTATTTCTTATTATATCTTCCACCATCTCTACAATACTTATTTTATCTGTATAATTTTACATTATAAGTCACCATTTAACATCATATAACAATGCTGGTTTAAAAAAAAATTAAGCTCAAATGCTAAAATCGCCTTGATTGAAAAATCTGAGATAAAAAATTAGAAACAGATGACTTATCCTACAACAAGCACTCACTGTACGACAATCTACACAATTTTTCACCAAAGGTAAAACAATTTTTGAGGTTCACACAGAGCACAACTCAAAAAGTGTAAGCTTCCAGCCATGTAGAAAAACAAATCATGTTGACTAACACCACCAAGGGAGCACGGGAATTGCTGATTGATGCTTGCGAAACAAAGGATAAATTCAAAAATTCATGATTATATAACAAACACAAACTAAATAACAAACTAAACTTGCAATAAAATTGATTTTAACAACTAATCTAGGACCATCAACACATATCACACTTTACACAGGTGAAGAGAAGGGTGGAAGATCTCTCATAAGACACATCAAAACAAGGTTCTCAGCATGCATCAAAGTCTATTCAGTATTTCAAAAGATTGGTCAACTACTAATAAGCGAAACCACTTACACCTCTCTAATTAATATGTTACATCATTCATGGCACACTTATACAGAACTGTGCATGAATAGACTTGTTTGATTGATACATGTCTGATGCTGTTAATTCCATACCAGTAGAGTATAATTAATATCAAAATCCAACTAAATATAGAAGATTTGTTTGAATTAATACAAAGTAATAATATTAGCGAATTATAGGTTAATGCTTTATGATAATACCCTTAAGAGTATAACAATGCCATTAAAAACAAAATATTCAAAGTAGGTAGATTATTCAATTTAGAAATACTCAAAAGTTAAAAGTATTAGACATACACTTCTCACATTGTAGGATGAACCTGTATACTTTATTGCAATACGCAACAGATGCGAGAAACATTGTAATATTAGAGTTGTATTTGCTTTTATCCATCTAAAAATTATTGTAATATTACAATCATAACTAACCAGAAAATATTTACATAATATTATCAAGTATTTAAAATATGAATTATATTTTGGAGTATTCCAAAATATTATAAAATCTTACTTAATTTTGAGAATCATTCTTTACGAAAAAAAAATGGAATACTCCTGAACAATATTTGACTATCAAAAGAATGTGCATCAGAGCGGAGAAGCTTCAAGTACTAGTAAACTATAGAATTATGTCAGAATACATTTCAATGGTAGTTGACAATTCATAAAATGTTATATAACAAATAAAACACCATAAAACATACTAGTTTTACAAAAAAACAATCAAGACTTTATCCCACCAAGTGGGATCGAGTACATGAATCTTTTATTTTCATTGCACTCTATAAAATAATAGCTCCTTATTTAGTTCTATATAAGATCGTTCCTTATAGTTTCTTATCATGTTATTTTTTTGTCTTCCTCTTGTTTTTTTATATGGGTAAAAATCAAATAATTCAACTCATATTAATGAAGCTTCTATCAACCTATAAAATATAAGCCCAACCAACAAAGCCAACTCTCTAAGCTCAGCCTCAATTGATGCTACTCGAATTTGAGTGCATAAAAACTTGAGTAATTGAAATTACACAGTGCATAGTGAGTTACTACTGTGTAATTAAGTTGCATTATGGTATTTCCACGCACTTGAGGTCTTTCCATAGTGAACTCAAATGACAGATGAAATACTAACATAAATACTAAAAAACATGCTTATTTAGTCAATATTTATAAAAGGAGCTAGGGGAATATAGTAAATACATAAGAAATCATATTCTAGTACTTCAAAATGTCCCAATGCATTTTAGTACTATTCATTAATTACTCTCACATACAGACAACAATTGATTTACAAATGCATCAATCAATCTTCCAATTATTACAATCCATGCGGACCATGCCTAGGTACTGTTAAATAGCAATCAAATATATTTCAAGATTTTAAATATGAGTACTATTAAAAAATAATTTAATATATGATTGAAATACTATGAGTTCTCATACCAGTCTAATACTATTACTATAATTTTAAGTACAAAACATATGAGTATTCAGCAATGCACAAACTATAGATTAAATTGCGCATAATATCAGAGTGCACATTAGGCTACAAAATGAAGGAGGATACCATATAGGTGTACACGAGTAACATGTGCGCAAAAATATTTTATTATATTTAATAACATATTACTTAACGGGACTCGAGCACTATAAAAATGCATATCATAATAGGTAAAAAAATTCATTAAGACCCTGTTTGGCGCGAGGACCAAATCAGGACCAAAGTAATACTAATTTAAAATACAACAATAATAATAATAATAAATAAAATTTTTTAATCATTCTACACAAATTCTGATATAAAAAAATATTATTTTACTTCATATACTCAATAATTTTTAATAAAAATATATACTTTATCACATCTTAGACCAAAATATTCGAATCGAGTATTTTGGTCTAGGATGTAAAATAAAATTAATTTTTTTATTATTGAGTATGTGAAGTAAAATAATGTTTTTTATATTGAATCAAAAATGTCTCGAAGCCACTGTTAGAAACCACAAATATAGATGGCATACCATGGATAACAGTGATTTCACATCAATTTAATCCTTTTAACGTTAACCACATGAGGCATAACAGGGTTAAGAATCAAAAGGCAGAATCTATAAACTTGGCAGCCTTATTTGATTAATATCAATACATACTAATAATTAACTTTTGGGTCATTTGCATGCATAATACTCAAAAACTATATTATTCACATCTCAAACACCAAATTTTTAGTACTTTATATGCACACCGAAAGTGATTGCAAATTAAAATTTTGATTATATTGCAAGGTATTATCCCCTATATATTGAACCCTTCTCTACAAAGTTCATCCTTTTACTAAAAATGACGATGAAAATAATAAGAATGAGGCCAAAAATACAAATAATAAGAATTTGATGTTCAATAAAACATTTTAAGTACTTTTACATGTAAGTGCCCCCCAAATTTCACCTAGAAAAACTGCATCCTACATTCACGAGAATAAGCACTACATCTTATCT
Source organism: Apostasia shenzhenica (assembly GCA_002786265.1). Classification (NCBI taxonomy): domain Eukaryota; kingdom Viridiplantae; phylum Streptophyta; class Magnoliopsida; order Asparagales; family Orchidaceae; genus Apostasia; species Apostasia shenzhenica. The sequence goes on along the minus strand of KZ452995.1, from coordinate 1,523,299 downwards.
TTTCAACTTTGGTAAAAATAAAGAACAATAACAAATCATAAGCTTTGAGTTCATTTACCTTTAGCAAGTGGCGCCATCTGGTAACAGTCTCAGGGCAGTTGTCGGACCGGACCTGGAACCGGTCCGGTTCGCTCTGGTTCCAACCGGTTCTGGACCTGGTTAGCTTAGCTTGGATCTGGTCTGAGTCCAATCCGGATCCATTTATTTAGGTCGAGTCGGGTCAATCGGGTAAATTAATTTAAAAATATATAATTTAGGTATTTTATAAAAAAATATTTTATATTTTGTAATATTTCTGAAAAAATTAACATAAAAAAATTTCTAAAAAATATTGTTAATATTAATGAATTTATTTACAAAAATTAATTACAGTTCATGCAAATATTTCACATTACAAAAAAAATTATTTGTCGTAATTACAAAGAATTCTTCTCGAGTACTCTTCCTCTTCTTCTGAACTATTATCTTTAAATTCGTCCACGAATTATACTGTTAATTTCGTGACTTAGCAGCAAACCAATTCTGTAGACAGGTAAGCAAAAGGGTTACAGGAGACAAACTCCTTTTGTAGTCTCCTATTATTTCTTCCTGTGCTGGAAAAGGCTGATTCAGAAGCTATAATTGAAGTTTGGGCTGCTAGAACATTTCGTGCCAAAACAGATAGAACGGGATATTGCTTTGATGAGCTTTTCCACCACTCCAATAAGCTCATATCATCATCAAATTTCTCCTGGAGATATAAATAGAACTACAACTCGTTTAAATTTGCAAGTGCTTGACTATGTGTTGTGGATTCGCCAGAAGTTGCTTTTTCTTTCTCTGTAGCAAGAGATCTTTTCGCCGTCACCGACCTAAGAACTTGAAAATGCCAGGCTTTTTCTATATTACGGTTTGTATCTCCACATGTTGCACGTTCCTGCTCGCAACCTGCTCACTATAATAAAGAGAAAATAACTTTTGGAGAGTTATAAAAACTAATGCTTTTTCGGCATCAATATTACTCTCCCAGAAATCAGAATATTCCGCGTAAAATTTCAATAGCTTCGCTTTTCTGATAAAGATCAAGCATAGCAGCTATTAAATATAAAAGTAAAATTTTTTCTCAGTATTTTTTTAAATTTTAATTCCATATCAGCAATAAAAGTTTCAAGATTAGATCTGATCTAAACTCTAAATTTTTTGAAACATTTGAAAAACATATCGTAAAAAAATAGGTGACGTCAAATAATAACAACCTGAAAAGCTTTCAGTATACGCCTTAAAAGTAGACAATTTGAAAATCTTTTTTAGAAAAATTTAATAATAAGAACATAATTGAAGGTCATGATTAAGTATATATGAATTGTAAAAAACAGTTAGCAAATCTTCATATAGTAAAAATGATTCGAATAAATGATGAAGTGAATTCCATTTAGTTTCTATAGGTAATAAAAATTTTACATAATTTTTTGCGGCATTTACGCAAACAAGTTTTCATTCACGCCTAACGTTTGAATTTAAATAAATTTATTTTGCAACATGATTAAATTTATCGATAATTAAATATTCGGAATTAAAAGGATTAGAAACACATAAGTTTATGATATGACAAGCACATCTAACATGAAAAAGCTAACCATAAAGCGAATATTTTAAAAATTACTGTAAAAAATTGACTATAGAATTATTATTTGAGGCATTATTCAAAGTAATAGAAAAAAATTTTATTTTCTATAGCATAAATTTTACAAACATTACGAATGTAAGAAAAAATGATTGAACTTGTATGAGCCTCATCTAATATATTTAAAGATAACATTCATTTCTGCATTCCCCACTGTTCATCGATCCAATGACAAATAACAACTAAGTAACTAACGTCACTAATGCTATTCCAAATATCAGATGTTAAACTAACCCTACAACTAATACTACTGAGGTGTTGAATAAGTGATTTTCTATATACTTCGTACATTGTACAATTTTTTTTAAGTATATGCCTAAAAATACGGTTATATTGAGATTGTAAATATAGAATGATATATTCTAAAAAGCCCTCATTTTCACATATTATAAATGGTTGTTCGGTTCGTACAACAAATCAAAATAAACCTCTGCATGCTTTATTATTTCTAAAAGACCATGGCATAGTTCCACTCTGAGAATTCAGTTGTGTTTGAGTTTGCTCTACAGTAGCAGGTTGGCATGTTCTTTAATCAAACTTATGAAATCTAACTACGTGCTTCTTAAATGTACCACCATCGGTACCACCATATTTGTATGACTATTGTTTTTTACAAATTTTACAAATAATAACGTATTCGAGTCTCTAAGAGTTGCTATTAGGTTTAATTTGTAATTCAAAAAATTCTCGTACCTTATTGTGTTTCGTTCGAGATTTGTTAGATACTTCAAGATTGAATTGACCGATCAATGCCGGTGCCAACATCTCCACTTGCCTTAGGATTATATTCGTCAAATAGGTCAAGATCAGGTTCTGAAGTTTCGTCAAAATTCTCACCAAGTGCAGGAAGACGATCGAGTTCTGGAACGTAATTCGAATCCACATTTCGTTAGCAACTTGAGAAAGGAACGCTGAGAATCGACGTTGGGAAGCCATTAAAACATATTTGCAGAATTTTTGACAAAACAGAAAAATAAAAAAATTTAATGAAAATTGTAGGAATTCTCTTCACAAATTTCTACTATTTATAGAGATTTCAATACATGCTAAAAAGTTTAAAATGACTTTAAAACGGTCATTTTAGAATTTAAAACGATCATTTGACCGTTGCTGGGAGCAAAAAGGGTCAAATGACCGTTTCATTATAAAAAAAATTGATTTTATTACAAAAATAATATATACAATGCAACTGGCAGCATTAATGCTGCCAGCTGCAATGCATGGGCCATGGTGCCGCGCGGGCGCTGCTCCCAATATATATATTTTTTTAAATTGGAACTGGATAACCGGTTCTACAAGTGCAGAACCGGTCCGGACCGGTTCTACGTCCCGGAACCGGTTAGAACCGGTCTGGTTCAACCGATTCTGGACCGAACCGGTTCAACTCAAACACAACTGAATTCTCAAAGTCGAACTATGCCATGGTCTTTTAGAAATGATAAAGCACGCAGAGATTTAGTTCGATTTGTTGTATGAACTGAACAACTATTTACAATACGTGAAAAAGAGGAATTTTTAGAATGCATTATTCAATATTTACAACCTCAATATGACTGTATTTCTAGGCATACACTTAAAAAAGACTGTATGCCAATGTACGAAAAATATAAAAATCTCTTATTTAACACCTCAGTAACATTAGTTGTAGTGTTAGTTTAACATTCGATATTTAAACTACATTAGTAGCGCGAGTTACTTAGTTGTTACTTATCATTTGATCGATGAATAATGGGGAATACAGAAATAGATATTATCTTTAGATGGGGCCCATAAAGGTTCAACTATTTTTTCTTACATTCGTAATGTTTGTAAAATTTATTCTATAGAAAATAAAATTTTTTCCTATTACTTTGAATAATGCCTCAAATAATAATTCTACGGTTAATTTTTTACAGTAAATTTTAAAATAAACGCTTTATGGTTAGCTTTTTCATGTTAGATGTGCTTATCATATCATAAACTTATGTGTTTCTAATCCTTTTAATTCCGAACATTTAATTATCGATAAATTTAATCATGTTGCAAAATAAATTTATTTAAATTCAAACGTTAGGCGTGAATGAAAACTTATTTGCGTAAATGCCGCAAAAAATTATGTAAAATTTTCATTACCTATAGAAACTAAATGGAATTCACTTCATCATTTATTCGAATCATTTTTACTATACGAAGATTTGCTAACTGTTTTTTACAATTCATATATACTTAATCATGACCTTCAATTATGTTCTTATTATTGAATTTTTCTAAAAAAGATTTTCAAATTGTCTACTTTTAAGGCGTATACTGAAAGCTTTTCAGGTTGTTATTATCCAACGTCGCCTATTTTTTTACGATATGTTTTTCAAATGTTTCAAAATGTTTTTAGAGTTTAGATCAGATCTAACTCTTGAAACTTTTATTGCTGATATGAAATTAAAATTTAAAAAAAATACTGAAAAAAAAATTTACTTTTATATTTAATAACTGCTATGCTTGATCTTTATCAGAAAAGCGAAGTTATTGAACTTTTACGCGGAATATTCTGATTTCTTGGGGAGTAATATTAATGCCGAAAAAGCATTAATTTTTATAACTCTCCAAGAGTTATTTTCTCTTTATTATAGTGAGCAGGTTGCGAGTAGGAACGTGCAACATGTGGAGATACAAACCGAAATATAGAAAAAGCCTGGCATTTTCAAGTTCTTAGGTCGGCGATGGCGAAAAGATCTCTTGCTACAGAGAAAAAAATAGCAACTTCTGGCGAATCCACAATACATAGTCAAGCACTTGCAAATTTAAACGAGTTGTATTCTATTTATATCTCCGGGAGAAATTTGATGATATGAGCTTATTGGAGTGGTGAAAAAGCTCATCAAAGCAATATCCCGTTCTATCTATTTTGGCACGAAATGTTATAGCAGCCTAAACTTCAATTATAGCTTCTGAATCAGCCTTTTCCACCACAGGAAGAATAATAGGAGATTACAAAAGTAGTTTGTCTCCTGCAACCCTTTACATGCTTACCTGTTTACAGAATTGGTTTGCTGCTGAGTCATGAAATCAACAGTATAATTTCGTGGACGAATTTAAGGATAACAGTTCAGAAGAAGAAAAAGAGTACTCGAGAAGAATTCTTTGTAATTACGATGAATAATTTTTTTGTAATGTGAAATATTTGCATGAACTGTAATTAATTTTTGTAAATATATTCGTTAATATTAACAATATTTTTTAGAAATTTTTTTATGTTAATGTTTTCGGAAATATTACAAAATATAAAATATTTTTTTTATAAAATACATAAATTATATATTTTTAAATTAATTTACCCGATTGACCCGACCCGACCTAAATATATGGATCCGGATTGGACTCAGACCAGATCCAAGCTAAGCTAACAGGATCCGGAACTGGTTGGAATCGGTTGGAACCAGACCGGATCGGTTCAAGGTCCAACCAGAACCGGACTTGGAACCGGTAGAACCAATCCGGTCCGATTAGGGCTGCTTATTGGACCGATTCGACCCGGAATCGAACCTAAACCGGTCTAGTAAGAACCCGTTCGGTCCAGAACTGGTTGAACCGGACCAGTTCTAACCGGTTCCGAGCCGCAGAACCGGTCTGGACTGATTTTGTGTAAGCAGAATCGGTTATCCGGTACGGTTCATTTAATAAAAAAAAAATTGGGGCAGCGCCCGCGCATGCGTCGCGCGGGCACTGCCCTTACCCCAATGTAAGCTGCAGCTGGCAGATTACATCTGCCAGCTGCAGATATTATTAAAAAAAAAAATCTTTTTTAAATTGAACGATCATTTGACCGTTGCAATTTTGTAAACTGTCAAATGACCGTTTTAAAATCTAAAATGACCGTTTTAAGGTCATTTTAGACTTTTTAACATGTATTGAACTTTCTATAAATAGTACAATTTTTGTTATGATAATTCGTACAATTTTCATCAAATTTTTCTGTTCTTCTGCTCTGTTAAAAAATCTGCAAACACGTTTTAATGGCTTCCCAACGTCGATTTTCTGGCGGTTCTTCCTCAAGTCGCCATGGG
>KZ452995.1:1502548-1515679 GCA_002786265.1 Apostasia shenzhenica | reverse complement strand
AAGAAGAGGATGAGTACTCGAGAAGAATTCTTTGTAATTACGACGAATAAATTTTTTATGTAAAATATTTGTAAATATTTTTGTTAATATTAATAAAATTTCTTAGAATTTTTTTTATGTTAATTTTGTCAGAAATATTACAAAATATATAATTTTTTTATAAAATGTATAAATAAATATATTTTTTAATTAATTTACCCGATTGACCAGACTCGACCCAATTATCTAGATCCGGACCGGACTCGGACCGGATCCAAGGCCACCTAACCGGTTCCGGACCGGATCCAGAACCGGTTGGAACCGGACCGGAACCGATCCGGTCCGGTCCGGTAACCACCCCTAGGTCCGACAACCACCCTGAGGTAACACGCAGTGAGGCCTCAACAATGAAGTTACCTGCACAAGTTTTCTAATTGAGCATCATGACGATAGGCAGGCAATTTTTCTACCAATAACTTGGCTATCTAATTACACCCACTAAATCCTAATGATCTACTTAACAGAAAAGAGAGAATATAAAATTAATATCACTGACAATACAAGTGAGCAATTTAAAATAAAAACCCTTTCTATCAAATAACATACGCATATTCCGAAAAAAAGCCAAATGCTCTCATAACAAATAGAATAGTCATAAATAATTAAATTTATAACTTAATAAACTAAGGCCTCATTTGGTTGGAGGAATAACTAAAAATCTTATTTTATTTTTTTACATCTCATCCTACACAAATTCTAACATTAAACAATCACTTTATTTCATATTCAACACAATTTTTAAAATAACTAACTCACTTTATTTCACATCATACATATTTTTCAAAATTTTCACAAAATGTCTCAAACAAAACAGAGCCTAAGTTTGTATTTGGGAAAGTTATGCAGTTAAAAGTTAAAAACAAAGAGCAACATTTGTGGCAAGCATGGTTTTACACAATTATATTCGACGCCATCATACTAAATTAGACAAACATTTCAAACGATATGACTAAGATAAGGATTTCATCTATGCAGAAGCATATGATTATCAAACAGAAAACTCGCAAGCAAATACCAGTGGAAACAACTACGAGAAAACCACTATTGTTGGGGATGATGGAGACGATAGGAGATATATGATAGATCTTCACGATTATATAGCTGAAGAGTTGATAGACGATTGAATTTGAAGTGAGAGCCTTAGGTGATGATTGGTGTATACAATTTTATGAATTTTTATTCAATAATCTTGTTGTTTAAATGTATTTTATGAAAATAATATATTTCATATTCTTCTTCTCCATCAAAAATAACATAATAAAAAAATCTGATTCTGCACATATAACATATACTATATGACTTTATAAATATAATCAAATTTATACATAATAAATAACAAAATGTAGTAAGTATTAATATAATGATTAAATTTTGTAGATTCATTATTTATAATGATTGAACATATATTTCAAACATCTATTAACAATATAAATACAATTATTCTATCCAAATATAACATTTACAAATAATAATAATACATTAATATAAATATTATTTCATAAATGAAATAATATATATAATAAAATATGTTATTAATATATGATTATTTTTTAAAATTATCTTCTACATGCCTAATTTAGTCAAAAACATTGTCTAATTATATAGCATAATAGTTTTTATCAAACAATACTGTTTTTTACAGCAGCTTTTCACAGTAGTTTGCCAACAACAAAAAAACCTTTTAAAACATCGGCCTTTCGTACAGCTATAAAATGCGATATTTTTAAAAAGCTAAAGAATGCCAAATATAGCTTAAGTAAAACTCAAATAACAGCTTCTATCCTTTCAAGTCTAAGCTACACAATAAGCAGTAAATTTCTTCAGAAATAGTAAAAGTCGAGGACTTGCTAGTACTGGTCAAAGCGATAATGCCATATTTAACAAAAAAAAAAGAAACAAAAACAAGGAAGATCACAATCAGACATGCGGAATCACAACGCAATCTACAAAACATATAAAGATCCACAAATCAAAAACCTAGTTTGCCTTTAAGGCGTTCCACATCACAAGATATAAAAAAGGGTAAAGTGAACAACTGAGAGCATAAATGCAGACGATTGGGAGAGCTATTAGACAAGAAGGAGGCGATTGTAACATGAAAAGAAAACCGAAAAAAGAATTAAAATAAAGCAAACATTTTCCGATACCTCAGATTTTGAAGGAAAAGAATTTGAACACAATTTAAATATTGAGACCTATAAGTGAGGAGAGAGTAAGGATTTAGAACCTCTGCCGAGATTTCAGAGAAAGAAATGTACTCGCAGTGGAGAGCAACCCTACAGAGCGGGACGAGCAGGAAGTCGCGACTAGGGTTAGGCTGGAAGAATTTATCGGGTAATAAATCTAAGGACATTTACATAAGGGATTTTTACATAAAGGACATGAAAATTTATACGAAATTACGCATTTCACCATCAATTCATAAATATTACCACTATCACACCATATTCATTTAAATTTTACGCATTTCACATATTTCACACTATATTCTTTGATGGTGAACTTCACATTTCTAAATTGGTCTTGATCTTAACTATATTATTAATATATTAATTAAATACTATAAATAAATTAATTTATATAAATAATAATTTAAATATTTATGAATTTATGTATTTTAATTTATTTATCTTATTTAAAATTTCCAATTAGGATGCCGAATTTAAATCAATATGACTATAATTTTTAATTGGAGTAAGAAAATTGATGTTTTTACAGTAAAAAATAAAAATATATATTAGAATTTAAATATTAATGAATTTGTGTATTTTAATTTACATATAATATTATAAAGTATATGAAATATGTGAAATATGTGAAATGCGTAAAATTTAAATGAATATGGTGTGATGGTAGTAATATTTATGAATTGATGATGAAATTGGTAATTTCGTGTAAATTTCATGTCCTGTACGTAAAAACTCCTTTACATAAATGCTGCCCAACTATATTATATTTAAGGGTGAGAACGGGTCCGAGTTCGAGTTCGAGCTGAGCCAGGTGCGGTCCGAACTAGACTCGTATTAATTCAATTCGAGTTTGAATTGGCTCATTTCAACTACGAGCTGGCTCGAATTTTTTTCTTAAAAAAATGACTTTGTTAGGATTTTAAATTAAATTAATTATGTCTATCAAATTACTTTATAGATATCATAATCACAATTAGCATATATATATTTGTAAAAGTAATAAATAATTACAATAAATAATTGAATATATTATTAATATTTTAAAAAAATAAAAATCTAGTCAATTTGATTCGATCCAATTTTGATTCATTGCTTGGCTCAATAATTTGAGCTGATTTCGATTCGAGCTAAATATCGATCTGAATATCGAGCAACTATCAATGTTTGAGTCAAGCTTTCACCCTTGATTATATTGTATATTTTTTAAAGAAATTAGAGGCCAAAGGCCATAGCGAAGAAAAATAAAAATAAAATAAAATAAAATATATTTTAAATGCTAATCATCTGTCTACTTCACTAACAAAATAAAATTCCATATCAGAAATAATCAAAACATAGTCACTTGTATATGTTTATGATATTTGTCATATAATGATAATAATGAATTAATAAAATAAATAGTTTGATAAATCATTAAATATATCAATATAGTAACAAATAATTATATATATCATTATTTAGATCAAATACATAAATATATAACAAATTAATTTCTAAAAGTATCTATGTTGACATAAGAAGAGGGGAGTCTCAAGAGACAGCGATACGCAGAAAGTTAAGCCTGACGATTAAGGCTTAAAATGAGCCTCTCTCTTCTGCGTGGTCGCGTGAGGCCAACAGGAGAGTAACAAGCATGCAAGCCTCATATAGGAGAAATTATTATGTCCAGCAAGCGAGCTATGTCAGCAGTTTACTCGCCAATCATCAGTGCCAAGCAGGTAAGCAGGCTACAAACAATAAGTTGTTAAGTTACCGAATGAACTGTTTGGTTGGCAAAATAAATTGTCTAGTAGCCGATCAGATGGTCAATTCGCTTTAATCGAACAATCTGTTTGGCTACTAGATCTAATAAGTATTTGTCTAAAAAAATAACACAGCTTGAGATCAAGTATGTATTCATTAGAAATAGTATCATACGTACCCACATCTTTTTTAATTAATACCTGCTTAATTTCAAGTTATATCTACTTTTTTTGGACAAATACTTGTTTTAATACTTGTTTAGTGGTCAAACGGACAGTCTACTCAAAGCAAGCAAACAGTCTAGTCGGAGTGAACAGATGATCCGATTAACCAACCAGACGGTTCATTCGGTCGCTTGACAACTTAATGTTATTTGCAACATTTTGCATAAAATAGGGCCCACTCACCTATGTGGCACTCACCTATGTGGCACCTCATAATTGGCGAACAAACTACTAATGCTGTTCCTTTGCTAGATGCAATAATTTCTCCCAGTTACTCTCCTGCTTGGCTGCCGGCCACTCTCCCGCGGGCCCGTGCGAGGGAACAAAGAGAGAGGTCCACCTTCATATAGATAAGATTAAAGTCAAATTACATATATTCTCTTGAAATACAAAAAAAAAAACTAATTGACTACTCACATAATTGCTTGTATTCAGTTAAAATAACTTATTATGCAATGAATCGTACTCTAAATACTTGTACTCTCCTTGAATTCAACGTAATAAAATGAATAGCTGCAAAAACATCTCTATTCAACACAAATTCATTGAAATGTCCTAAATCAATCAATACCTAAAAGGCCCAATTCTCTTAAGATCGATCGATATCTTGACAAAAAATATATAATTATAAGTATTACATTAAAACGCAATCAAATGTCACAAATAGATCGCCAAATATTAATTTTTGATTGAAATACATTAATATAGTAAACATTAGGTGTGTAATCAGAGTATTAAGTTATAACATACAATAAACACTAATTGAATACTCACACAATTGCTTGTATTCAATTAAAATAACATATTATACAATGAATCGTACTCTAAATGCTTGTACTCTACTTGAGTTCAACGTAATGCAATGAATAGCTACAAAAATATCACTATTCAACTCAAATTCATTAATATGTTATAAATCAATCTCTAAAAGACTTTATTCTCTTAAAATTGATCGATATACTGCCAAAAAGATGCCAAATTGTAAGTATTACATTAAAATACAATCAAATGCCCCTAATAGATCGCCAAATATCAATTTTCGATTGAAATACATCAATATAGCAAATATCAGATTTGTAATCAGAGTATTATGTTAAAAAACCTTCATATAGACAAGATCAAAGTCAAATTGTAAATATTCTCTTCAAATATAATAAAAACTAATTGAATACTCATACAACTGTTTGTATTCAATTAAAATAACTTATTATGCAATGCATCATTTTCTAAATGCTTGTACTCCTTTTGAATTCAACGTAATGCAATGAATAGCTGCAAAAACATCACTATTCAACTCAAATTCATTAATATGTCCTAAATAGTCCCTAAAAGGCCCTATTCTCTTAAGATTGATTGATATACTGACAAAAAAAATATGTAATTATAGGTATTACATTAAAACGCAATCAAATATCCCAAATGGATCACCAAATATCAATTTTTGATTGAAATACAACAATATAGCAAACATTAGGTGTGTAATCAGAGTATTATGTTAAAAAACCTTCATATAAAAAGATTAAAGTCAAATTACGTATATTCTCTTCAAATACAAAAAACAACTAATTGAGTACTCACACAATTACTTGTATTCAGTTAAAATAACTTATTATGCAATGAATCGTACTCTAAATACTTGTACTAAACTTTAAATCAATGGAATGCAACGAATAGCTGCAAAAATATTACTATTCAACTCAAATTCATTGAGATGTCTAAAATCAGTCCCTAAAAGAATTTATTCTCTTAACATTGATCAATATACTAATAGAAAGATGTGTAATTATAAGTATTATATTAAAACACAATCAAATTTCACTAATAGATCGGCAAATATAATTTTTCAATTGAAATACATCAATATAGCAAACATTAGATATGTAATCAGAGTATTATGTTAAAAAAACTTCATATAGATAAGATCAAAATTAAATTGCATATATCCTCTTCAAATACAATAAAAACTAATTGAATACTCATACAATTGCTTGTATTCAGTTAAAATAACTTGTTATATAATAAATCGTACTCTAAATGCTTGTACTCCACTTGAATTCAACGTAATACAATGAATAGCTGCAAAAACATCACTATTCAACTCAAATTCATTGATATGTTCTAAATCAGTCCCTAAAAGAGTCAATTCTCTTAAAATTGATCGATATACAGATAAAAAAATATGTAATTGTAGATATTACATTAAAACGCAATCAAATATCCCTAATAGATCGCCAAATATCGATTTTCAATTGAAATACATCGATATAGCAAATATTAGATGTGTAATTAGAGTATTATGTTAAAAAAGCTTCATATAGATAAGATTAAAGTTAAATTACATATATTCTCTTCAAATATAATAAAAACTAATTGAATACTCACACAATTGCTTGTATTTAGTTAAAATAAAATATTATACAATGAATCATATTCTAAATGCTTGTACTCCACCTGAATTCAACGTAATGCAATGAATAGCTACAAAAACATCACTATTCAACTCAAATTTATTGATATGTCCTAAATCAGTACTTAAAAGGCCCTGTTCTCTTAAGATTGATCGACATACTGACAAAAAGATGTGTAATTGTAGGTATTACAATACAACACAATCAAATATCCCTAATAGATAGCCAAATATCAATTTTCGATTGAAATACATAAATATATCAAATATTAGGTGTGTAATAAAAGTATTATTGTAAAAAAAAACCTCCATATAAATAAGTTCAAAGTCAAATTGCATATAGTCTCTTCAAATACAACAAAAACTAATTGAATACTCACACAATTGCTTTTATTCGGTTAAAATAACTTATTATGCAATGAATCGTACTCTAAATACTTGTACTCCACTTGAATTCAACGTAATGCATTGAATACCTGCAAAAACATCACTATTCAATTGAAATTCATTGATATGTCATAATTCAGTCCCTAAAAGACCCTATTCTCTTAAACTTGATCGATATACTGATAAAAAGATGTGTAATTATAGGTATTACATTAAAACACAATCAAATGCCCTTAATAGATCGTCAAATATCAATTTTTGATTTAAATATATCAATATAACAAATATAAGATGTGTAATCAGAGTATTATGTTAAAAAATCTTCATATAGACAACATCAAAGTCAAATTACAAATATTCTCTGCAAATACAATAAACACTAATTGAATACTCACACAATTGCTTGTATTCAGTTAAAATAACTTTTTTTTTCTAAATTGGCTAAACACACGTAGAGTGTGCTGTCAATTAAAATAACTTATTATGCAATGAATAGTTTTCTAAATGCTTGTACTCCCCTTGAATTTAATGTAATGCAATGAATAGCTGCAAAAACATCATTATTCAACTCAAATTTATTGATGTGTCCGAAATCAGTCCCTAAAAGGCCCAATTCTCTTAAGATTGATCTATACTGATAAAAAGATGTGTAATTGTAGGTATTACATTAAAACGCAATCAAATATCTTAAATGGATCACAAATATCAATTTGTGATTGAAATACATCAATATATAGCAAACATTAGATGTGTAATCAGAGTATTATGTTAAAAAACTTTCATATAGACAAGATTAAAGTCAAATTCCATATATTCTCTTCAAATATAATACAAAGTAATTGAATACTCACACAATTACTTGTATTCAGTTAAAATAACTTATTATGAAATGAATCGTACTCTAAATGCTTGTATACCACTTGAATTCAATGTAATGCAACGAATACCTGCAAAAACATCACCATTCAACTGAAATTCATTGATATGTCATAAATGAGTCCCTAAAAGACCATATTCTCTTAACATTGATTAATATACTGACAAAAAGATGTATAATTATAGGTATTACATTAAAACACAACCAAATGTCCCTAATAGATCGCTAAATATTAATTTTTAATTGAAATATATCAATATAGCAAATATTAGGTGTGTAATTAGAGTATAATATTAAAAAACCTCTATATAGACAAGTTGAAAGTCAAATTGCATATAGTCTCTTCAAATATAATAAAAACTAATTGAATACTCACACAATTGCTTTTATTCAGTTAAAATAATTTATTATGCAATGAATCGTACTCTAAATGCTTGTACTCAACTTGAATTCAATGTAATACAATGAATAACTGCAAAAACATCACTATTCAACTCAAATTCATTGATATATCCTAAATGATTCCCTAAAAGAGCCTATTCTCTTAAAATTGATAAAAAGATGTGTAATTGTAGGTATTACATTAAAACGTAATCGAATGTCCCTAATAGATCGTCAAATATCAATTTTCTGTTGAAATACATCAATATAGTAAAATATTAGGTGTGTAATAAAAGTATTATGTTAAATAACCATCAAATAGATAAGATTAAAGTTAAATTACATATATTCTCTTAAAATACAATAAACACTAATTAAATACGATTGTGTTTTTATATAATACCAATAATTACACTTCTTTGTGTCAGTATATCAATCAATTTTAAAAGAATAGCGTCTTTTACGGACTGATTTATGTCATATCAATGAATTTCAGTTGAATAGTGATATTTTTGCAGCTATTCATTGTATTACGTTGAATTCAAGGGACTTTACAATAATTTAGAGTATGATTGATTGCATAATTTCTTTTTTTAACTGAATACAAACAATTGTGTGAGGATTCAATTAGTTTTTATTATATTTGAAGAGAATATATACAATTTGACTTTGATCTTGTCTATATGAAGGTTTTTTAACATAATACTCTGATTACACGCCTAATATTTGCTATAATAATGTATTTCAATCAAAAATTAATATTTGGCGATCTATTAGGGACATTTGATTGTGTTTCAATGTAATACCTACAATTAGACATTTTTTTGTCAGTATATCGATTAGTTTGAATAGAATAGTGTCCTTTAGGGACTAATTTATGACATATCAATGATTTTCAGTTGAATAGTGATGTTGTTGCAGCTATTCATTGTATTGCGTTGAATTCAAGTTGAGTACAAGCATTTAGAGTACGATTCATCTCATAATAAGTTATTTTAACAGAACACAAGCAATTGTTTGAGTATTCATTTAGATTTTATTGTATTTGAAGAGAATATATGCGATTTGACTTTGATCTTATCTATATGAAGGTTTTTTAGCATAATACTTTGATTACACACCTAATGTTTGTTATATTGATGTATTTCAATCGATAATTGATTGAGTTTTAATGTAATACCTATAATTATGCATCTTCTTGATAGTATATTGCTCAAATTTAAGAGAATAGCGTCTTTTAGGGACTGATTTATGACATATCAATGAATTTGAGTTGAATAGTGAGTTTTTGCGGCTATTCATTGCATTACGTTGAATCCAAATGGAGTACAAGTATTTAGAGTACGATTTATTTCATAATAAGTTATTTTATCTGAATACAAGCAATTGTTTGAGTATTCAATTAGTTTTTATTGTATTTGAAAAGAATATATGCAATTTGACTTTTGTCTTGTCTATATGAAGTTTTTTAACATAATACTCTGGTTACACACCTAATGTTTGCTTTATTGATATATTTTTACCGAAAATTGATATTTGGCGATTTATTAGGGACATTCGATTGCGTTTTAATGTAACACCTATAATAACGCATCTTTTTGAAAGTATATCGATCAATTTTAAGGGAATAGGGTCTTTTAGGGACTGATTTATGACATATCAATGAATTTGAGTTGAATAACTTGAGAAATCCACAAGAGAACCTAAGCAGATGTTTTTGCAGTTATTCATTGCATTACCTTGAATTCAAATGGAGTACAAGTGTTTAGAGTACAATTGTTTGTATAATAAGTTATGTTAACGAAATACAAGCAATTGTGAAAGTATTCAATTAGTTTTTATTGTATTTGAAGAGAATATATACAATTTGACTTTAATCTTGTCTATATAAAGGTTGTTTAACATAATATTCTGATTACACACCTAATATTTGGTATATTAATGTATTTCAATTGAAAATTTATATTTGCGATCTATTAGGGATATTTGATTGTGTTGTAATACCTACAATTACACATCTTTTTATCAGTATATAGATCAATTGTAAGAGAAAAGGCTCTCTTAGGGACTGATTTAGAACATATCAATGAATGTGAGTTGAATAATGATGTTTTTGTGGCTATTCGTTGTATTACACTGAATTCAAGTTGAGTACAAGCATTTAGAGTATGATTCATTGCATAATAAGTTATTTTAACTGAATACAAGTAATTGTGTGAGTATTCAATTAGTGTTTTTTGTATTTGAAGAGAATATATGTAATGTGACTTTAATCTTGTCTATTTGAAGGTTTTTTAACATAATACTCTGATTACACACCAAATGTTTGTTATATTGATGTATTTCAGCCGAAAATTGATATTTGGCGATCTATTAGGGACATTCGATTGCGTTTTAATATACTACCTACAATTACACATCTTTTTGTCCGTATATCGATCCATTTTAGGAGAATAAGATCTTTTAGGGACTGATTTAGGACATATCAATGAATTTGAGTTGAATAGTAATGTTTTTGCAGCTATTCATTGCATTACATTGAATTCAAGTGCAGTACAAGTATTTAGAGTACGATTAATTGCATAATAAGTTATTTTAAATGAATAAAAGCAATTGTGTGAGTATTCAATTAGTTTTTATTGTATTTGAAAAGAATATATGCAAATTGACTTTGATCTTGTCTATATGAAGTTTTTTAACATAATACTCTGGTTACACACCTAATGTTTGCTATGTATTTTAATCGAAAATTGATAATTGACGATTTATTAGGGACATTCGATTGTGTTTTAATGTAACACCTATAATTACGCATCTTTTTGATAGTATATCGATCAATGTTAGGGGAATAGGGTCTTTTAAGGACTGATTTATGACATATCAATAAATTTGAGTTAAATAACTTGATAAATCCACAAGAGAGAACCAAAGCAGATGTTTTTGCAGCTATTCATTGCATTACGTTGAATTCAAGTGGAGTACAAGTGTTTAGAGTACGATTCTTTGTATAATAAGTTATGTTAACGGAATACAAGTAATTGTGAAAATATTTAATTAGTTTTTATTGTATTTGCAGAGAATATATGCAATTTGACTTTGATCTTTTCTATATAAAGATTTTTTAAGATAATACTCTGATTACACGCCTAATATTTGCTATATTGATGTATTTCAATCGAAAATAAATATTTAGCGATTTATTAGGGACATTTATTGTGTTTTAATATAATACCAATAATCACACTTCTTTGTGTCAGTATATCGATTAAGTTTAAGAGAATAGGGTCTTTTAGGGACTGAATTATGACATATCTATGAACTTCAGTTGAATAGTGATGTTTTTGCAGGTATTCTTTGCATTACGTTGAATTCAAGTGATGTACAGGCATTTAGAGTACGATTCGTTGCATAAAGTTATTTTAACTAACTACAAGCAATTGTGTGAGTATTCAATTAGTTTTTATTGTATTTAAAGAGAATATATGTAATTTGACTTTAATCTTGTCTATATGAAGGTTTTTTACATACTACTCTGAATACACAGCTAATATTTTCTATATTGATGTATTTCAATTGAAAATTGATATTTGGTGATCCATTTGGGACATTTTATTGCGTTTTAATGTAATACCTACAATTACACATCTTTTTGCCAGTATATCGATCAATCTTAAGAGAATAGGGCCTTCTAGGGACTGATTTAGAACATATCAATGAATTTGAGTTGAATAGTGATATTTTGTAGTTATTTGTATTACATTGAATTCAAGGGGAGTACAAGCATTTAGAGTACGATTCATTGCATAATTTGTTATTTTAATTGAATACAAGCAATTGTGTGAGTAGTCAATTAGATTTTATTGTATTTGAAGAGAATATACGCAATTTGACTTTAATCTTATCTATATGAAGGTTTTTTAACATAATATTCTGATTACACACCTACTATTTGCTATATTGATGTATTGCAATCGCAAATTGATATTTGGCGATCTAATAGGGACATTTGATTGTATTTTAATGTAATACCTGCAATTTCACATCTTTGTGTCAGTATATCGATCAATTTTATGAGAATATGGTCTTTTAGGGACTGATTTATTATATATTAATGAATTTTTGTTGAATACTGATGATTTTGCAGCTATTTATTTCATTACGTTGAATTCAAGTGGCGTACATGCATTTAGAGTGTGATTCTTTGTATAATAAGTTATTTTAATTGAATACAAGCAATTGTGTGAGTATTCAATTAGTTTTTATTATATTTGAAAAGAATATATGCATTTTGGCTTTGATCTTGTCTATATGAAAGTTTTTTAACATAATACTCTGATTACATACCTAATTTTTGTTATATTGATGTATTTTAATAAAAGATTGATATTTGACGATAAATTTGAGAGATTTGAATGCGTTTTAATGTAAGACCTACAATTACACATATTTTCGTCAATATATCGATTACTCTTAAGAGAATAGGGCCTTTTAGGGACTGATTTAGGATATATCAATGAATTTGAGTTGAATAGTGATGTTGTTTGCAGCTATTCATTGCATTACGTTGAATTTAAGTGATGTAGAAGCATTTAGAAAATAATTCATTGCATAATAAGTTATTTTAACTGAATACAAGCAATTGTGTAAGTATTCAATTAATTTTTATTGTATTTGTAGAGAATATATGTAATTTCACTTTGATCTTGTTTATATGATAGTTTTTTGACATAATACTCTGATTACACACCAGATATTTGCTATATTGATGTATTTCAATCGAAAATTAAAATTTGGCGATCTATTAGGGACATTTGATTGTGTTTTTATGTAATACCTACAATTACACATCTTTTTGTCAGTATATTGATCAATTTTAAGAGAATA
>KZ452995.1:1402862-1500388 GCA_002786265.1 Apostasia shenzhenica | reverse complement strand
ATAGGTATTAACATTAACACAATCAAATGCCTTAATAGATCCGTCAAAATTCAATTTTTGATTTAAAATATTCAATATAAACAAATATAAGATGTGTAATCCAGAGTATTATGTTAAAAAATCTTCATATAGAACAACATCAAAGTCAAAATTACAAAATATTCCTCTGCAAATAAATAAACATCTAATTGAATACTCACAATCAATTGGCTTTGTATTCAGTTAAAATAACTTTTTTTTTGCTAAATTTGGCTATAACACCGTAGAGTGTGCTGTCAAATTAAAATAACTTAATTATGCAATGAAATAGTTTTCTAAATGCTTGTACTCCCCTTGAATTTAATGTAATGCAATGAATATGCTGGGCAAAACATTCACATTAATTTCAACCTCAAATTTTTATTGATATGTCCGAAATCAGTACCTAAGGCCCAATTCTCCTTAAAAGATTGATCTATACTGATAAAATAAAGATGTGTAATTGTAGGTATTTATTAAAAAGCAATCAAATATCTAAATGGATCACAAATATCATTTGTGATTGAAATACAACAATATATAGGCAACATTAGATGTGTAATCAGAAGTATTAATGTTAAAAAAACTTTCATATAGACAAGATTAAAGTCCAAATTCCATATATTCTCTTCGAATATAAATACAAAGTAATTTGAATACTCACACATTTACTTGTATTCAGTTTAAAATACACTTATTTTGAATGAATCGTACTCTAAATGGGCTTGTATACCACTTCTGAATTCAATGTAATGCAACGAATAACCTGCAAAAAACATCACCATTCAACGTGAATTCTTGATTATGTATATGATGTCCTAAAAAGACACTATTTCTTAACATTGATTAATATAGCTGACAAAAGATGTATATTAATAGGTATTACAATTAAAACACACAAATGTCCTAATAGAATCGCTAAATATTAATTTTTAATTGAAATATAATCAATATAGTAAATATTAGGTTGTGTTAATTAGAGTATAATATTAAAAAACCTCTATATAGACAAGTTGAAAGTCCAAAATTCATTAGTCTCTTCAAAATATAATAAAACTAATTGAAATACTCACACAATTGCTTTTATTCAGTTAAAATAATTTATTATGCAATGAATCGTTTTACTCTAAATGCTGGTGTACTCAACTTGATTCAATGTAATACAAATGAATAACTGCAAAAACATCAACTATTCAACTCAAAATTCATTGATATATCCTAAATGATTTCCCTAAAGAGCCTTATTCTCTTAAAATTGATAAAAAGATGTGTAATTGTAGGTATTACATTATACGTAATCGAATGTCCCTAATAGATCGTCAAATATCATTTTTCCTGTTGAAATACATCAATATAGTAAAAATATTAGGGTGTGTAATAAGAGTAATTATGTTAAATACCAATCAAAATTAGATAAGATTAAAGTTTAAATTACATAATATTCTCTTAAAAATACAATAAAACATAATTAAATACGATTGTGTTTTTATATAATACCAATAATTACACTTCTTTGTGTCAGTATATTATCAATCGGATTTTAAAATGAATAGCGTCTTTTTAGCGGACTGTCTATGTCATATCAATGAATTTCAGTTGAATTAGTTGATATTTTTTGCAGCTATTCATTGTTATTTACGTTGAATTCAAGGGACTTTAACAATAATTTAGAGTATGATTGATTGCATATTTCTTTTTTTTAACTTGAATTACAAACAATTGTGTGAGGATTTCAATTAGTTTTTATTATATTTGAAAGAGAATATATACAATTTGACTTTGATCTTGTCTATATTGTAAGGCTTGTTTAAACATAAATATCTCTAAAAATTACAAAACGCCTAATAATTTGCTATCATAATGTATTTCAATCGAAAATTAATATTTGGCGATCTATTAGGGACATTTTGATTGTGTTTCTGTAATACTCTACAATTAGACATTTTTTTGTCAGTATATGTCGATTAGTTTGAATAGATAAGTGTCGCTTTAGGGAACTAATTTATGACATATCAATGATTTTCAGTTGAATAGTGATGTTGTTGCAGCTATTCATTGTACTTGCGTTGAATTCAAGTTGAGTAGCAAGCATTTTAGAGTACGATTTCATTGCTCATAATAGTTATTTTAGAGCCAGAACAACCAAGCAATTGTTTGAGTATTCAATTTAGATTTTATTGTATTTGAAGAGAATATATGCGATTTGACTTTGATCTTAATCTATTACTGCAAAGTTTTTTTATAGCATAATACTTTGATTACACACCTATGTTTTGTTATATTGATGTATTTCAAATCGATATTGATTGAGTTTGTAATGTAATACCCTATAATTATGCATCTTCTTGATAGTATATTTGCTCAAATATAAAGAAGAATCAGCGTCTTTTAGGGACTGTATTTATGAACAAATATATAATGAATTTGAAGTTGAATAGTGAGTTTTTTGCGGCTATTCATTGCATTACGTTGAATCCAAATGGAGTACAAGTATTTAGAGTACGATTTATTTCATAATAAGGTTTATTTTTATCTGATACAAGCAATTGTTTGAGTATTCAAATTAGTTTTTTATTGTATTTGAAAGAATATAATGCAAATTTGACTTTTGTCTTGTCTAATGAAGTTTTTTAACATAATACTCTGGTTACACACCTAATGTTTTTTTGCTTTATTGATATATTTTTACCGAAAATTGATATTTGGCCGAATTTAATTAGGGACATTCGATTGCGTTTTAAATGTAACACCTATAATAACGCATCCTTTTTGAAAGTATATCGATAATTTTAAAGGGAATAGGTCTTTTAGGGACTGATTTTAATGACATATCATGAATTTTGAGTTGAATAACTTGAGAAATCGCACAAGAGAACCTAAAGCAGATGTTTTTGCAGTTATTCATTGGCATTACCTGAAATTCAAATGGAGTACAATGTTTAGAGTACAATTGTTTGTATAATAGTTATGTAACCGAAAATATGCAAGCAATTGTGAAAGTATTCAATTAGTTTTTTATTGTATTTATGAAGAGATTATAATACAATTTTGACTTTAATCTTGTCTAATTAAATTTTAGTTGTTTTATACATACATATTATGACCTGACAAAAAATACACCTTAATATTAATTAGTATTAATGTGTTATTCTCAAATTAGGAGAATTATTTAATATATTTTGACGTATCTATTAGGGGATATTTTGATCTGTGTTGTAATATACCTTACAAATTACACATTCTCTTTTATCAGTAATATAGATCAATTGTAAGAGAAAAAGGTTTTCTAAGTGACGTGATTTAGAAATATATCAATGAATGTGAGTTGAATTCATGATGTTTTTTGGCTATTCGTTGTAATTACACTGAATTCAAGTGGAGTTACAAGCATTTAGAGTATGATTCATTGGCATAATAAGTTATTTTAACTGAATAAACAAGTAATTGGTAGTGAGTATTCATTATGATGTTTTTTGTATTTGTGAGAATATTTATAGTAAATTTTGATGGACTGTTTTAAATCTTGTCTATTTATGAAGGTTTATTTAAACATAATACATTCTGTCATTACACACAAATGTTTGTTTTATATTAGATGTTATTTCAGTATCCGATAAATTTGATATATTGGCGATCTATTAGGGCACATTTCGATTGCGTTTTAATATAGCTACCACAATCCATTAACATCATCTTTTTTTGTCCGTATATCGATCCATTTTAGGAAATATAAGATCTTTTAGGGAACTGGATTTACGGACACATCAATGAATTTGAGTTGAATAGTAATAGTTTTTGCAGCTTATTCATTGCATTCATTGAATTCAAGTGCAGTAACAAGTATTTAGAGTACGATTTAATTGCATAATAAGTTAATTTTAATATGAGATAAATAGCGTAATTTGGTTGAGTGATTCAACATTAGTTTTTTTAATTGTAATTTTGAAAAGATATATGTCAATTGATTTGATCCTTTGTCTATATGAGTTTTTTTAACGACTAATATCTCTGGTTTACATCTACTCTAAAGTATTTGCTATTGCTATTTTAATTCGAAAATTTTGATAATATGACAGATTTATTTAAGGGACAATTCGATTGTGTTTTAATGTAACACACCTTATTAGAATTTACCATCCTTTTTGATAGTAAATCACGACAATCCTCAACATCGATCAATTTAGGGAGAATAAGGGTTTTTTAAGGACTGATTTAATGACATATATCAAACCTCATAAATTTGAGTATAAACCTTGGATAAATCCACCAAGGAGAGACCCAAAGGCAGATGTGTTTTGCAGCTATTCATTGCATTACGTTGAATTCAAGTGGAAGTGTAACAAGTGTGTTAGAAGTACGATTTTTGTATAATAAGTTTATGTTAACGGAATAACAAGGTAATTGTGAAGTATTTAATTAGTTTTTATTGTATTTTGCAAGAGAATATATGCAATTTTGAGCTCTTTGATGCTTTTTCTATTATAAAAGATTTTTTAAGATAATATCTACACTGCATTTCACAGACGCGCCTAATATTTTGCTAGTAATTGAATTCAAGTCGAAATAAAACTTGTGCAGATTATGGAAGAATCGAAATTTATGTGTCGATTAATAAGATAATCGAGCTTTCTTTGTGTCGATTCGTTTAAGATTATAAGGAAACAAGTATGAAGCTGTCTTTGTAGAGGTGAAATCGTGACTAGCTTACCGTTAGAAGCTTAGAGATAGACTTGCGGAATGACAACTCTGTTCAGGGTTGAATGTGCGATGTTTTTTGCAGTGCTATTTGCATTCTTGCATTACAAGAGTAATGAATTCCAAGTGATGCACTCACACGCACGTCGATTTAGAGCTAGGGGGGCGATTCCGTTGGCATACAAGTTATAACTAAACTACAAGAAGCAATGTAGTGAGTCATTCTATATAGTTTTATTGTATTTAAAGAAGATAAATATGTAATTTTGACTTTATGCTTGTCTATATGGGTACAGGTCTTTTTCTCATACATCACCCTACTCTGGTAATACACAGCTAATATTTCTATAATTGAGTATATTCTCAATTATTGAAATATTGATATTTGGATGATCCATTTGGGACATTTTATTGCGTTTTAATGTAATGACCTACAATTCACATGCATCTTTTTGCCGAGTATAGGTCAGACTCAAAAGTATCTTAGACAATAGTGGCTTCGAGTGGTA
The DNA here is from genome assembly GCA_002786265.1 of Apostasia shenzhenica. Classification (NCBI taxonomy): domain Eukaryota; kingdom Viridiplantae; phylum Streptophyta; class Magnoliopsida; order Asparagales; family Orchidaceae; genus Apostasia; species Apostasia shenzhenica. The sequence continues at coordinate 1,495,166 of KZ452995.1, read as the reverse complement.
CTGGATTTAGATACAGTATCAACTTGATTATGAAGTTGAAATTAGTGATATATTTTGTAGTTAGTATTTGGTATTACAATTCGACATTCAAAGGGGAGTATCAAGCATTTAGAGACATTTTCATTGCATAATTTGTTAGTATTAATTGAAATAAAGGGCAATTGTGCTGAGTATCCAACTTAGTTTTAATTCGTATTTGAAGAAGAATATAAGCGCAATTACCGTTTAATCTTATCTAAGATGGGGAGGTTTTTTTATAACATCAAATATTTGATTACGACACCTACTTTGCTAATATTGATGTATTGAATCACTAAATATGATATTGAATCGGGTCTAATAATCATATTTGATATTGGGTGTATTCTGGTCCTAATAAAACCGGACATATTACACCAAACTACTCTTTGTATCAAGTATATTGAGTCTTTTAAAGAAAATGAAATAGGTCTATTTAAAGGCCCTTACATACGTCACTTTATGCATAATAAGTTAGTTAAGGATGATTGGATTTCTTTCATATCTTGCTGTAAAAGCAGTATAATTAGTGCGTGGCAGGTATTTGTACATCTTCTCGTAGATACATGAGATATTTTCGGATACAAAATTAGTGTGTATTTCTCAAATCAGTTTTTTGTTTGAAGAAAATATCATTATGACTAAGTTTGTACTTTGGTTTTTTAAGTATATGATTAGAGTGATTTTAATTGGTGTGAAACTCTCACTGAGATTTGAATTTTCAAGCATGAATTATATCGACTCGAGCATTGGGCAAAAGCAAATTTAACCACTTCTTGTTAAATAATATTTTCTGAAAACAGATGTGAAGTATTCAATAGTTTTTTTATTTTAGAAAATCATATCTTTTGAGTTGATTTTAATAGATTTTAGATAATTCATTGTTACCCCTGAGCTAATGATTCTATATAAGATTGGCACCAAGGGGACATTTACTGTGTTTTAATGTAATACCATATAATTACACATCATTTTTTGTCAGTATATCGATCAAGTTTAAGAGAATAAGGTCTTTAGGGAACTGAATTAATGACATATCAATGACTCATTGAATAGTGATTGTTTTTGCAGGTATTCATTGCATACATTGAATTCAAGTGATAGTACAAGCATTTAGAGTAACGATTTATAACATAATAAGTTATTTAAAACTGAATACATGTATATTTTTTTTTTTGATACAAGTATTGTGTGTGTATTCCAATTAGTTGTTTATTGTATTTTAAGAGAATATAATGCAATTTGACTTTGACTTTTTTCTATATGGAGGTTTTTTAAGATAATAATTCTGATTACAGCCCTAATATTTGTTATAATGATGTATTCAGAATCGCAAAATTGATAATTTGACGATCTAATAGGGAATTTGATTGTGTTTAATGTAATACTGTGCATTACACCATCTTTGTGTTAGTATACGTTCGATCAATTTTAAGAGAATAATGGTCTTTTTAGGGAACTGATTTATTATATATTAATTATGAATTTCTTGTTGAATACTGATGATTTTGGGCAAGCTATTCATTGATTAACGTTTAATTCAACGTGGCGTACATGCATTTAGAGTGCGATTCTTGTATAATGAAGTTATTTTAATGATACAAGCAATTGTTGTGAGTATTCAATTAAGTTTTTTTATTATATTTGAAAGAGAATATATGCATTTTGGACTTTGAAAATCTTGGTCTATAATAAGTAAAGTTTTATTTACATAATACTCTGATTACATACCTAATTTTGTTATATTGATGTATTACAATAAAAGATTGATATATTGACGATAAATTTGGGAGATTTGAATGTGTTTTAATGTAAGACCTACAATTCAGATATTTTTGTCATATATAGCGATTACTCTTAAGAGAAAGGGCCTTTTAGGGACTGATTTTAGGACATGTCATGAATTTGTGTTAAATAAGTGATGTTGTTTGCAGCCTAATTCAATGCATTAACGTTAAATTTTAAGTGATGTACAAGCATTTAGAAAATAATTTATTGCATAATAAGTTATTTTAACTGAATACAGCATATTGTGTAAGTATTCAATTAATTTTTTATTGTATTTTAGAGAATATATGTAATTGTTCAATTTGATCTTGTTTATAGATTTGTTTTTTTGAACATAATACTCTGATTACACACCAGATATTTGCTATAATTGTGTTTCATAGTCGAAAATTAAATTTTGGGCGATCTATTAGGGACATTTTTGACTTGTGTTTTTTATGTAATATCTAACAATTACACATCTTTTTGTCGGTATATTGATCAGTTATGAAAGAAAGAATAGGCTCTTTGGGACTGATTTTTGGAATATATCAATGAATTTGAGTTGATATTGATGTTTTTTGCAGATATTCATTGGCTACAATTACACATCTTTTTGTCAGTATATTGATCAATTTTAAGAGAATAGGCTCTTTTAGGGACTGATTTGGATATATCAATGAATTTGAGTTGAATATTGATGTTTTTGCAGATATTCATTATATTACATTGAATTCAAGTGAAGTACAAGCATTTAGAGTACGATTCATTGCATAACTAGTTATTTTAACTGAATACTAGTAATTGTGTGAGTATTCAATTAGTGTTTATTAAATTTAAGTGAATATACTCTTGTTTATTTTATGGTTTTTAACATAATACTCTGATTACACACCTAATATTTTTCTATATTGATATATTTCAACAGAAAATTGATATTTGGCCATATATTAAGGACATTCGATTGCGTTTTAATGTAATACCTACAATTACACATCTTTTTATCAGTATATCGATCAATTTTAAGAGAATAGGCTCTTTTAGGGACTGATTTAGGATATATCAACGAATTTGAGTTGAATATTGATGTTTTTGCAGCTATTCATTGTATTACATTTAATTCAAGTGAAGTACAAGCATTTAGAGTACGATTCATTGCATAATAAGTTATTTTAACTGAATAAAAGCAATTGTGTGATTATTCAATTAGTTTTTGTTGTATTTGAAGAGACTATATGCAATTTGACTTTGAACTTGTCTATATGGAGGTTTTTTAAGATAATACTCTTATTACACACCTAATATTTGATATATTTATGTATTTCAATCGAAAATTGATTTTTGGCGATCAATTAGGGATATTAGATTGTGTTTTAATGTAATACTTTTTATTATACATCTTTTTGTCAGTATATTTATCAATGTTAAGAGAATAGGGTATTTTAGGGACTGAATTATGACATATCAATGAATTTCAGTTGAATAGTGATGTTTTTGCTGGTATTCAATGCATTACGTTGAATTCAAGTGGAGTACAAGGATTTAGAGTACGATTCTTTGCATAATAAGTTATTTTAACTGAATAAAAGCAATTGTGTGAGTATTCAATTAGTTTTTATTGTATTTGAAGAGATTATATGCAATTTGACTTTGAACTTGTTTATATGGAGGTTGTTTAAGATAATATTCTTATTACACACCTAATATTTGATATATTTATGTATTTTAATCGAAAATTGAGATTTGGCAATCTATTAGGGATATTTGATTGTGTTGTAATGTAATACCTACAATTACATATCTTTTTATCAATATATCGATCAATTGTAAGAGAATAGGCTCTCTTAGGGACTGATTTAGAACATATCAATGAATGTGAGTTGAATAATGATGTTTTTGCGGCTATTCGTTGTATTACACTGAATTCAAGTGGAGTACAAGCATTTAGAGTATGATTCATTGCATAATAAGTTATTTTTAACTTAATACAAGTAATTGTGTGAGTATTTAATTAGTTGTTATTGTATTTGAACAGAATATATGCAATTTGACTTTGATCTTGTCTATATGGAGGTTTTGTAAGATAATATTCTAATTACACACCTAATATTTGTTATATTGATGTATTGCAATCGCAAATTGATATTTGGCGATCTAATAGGGACATTTGATTGTGTTTTAACGTAATACCTGCAATTACACATATTTGTGCCAGTATATCGATCAATTTTAGGCGAATATGATCTTTTAGGAACTAATTTATTATATATTAATGAATTTCTGTTGAATACTGATGATTTTGCAGCTATTCATTGCATTACGTTGAATTTAAGTGGCGTACATGCATTTAGAGTGCGATTCTTTGTATAATAAGTTATTTTAATTGAATACAAGCAATTGTGTGAGTATTCAATTAGTTTTTATTATATTTGAAGAGAATATATGCATTTTGACTTTGATCTTGTTTATATGAAAGTTTTTTAACATAATACTCTGATTACATACCTAATTTTTTTTATATTGATGCATTTCAATAAAAGATTGATATTTGACGATAAATTTGAGAGATTTGAATGTGTTTTAATGTAAGACCTACAATTACACATATTTTCGTCAATATATCGATTACTCTTAAGAGAATAGGGCCTTTTAGGGACTGATTTAGGACATATCAATGAATTTGAGTTGAATGTGATATTGTTTGCAGCTATTCATTGCATCACGTTGAATTTAAGTGATGTACAAGCATTTAGAAAATAATTTATTGCATAATAAGTTATTTTAACTGAATACAAGCAATTGTGTAAGTATTCAATTAATTTTTATTGTATTTGTAGAGAATATATGTAATTTCACTTTGATCTTGTTTATATGATGGTTTTTTGACATAATACTCTGATTACACACCAGATATTTGCTATATTGATGTATTTCAATCGAAAATTAAAATTTGGCGATCTATTAGGGACATTTGATTGTGTTTTTATGTAATACCTACAATTACACATCTTTTTGTCAGTATATTGATCAATTTTAAGAGAATAGGGCTTTTTAGGGACTGAATTATGACATATCAATGAATTTCAATTCAATAGTGATGTTCTTGAAGGTATTCGTTGCATTACATTAAATTCAAGTAGTGTACAAGCATTTAGAGTACTATTCATTGCATAATAAATTATTTTAACTAAATATTAGAAATTATTTGATTATTCAATTAGTGTTTATTGTATTTTAAGAGAATATATGTAATTTGAATTTAATCTTATCTATTTGATGGTTGTTTAACATAATACTCTTATTACACACCTAATATTTTACTGTACGATCTATTAGGGACATTCGATTGCATTTTAATGTAATACATACAATTACACATCTTTTTATCAGTATATCGATCAATTTTAAGAGAATAGGCTCTTTTAGGGACTTATTTAGGATATATCAATAAATTTGAATTGAATAGTGATGTTTTTTCAGCTATTCATTGTATTACATTGAATTCAAGTGGAGTACAAGCATTTAGAGTATGATTCATTGCATAATAAGTTATTTAAACTGAATAAAAGCAATTGTGTGAGTATTCAATTAGTTTTTATTGTATTTAAAGATATTATATGCAATTTGACTTTCAACTTGTCCATATGGAGTTTTTTAAGATAATACTCTGACTACATACCTAATATTTGCTATATTGATGTATTTCAATCGAAAATTGATATTTGGCGATCTATTAGGGACATTTGATTTCGTTTTAATATAATACATTTAATTACACATCTTTTTGACAGTATATCGATCAATTTTATGAGAATAGCTCTTTTAGGGATTGATTTAGGAATATCATTGAATTTACGTTGAATAGTGATATTTTTGCAGCTATTTGTTGCATTACGTTGAATTCCAGTGTAGTACAAGCGTTTGCAGTACGATTCATTGCATAATATGTTATTTTAACTGAATACAAGCAATTGTGTGAGTATTCAATTAGTGTTTATTGTATTTGAAGAGAATATATGTAATTTAACTTTAATCTTGTCTATATAAAGGTTTTTTAAGATTATACTCTGATTACACACCTAATATTTGTTATATTGATGTATTTCAATTAAAAATTGATATTTAGCAATCTATTAGGGACATTTGATTGTATTTTAATGTAATAACTATAATTATATATCTTTTTGTCAGTATATTGGTCAATGTTAAGAGAATAGGGTCTTTTATGGACTCATTTATAATATATCAATGAATTTCAGTTGAATTTTGATGTTTTTGCCCGTATTCATTGCATTACATTGAATTCAAGTGGTATACAAGCATTTAGAGTACGATTCATTTCATAATAAGTTATTTTAACTGAATACAAGCAATTGTGTGAGTATTCAATCAGTGTTTATTGTATTTGAAAAGAATATATGTAATTTTACTTTAATCTTGTCTATATTAACTTTATTTAACATAATACTCTGATTACACACCTAATATTTGCTATATTGATTTATTTTAATCAAACAATTTTATTTGACGATCTATTAGGGACATTTGATTGCAATTTAATGTAATACCTACAATTACTCATTTTTTGTCGGTATATCGATCACGTTTTAGAAAAACTGGTCTTTTTGGGACTGATTTAGGACATATTAGTGCATTTTAGTTGAATAGTGATGTTTTTGCAGGTATTCATTACATTACGTTGAATTCAAGTGGTGTACAAGCATTTAGAGTATTATTCATTATATAATAAGTTATTTTAACTGAATAAGCAATTGTGTGAGTATTCAATTAGTTTTTATTGTATTTGAAGAGAATATATGCAATTTGACTTCGATCTTTTCTATATGAAGATTTTTTAAGATAATACTCTAATTACACACCAAATATTTGCTATATTGATGTATTTCAATCAAAAATAGATATTTAGCGATCTATTAGGGACATTTATTGTGTTTTAATGTAATACCTATAATTACACATCTTTTTGTCAATATATCAATCATGTTTAAGAGAATAGGGTCTTTTAGGAACTGAATTATGACATATCAATGAACTTCAGTTGAATAGTGATATTTTTGCAGGTATTCATTGCATTACGTTTAATTCAAGTGATGTACAGGCATTTAGAGTACGATTTATTACATAATAAGTTATTTAAACTGAATACAAGCAATTGTGTGAGTATTCATTTAGTTTTTATTGTATTTGAAGAGAATATATGTAATTTGACTTTGATCTTATCTATATGGAGGTTTTTTAAGATAATACTCTGATTACACACCTAATATTTGCTATATTGATGTATTGCAATCGCAAATTGATATTTGGAGATCTAATAGGGACATTTGATTGTGTTTTAATATAATACCAATAATCACACTTCTTTGTGTCAGTATATCAATCAATTTTAAAAGAATAGCGTCTTTTAGGGACTGATTTATGACATATTAATGAATTTCAGTTGAATAGTGATGTTTTTGCTGCTATTCATTGTATTACATTGAATTCAAGGGACTTTACAGTCATTTAGAGTATGATTCATTGCATAATTTCTTTTTTTAAATGAATACAAGCAATTGTGTGAGTATTCAATTAGTTTTTATTATATTTGAAGAGAATATATGTAATTTAACTTTAATCTTGTCTATATGAAGGTTTTTTAACATACTACTCTGAATACACAGCTAATATTTTCTATATTGATGTATTTCAATTGAAAATTGAAATTTGGTGATCCATTTGGGATATTTTATTGCGTTTTAATGTAATACCTACAATTACACATCTTTTTGTCAGTATATCGATCAATCTTAAGAGAATAGGGCCTTCTAGGGACTGATTTAGAACATATCAATGAATTTGAGTTGAATAGTGTTATTTTGTAGCTATTTATTGTATTACGTTGAATTCAAGGGGAGTACAAGCATTTAGAGTACGATTCATTGCATAATTTGTTATTTTAATTGAATACAAGCAATTGTTTGAGTAGTCAATTAGATTTTATTGTATTTGAAGAGAATACAGGCAATTTGCGTTTTAATGTAATTGTCATATCAATGAATTTGATTTGACAATTTTGCGATCCATTTGGGATATTTGATTGCGTTTTAATCTAATACTTATAATTTTATATTTGACGTAATGCAATGAATAGCTGCAAAAATATCACTATTCAACTCAAATTCATTGATATTCCTAAATCTATCCCTAAAAAGCCTATTCTCTTAAGATTGATCGGTATATTGACAAAAAGATATGTAATTGTAGGTATTACATTAAAATCAAATTAAATGTCCCTATTAGATCGTCAAATATTAATTTTCGTTTGAAATACATCAATATAGCAAACATTAGGTGTGTAATCAGAGTATTATGTTAAAAAATCTTCATATAGACAAGATCAAAGTCAAATATTCTCTTCAAATACAATAAAAACTAATTGAATACTCACACAATTGCTTGTATTCAGTTAAAATAACTTATTATGCAATGAATCGTACTCTAAATGCTTGACTCCACTTGAATTCAACGTATTAACGAATAGCTGCAAAATATCACTATTCAACTTAAATTCATTAATATATCCTAAATTAGTCCCTAAAAGATCCTATTCTCTTAAAATGGATCGATATACAGATAAAAAGATATGTAATTGTAGGTATTAAATTAAAATGTAATTGAATGTCCCTAAAAAATCGCCAAATATCAATTTCCGGCTGAAATACATCAATATAACAAACATTGGGTATGTAATCAGTATTATGTTAAAAAACCTTCAAATAGACAAGATTAAAGTCACATTACATATATTCTCTTCAAATACAATCAACACTAATTAAATACTCACACAATTACTTGTATTCAGTTAAAATAACTTATTATGCAATGAATCATACTCTAAATGCTTGTACTCCACTTGAATTCAATGTAATGCAATGAATAGCTGCATAAACATGTCATAAATCAGGCCCTAAAAGACCCTTTTCCCTTAAAATTGAATGATATACTGTCAAAAAGATGCGTAATTATAGGTATTACAATAAAATGCAATCAAATGTTCCTAATTGATCGCCAAATATTAATTTTTGATTGAAATACATCATATACCAAACATTAGGTGTATAATCAAAGTATTATGTTGAAAAACCTTCATATAGATAAGATCAAAGTCAAATTACATATATTCGCTTTAAATATAATAAAAACTAATTGAATACTCACACAATTGCTTGTATTTAGTTGAAATAACTTATTATGCAATTAATCGTATTCTAAATACTTGTACTCCACTTGAATTCAACGTAATGCAATTGATACATGCAAAAACATATTCAACTCAAATTCATTGATATGTCCTAAATCAGTTTTTGAAAGAGTCTATTCTCTTAAAATTTATCAACATACTGACCAAAAGATGTGTAATTGTAGGTATTATATTAAAATGCAATCAAATATCCCTAATAGATTGCCAAATATCAATTTTCAACTGAAATACATCAATATAGCAAATATTAGGTGTAATAAGAGTATTATGTTACAAAATTTTCATATAGACAACATTAAATTCAAATTACGTATATTCTCTTCAAATACAATAAAACATGTTTCACTACTCACACAATTGCTTTTATTCCGTTAAAATAATTTATTATGCACTGAACCGTACTCTAAATGCTTGTACTCCCCTTGAATTCAATGTAATTCAGTGAATAGCTGCAAAAACATCACTATTCAACTCAAATTCATTGATATGCCCTAAATTAGTCCCTAAAATGCCCTATTCTCTTATGATTGATCGATATACTGATAAAAAGATGTGTAATTATAAGTATTACATTAAAACGCAATCAAATGTCCCAAGTGAATCGCCAACTATCAATTTTCGATTGCAATACATCAATATAGTAAACAATAGGTGTGTAATCAGAGTATTATGTTAAAAAATCTTCATATAGACAAGATCAAAGTCAAATTACATATATTCTCTTCAAATACAATAAACACTTATTGAATACTCACACAATTGGTTGTATTCAATTAAAATAACTTATTATGCAATGAATCATACTCTAAATGCTTGTACTACACTTGAATTCAACGTAATGCAATGAATCGCTGCAAAAATATACTATTCAACTTAAATTCATTGATATGTCCTAAATTAGTTCCTAAAAGAGCTCATTCTTTTAAAATTGATCGATATACTAATAAAAAAATGTGTAATTATAGGTATTACATCAAAACGCAAATAAATATCTCAAATTGATCGTTAAATATCAATTTTCAATTAAATACATCAATATAGCAAACATTAGGTGTGTAATCAGAGTATTATGTTAAAAACCTTCATATACGAATTTCAAAAAATAAAAACCTTCATATAGACAAGATCAAAGTCAAATTGTATATATTCTTTTCAAATATATTAAAAACTAATTGAATACTCACACAATTGCTTGTATTCAGTTAAAATAAGAAATTATACAATGAATCATACTCTAAATGCTTGTAAAGTCCCTTGAATTCAACGTAATACAATGAATAGCTGCAAAACATCACTATTCAACTGAAATTTATTGATATGTCCTAAATCAGTCCCTATAAAAGGCCTTATTCTCTTAAAATTGATCGATATACTGACAAAAAGATGTGTAATTATAAGTATTACATTAAATTGCAATCAAATATCCCAAATGGATCGCAAAATATCAATTTTCGATTGAAATACATCAATATAGCAAATATTAGGTGTGTAATCAGAGTATTATGTTAAAAAACCATCATATAGACAAGATCAAAGTCAAATTACATTTAGTCTCTTCAAATAAAATAAAAACTAATTGAATACTCATACAATTGCTTGTATTCAGTTGAAATAATTTATTATGCTATGAATCGTACTCTAAATGCTTGTACACCATTTGAATTCAACGTAATGCAATGAATACATGCAAAAACATCAATATTTAACTAAAATTCATTCATATATCATAAATCAGTCCCTAAAAGTTCTTATTCTCTTAACATTGATTGATATACTGATAAAAAGATGTGTAATTGTAAGTATTACAATAAAACACAATCAAATATCCCTAATAGAATGCTAAATATCAATTTTCGATTGAAATACATCAATATTTCAAATATTAGGTATGTAATCAGAGTATTATCTTAAAAAACTTTCATATAGACAAGATCAAAGTCAAATTGCATATATTTTTTCTTCAAATATAATAAAAATTAATTGAATACTAACACAATTACTTGTATTCAATTAAAATAACTTAGTGACTGATTCGTTGCATATCAAATTATTTTAACAGAATACTGGCAATTATAGTACTATTCGATAATTTTTCAATGAATTCAAGTAAAGTACTAGCTTTTAGACATCATTTTAATGGATATCAAAGCATTTTAGAATAGTACTTACAATTACATAACTTATCTTAGGTATATCATTGTATTTAAATTGAGTACATCTATTTAGTAACTGATACAATGCATATCAATGTTTTTGAAATGAACAGTAGTAATTATACAACTATTTATTATTATATCGATAAAGTTAAGTTGAATATATGAACTTAGTGACCGATTCGGTGTATATCAATTTATTTGAACTAACTATTAGCAATTATATGATTATTGGATAATTTTTCAATGTTTTTAAGTCGAGTACTGGCATTTAGATATCAAATAATTCTGTGATTGCTATTGTTTAATTAAACTAACTTAATATTCAATGAATCAATCACTAAGTGCGTTCATCCAGCTTAAATTGATAGACTAGTAATAAATAGTTGTATAATTGCTATTGTCCCATTAAAATACATGAATATATAATAAATTAGTCTCCAAAAGTATTTATTAAGTTAAAAATATTATCTTATTACAAATAATTATATAATTGCATGTACTATATTAAAATACCATAATATACATCAAATTCATTTATAAATATATATATTTAGTTAAAATATGATGATATAATAAATATAAATTGTGTATTCGCAAATATTATATTAAAATATTTTGATATGTAATAAATCTATATCTAAATTCTAGTGTTATATTTAAATACATTGAAAAATCATTAAATAATCAAATAATTGTAAGTATAGCTAAAATAACTGGATATATTGTGAAGCGATCTTTAAATGCATGTATTTTTCTTAAATTCATTAATAAAATATCAAATAAATGTATAATTGCAATTGTTAAGTTGAAATACATTGACATATAACTTGTTAGCCTTTAAAAGCATCTATTAAATAAAAATACATTAATATACTATCAAATAGATATATTTGCTAATATTTAATTGAAATAACTTAACAAGCAACGAATCGATCTCTAAACACCAATGTTTAGTTTTAATTTATCGATATAGCATTAAATAGTTATATAATTGATATTGTTCAGTTCAAATATAATGATAAGTAACAAGTTAGTCTTTAAAAGCGACTATTAAGTTGAACTACATCAATATATTGTCAAATAGTTGTATAATTACTATTATTAAGTTAAAATACTATGACATCCATTAAATTTGTTTTTTAATAAGAGTAAACTATTTAAATACATCGATATAATAAATATAAGTTGTGTAATTACAATTATCAAGTTAAAATGCAATGATATGTAATAAATTGATACCTAAATGCTAACATTTCATTTAAATAAGTGGAAAATCAAAAAATAATCATATAGTTGCTAATATTAAATTACAATAAGTTGATATGCTACAATCGGTCAATAAATACTTGTATTTAGTTTAAATTTATTGATATAGTAAAAAATAATTATATAACTACTACTGCTTAGTTCAAATATATTGATATGTAACAACTTAATCACTAAAACATCTATTATATTGAAATTAATTGATATACTGTCAAATAGTTATATAGTTGCTAGTATCAAATAAAAATACTATGATATACATCAAATCAATTTATAAATATGTGTATCTAGTTACAATAAATCGATATAACAAATATATATTGTGCAATTATGAGTACTAAATTAAAATACCTTAATATATAATGAATCGATATCTAAATGCTAACATTCTGTTCAAATACATTGAAAATCAGCGAGTAGGTGTATAATTTATAATATTTAGTTAAAATAACTTGATATACAATAAATTGGTTTTTGAATGGATGTATTCAGTTTAAATTCATCAGTATAATAATAAATATTTATAAACTTATCACTACTCAGTTCAAATATATTGATATATAATAAATTAATCACTAAAAATATATATTATATTGAAATATATCAATATACAATCGAATCTCTAAACAATTGATGTATAATTGCTAATAGATACTTGAAATACCTTGATAAACATCAAATCGATCTATAAATATGTGTATTCTGTTAAAATACATCGACATAATAGTTATATGTTATGCAATCACAAGTACAAAGCTAAAATGCCTTAATATATTATAGAAATATTTACATACATGACACACAAATCTTCATGTATTATATCACACACTTTCTCCACACTCTATAGTGTAAATTTTGTGAAAAAAATGTGTGGTGTAATATTAAAAGATCTGTGTGTCATATAGGTAAATATTCTTATATTTAAGTTGAACAGTAGAAATTATGTAACTATTAATTGTTATATCGATAAATATAAGCAGAATATATATATTTAGAAATTAATTTATTACATATTAAGTTATTTTAATTAAATACTAGCAATTATATATCTATTTGATAATATATCAATGTATTTTTGCCTAATAGATGATTTTAGAGACTAATTTATTGCACTTAAGCAGAATAGTGGTAATTATGTAATTATAAGTTGCTATGTCGATAAGCTTTAGTTGAATTTAGAGTGTGATTCATTGCATATCAAGTTATTTTAGTCGAACACTAGCAATTGTACAACTATTCGATAATTTTTCAGTATTTTAGAATAGAATACTAACATTTAAACATCGCATTATAATATAGGAACATTTACCTGCATGTCACACAAATCTTTTAATATTGGTATACTATTAAATAGTTGAATAATTGTTAGTATTCAATTATAATAACTTGATATACAATAAATTAATCTTTAAATGCATGTAATTAGCTTAGATTTATCGATATAGTAATGAATAATTTTGAAATTATCACAGTTTAGTTTAAATACATTGATATGTAATAAATTAGTCTTTATATAACTATTTGAGGGTATATTGACATTAAGTAAAAATGCATTATATTCATCGATTTTTAAATGTATCGATATATTAAATATAAGTTATGTAATTATAACTATCAGTTTAAAATATCAAAATATGTAATTAATCAAAATCTAAATGCTACTATTCTATTAAAAAACATTAAAAATGATTGAATAGTCAAATAATTGCTATTATTTAATTAAGAAAACTTGATATGCAATGAGTCGATTTGTAAGTGCGCGTATTATACTAACGTTCATCCATATAGTGTTGAATAGTTGCATAATTATCATTGTTCAGTTTAAATATATTAATATGCAATACACTTGTATCTGAAAGTATCTATTAGGTTAAAATACATTGATATACTATCAAATAGTTATATAATTACTAGCATTAAATTAAAATAATTTGACATACATCGAATCAAATTATAAATATGTGTATTTAATTAAACTAAATTGATATAACAATTATATGTTGTGCAATTATCGATACTACAAAAAGAAAAAAAAATTATCGATACTACGTTAAAATGTCTTAACATATAATAAACTGATGTCTAAATACTAGTATTCTATTAAAATACATTGATAAATTATCAAATACTCATATAATTGCTAATATTCAGTTAAAATAATTTGATATATAATGAATTAGTCTATAAATATGTATATTCGGCTTAAACTCATCGATATAATAATGAATATATGTATAATTACCACTATTCAGTTCTAAAATTTTTATATGTAATAAATTATTTTCTAAAAGTATCTATTGAGTTAAAATACATTGATATTTTATAAAATAGTATTAAATTAAATTACCTTGATATGCATCAAATTGATCAATAAATATATATTCATCTTAAATCCATCGATATAACAAATATAGGCTATATAATTGTAAGTACTAAATTCAAATTCTTTGTTATGTGATAAATCGTTGTCTAAATGCTAATATTCTCTCAAATTATTCATCGATATAATAATGAATAATTGTATAATTACTATTATTCAGTTCAAATGCATTGATAAATATCAAATTAGACTCTAAAAGCTTTTATTATTAAATAATTATATAATTGCTGGTATTAAGTAAAAATATTATAATACATGTTGAATTAGTTTCTAAATATATATATTTAATTTAAATATATTAATATATTAAATATAAGTTATGTAATTATGAATATTAAGTTAAAATATCTAAATATGTAATTAATCAATAACTAAATATTAGTATTCTATATATTCAAAAATATTGAAAATTATTAAATAGTCATATAATTATGATTATTCACCTAAAGTAACTTTATATGCAACAAATCAATTTATAAATACGTGTATTCTGCTAAAGTTCTTCTATATAGTATTGGACAATTGTATATTTGCTATCATACTGTTCAAATATATTATATGTAATAAATTAATCTCCAACAACTTATATTAAGTTAAAATATACTAATATACCATCAAATAGCTGCATAATTGCTAATGTTACGTTAAAATATCTTGATATGCATTAACTCAATCTATAAATATGCATATTTAATTTAAATATATTGATATAATAAATATGAATTGTATAATTATTAGTACTAAGTTCAAATGCCTTAATATATACTAAATCAATGTCTAAATGCTAATATTCTAATTCAATATAGTAAATAATCATTGAATAGATGAATAATTGTTAGTATTCAGATAAAATAACTTGAAATGCTATAAATTAATCTCTAAATGCGTGTATTTAACTTAAATTTATCGATATAGTAATCAATTTTTTTTTTAATTTCTACTATTCAATTCAAATGCATTGATATATAACAAATTATTCTCTAAATATATTTATTGAGTTTAAATACATCAATATACTATTAAATAATTATATAATTGCTAGTGTTAAGTTAAAATACCTTAATATATATCTAATCGATTACTAAATATATGTATTCAATTCAAATATATTAATATAATAAATATAAGTTGTATAGTGGATACAAGAATTCTTGATTTGTTAAGCCGTTAGGAACTAGATGATCGGAAGCTTGCAACTCCTAATTAACTAAAAATAAGAACAGTTCTATAATAGAAATTGTGCATATAACATTCAGTTAGGTGATAATAACTATTATAGATAACTAAATATCGTGGCCGACATGAACAGGATAAGTTATATCTCGTCTCTAATGATTGAAATTTTTTGCAAAAGTAAAAATAAATATAATTAGACAAACATCATAACTGATAAAGAAGATATTGACGATGACAAGTAACTAGAATTTAAAAAGTCTTTAGGTGTCACGTATACGACTTAGATGTAATGCTAAATTCAGGTGTAAACAACTGCATAATTGTACATAAAATTATTATTAATGGAAAGTGTTCGATTGAAATTGATTATTTAACCTTTTGGAGAAAATTTTGATTAGCAGTGTAGCCGTATAAGAAGAGAAAGGAAAGAACTATAAAAAAGCAACAAAAAATTAAAAACATATAAGTTTATGTAAATCAAAGAGGTCATTCAGATTTGTAAACTTTATACTTATCGACTTTCTCACAACATATTCTACTCGTTATATCCTACATATTTAAATAAATAAACTACATTACTTTCATGTAAGCAAATAATATTTAAGCGTAATTTAATCTGCATCTATTTGATGTGACAATTACTCAAATTTTTTAAAGACTCAATAAAATTACAAGCTGTAAATCTAGCATTTTGCTCGACTCAATCAATTTTAACTCGAACTCCGATTAAATTAAGTATTGATTCAAATATCAAGTGATTGTTTTTCTTGCCAAAGTCCCATCACTATCCACACGTGTAGTATATCCAACACGTGCAGAATACGCTTAGCAAATTACAAATAAGCCCCTTGAATTTCTGTCCACGTGGTCAATATTCTGGTTAATTATAATTATTAACCAGCAGCCGGCGGCCGCTTACTCCAATGAGATGGGAGATTTTTGTCTAATGAGATGGTAAATAATAATCAATTTTTTTTTTTTGAAAAATATATCAAATTCATTTCACTAAGGTAAAAGTGCCTATGGAAATTTATCAGATTGAGCAAAATATCTGCATAAAATGGGTTAAATGTAAATTTATTTTCACTAAAATGAAAAATTAAGAATAGTAACTAACAATTTTAAAATTAAAGTATTGATTACTAATTTTTCATTCTACTTTTCAAATTAGGTTCATACCTTAGCTCTCTTGCCTAAAGAACAAATGTTAAAAATAACAATTTAAGAAAATTTTTTTTGGATAAAAAGAATTATTAGTTTCAAATTAGATTATTAAAAGATACAATAAGAACATGGATCATGCAATGTCTTAAAATGTATAACTCATAATTTAAATTTGTGTGAGGTCCACTCACTGAGTTTGAATTATAAAAAATAGTTCAAGTCGAATCAACTCATCTCATTTTTCCACATAATTATGTATAAAATTTGCACGGGCATCATGCTAGCTAGTTTTTCATTAAAATTGGGATTTTTGAAATAAAAAAATTATTGTATTCAGGCCTAACGATGTTCAAAGGTAAAAAAATCGTGTGGCTCGTAGGTTTGTAGGGCCCAAAATGAAATGGGGAGTGTAGTCTAATAAGAAATAATGCGTGAAATGATTTATATATATATGATATATTTTGGATATATTGTATATTTTAGTTTAAATATAAATTATTCTTTAATTATTGAGATCTAAACAAATAGTACATGTAATTAACCCAACTATTATGATAAATACTCAGTTATTATTTTACTGAAATTTAAATAAGTTATTTTAAAATATTATGCATACTGTAAAAAAACTTTTCTTCTAGGTTTTGTGCTCGTCAAAATTGGCAAACTACTTGACGTACTGTTTATATATATATAATATATGTATGTATATATATGTACATATTAATGAATGACTTAAGCTATACTTAAAAAAAAGAAAAAAAATTTAACTTCAACATATAACGAAAGCTTGTTAGCTTAGGCATTAGTTTCACTTCAAGCCTTCACCTCTAGTCAAAGAACTTTAAGTCCTAGATTACATTACATCTTATTATATTAATTATTATTCACAAGGGGGACAACTTCCTAACATTCCATTATTTTATGTGAAAATGATACATATGTAGTTAATTAAAGTAATAGTCAAAAAGATTCCAGAACTTTCACACAACATTTTTTTTTTCAAGTTGTATGACATTTTCTTACGTATTTAATATTATATTTTTTTTCATTACAAACACCCACCCAGTACTAAATAGTTTCGTATTTTTATTGTATCAGAAAGCGAGATATTTGAATACTTTTTTTCAAGTATCTTTGAAACTGAACAACACTTATCGAAAAAAACATATTTTTAATGAACTTAAAGTAAGAGAAACAGCACATATGTGTTTGTTTATAAAAATTAATTTTAATAAAATTAAAATGGGATGATAATATTTTTTTATTAAAAATTATGTATCATGTAAAATAAAATTAGTTATTATATTATGATATGTAAAAGATATGATATAATTAAGTTCGTTATTATTTTTGTATGCATGTAAGATATAAAATAAAATTAATTTTTTATTTTTAAAAATATGTATAATATGATATATCAAGTAAAATTTAATAAAATTAATTTTAATCTAGTAAATAAGTACATCGTATGAAGATCTTCAAAAGAGAAAATTTCTCCACTGTCGTAAAAGTCAAAAAAATAGATTGCCAAGCAACTAAATCCAAAGACAATTAAAATTATTGGACTTTAGATTTTTAGAGGGAACAAAGGCAAAACCCTTCTCATGAACATTGGAAAATTAAAAATAAACAAAAGTATGACAAGAACACATATTATAAACATGAGTAATTCTAATCAAGCAAAAACCTACAAATGTTTTACTCCGAGGATTACAAGTTAAAAAGACTTCCCTAAACCTAAATGAATTATAGGAGAAGACACGCACTCACATTATGATACCCTCCCATTTTTTAGCTTCATCGTCTTGTGGATCAAAGCACTAGGAACTACGTTGCATAAGGTGATCGACCACACACCAACATTTTATTCTAATTGCTCTGCACAACTTGTTGTACACAATTTAGTGGAGATTATTTAGAAGACGTTGAATGTCCTGGCAACTTTGTTTGCACAACTTGAGGATCGGGAGATTGGTGAAACTCTTCGTCACAATGAGTTGTGACATTCGCTTACATAGATATATGCTTGTACCTTAGAGCCCCTCTATGTATCTTATTAATTTCTCCTGTCTTTAGAGATGAAGGGTAGGTATATAAAACTAACTACTCTAAATGTAATGTCACTACCACTCAGCAACAACTTGTCATCAATGACTCGATGAAAACTCAGAGCACTTGGTTGAATTCCCGAAAAAAGTGCAAGCAACTTCTTCCACATCGTGAACCCCATCTTATAGAATACATTTCTTTACAAACAATTGAAGTCGTAGAAACTATGCCAAGTTTCTTTGCCTTTGATCTCTATGATTGCCAAAGAATACAATTCCTTTTCATACAATTCTTTCATAAGTGAAATCTAGATACCACCTTAATTATACTAAAGGAATTGAAATTGAATTAATTTTCTAAATGATATTAAATCAAATATATAATAATTAAGAGATAACGTAACCATGCATTGGCAAAAGGTAGTTCCAAACATTCTTCATGATAAAACTTTTTGTTCCTATTTATTAGCAAAAGTTAATTTTAACATAGTTACAATTAAACTTAAACTTAAATGAAATTTTTTATTTAAAATTGTAAATAATGTGAAATAAAATTAATTATTATATTAAAATATGTGGAGATGTGATATAAGTTAGTTATAAATTATTCTGTATAGAATATAAAATAAATTTAATTTTTCATTTTGAATATGTGTATGATGTGATATGTTATTAATTTTTAATATCAAATTTCACGTGTGGTGTGACGTGCCTGGTCATACGTGATATTATTTTTAATATGACTAAACAAACAGGCTCGAGTGATTCAGCCAAATGTCAGGCCCTCCATATATATTCAGGCAAGCATTTTTTTACAAATTCAATTGTCGTGAATGCCGCTCACCGGCTATGACCTTGTTGCGTTTTAAGGAGAAAACTCGAATAATATCGAAATTTTGATATTACGAACGTCTAGATAGCATTGAAATAGATGCTTTAGCAGATTCCGTCACAGAAGCGTTGACTTTTCATTTTTTACTGCCACTTCTCAACCAAAAAATGCAACTTGCGATTTGCTCTGACGCCACGTCAACTGCCGGCGGTCCAACGCCAAATTAAATGCAAATTCACTTCCCCTGCTCTTCCCGCTTCCCGTCTCCCACATCCGCCGGCAGAGCATGGCCCCAAGATTCCCGCAGCCCCTCCTCCTCCTCCCTCTTGCCGCCTTCCTCCTCTTCCTCCCCAACCCCGCCGCCTCCGACCCGCAGCCAAACTTCCTCAACCTCGGCTGCAGCAACTATAACGTCTCCAATCCCGCCCAATTCTTCTCCACCATCAACGCATCCATCTCCGATCTCCGCTCCCAACTCAACGCCAACTCCTCCGGCGGCAGTGGCAGTCTCACAGGCAGCGGCGGCAACCTCACCTTCACCTCCGCGCAGTTGCGCTCCTCCACGCCGGTCTACGCCCTACTCATCTGCCGCGGCTACCTCTCCCAGACCGACTGCCTCGCCTGCCTCGCCGCCGCCGACACGCGCCTCCACCGCAGCTGCGGCGCCGCCACCGGCGCCAGGGCCAACTACGACGGGTGCTCGCTGAGGTACGAAAGCGCGCCGTTCTACAACCAGGGCACGCTCCCGGGGAACACCGCGATGTGCGGCAACGTCACCGCGGCGGCGGCGGGGTTTCCGGCAGCGGCGGGGCAGCTGACGACGGATCTGAGCTTGGCAGTCCCTAAGACTCCAAAGTACTTCGCGGCGGCCGAGGCGGTGGGGGTCTACGGGGCTGCCCAGTGCGCGCAGACGGTGACCGAGGAGGTGTGCGCGCAGTGCCTGGAGGTGGCCTCAAGTAACTTGCAGCGATGTTTGCCGGCCGACGACGGGCGAGCCGTCGACGCCGGTTGCTTCATGAGATACTCCGTCGCCGCCTTCTTCGCCGGCAATCAGACCGTCGATCTTCAACCGTACTTGAATTCTGGTAATCTGCTGTTTTTTTATATATATATATATAATATTAATTTGCTGGTTTTTGGCACAGTTGATCTCATTTCGAATTTTAGATTTTTTTTTTAATTTAAATTGAGTCGAATTTTAATTTTTTTTAATTTAAATTGAGTAAAAATCATACAAATTTATTATGCACTTTCAGTAGAATAACTACTATGAAATAAGGCAAGTGAAAATCAAAAGTGTGCAAATATAAAAATTATTTATTATAAGAGACTAAAGTTAGGTCTCATATTGATTTTAAAATAAATTTTTTTATTATGGTCTTAAATACATATGGGAATTAAATTACATAATTTTTTTGTATTTTTCTAACATGTTTATAATTTTTACCATGAAGGATCATCGAGCAAGAAAGGAGCAATTGTTGGGGGTGTGGTGGGAGGAGTGGGGGGGATGCTGATCGTAATTTTCTTGGCTTTTCTGTGGACCAGGAAGTCTAGGAGATCGAAGGAAGAAGATTGGAAAGGTAATTAACTTGTCAAATCAGTCGCTAGCGATTGATTGCTCCATTTGAATTCGTGAGTTTGGTCCGTGCTCGACTTGGAATGAGATAATAGAAATCACCGATGATGCTAACATAACTAGACTTTGGATTTAGTCGCGTCTGGTTTAATGCAATCCAGATGGTTGCACTATTTAAACAATAATATTATCTAGATACCAATATTTTCTTTATTTAATATTATTTTATTAAAAGATGACGTTGCTATTAATTTTTTTTAGAAAAATTACGTGCATCATTCTATAAGATGTTATTTACGTTATATGAAATATTTCATATTTAGGCGACCATCATTGGCCCATTGATGTCCCAATAGGCACCCTATTAGGTGCCCACTGCTGTAATCCTGCCACTATACGTTAGTCGCGATTGTCAGTCAGGCATGACCTACAATCACGCAGTCGACGATTGTCGACGGCTATGCCGCCCACCACCAAATGTTACACGTTGCCACTGCCAGCTACTACTATTGATAATTGAGTTAAATTAACTACAATTTAACTATAATAATATTGATAGAACACCACTGATGTAATATTAAAAATTATAAGATAGTACAGATGTAAATAAATCTTGAAGGATAGTAATATATAAATATAATCTTTTAAAGTGGACGACGAGTTGTTCTCTTATAAAATTAACCGACCTCACCTCTCTCTTCAGCTATTATCATAATTTAGAAGTCAATTAATATTTTAATAATTATTTAGATGTCAAATAATTAAATTTTAAAATAATATAATATAATATTACAATGATATATAACTAACCAATTAAACGCCACTTAATTTATTGAACTAATCCTTTGTTTATTTATCTGCTGATGGGGGGTGGAATTTTGTTCATTCTAAAGAGATTAAGAGGTAATTAAGGGCTGCTTAGAGTATAATAAACAATTGGAGAGAATAATGGGGCATTAAAATAATTTGGTGGATTATGTCAAATATTTTTGAGGATTAAATAAATTATGTGAAGCTAAGATACACTAAAAAAAATCGATTTTTTTTTATTAAATCAATCACCATCACTGGCAAATTATTTCATTCGACTAACAGTATCGGCGGCCCGCTAATCAGAACTCGTCATATATGCACTGGGCCCCACTCAGTGCTCACATGGCAAGCACTGATTGGCAGATTGAAGATGTAGTCAAACGAACCCAAAAATTTCTCCAATTCCATCTCCTTCCTTTCTAGGTACTAGATATTTTTTTCATATAACTACGTGAATTAGATATTTATCTTTCTATTTTTAATCTTAAATGTAGACTACCATTTTTAAATTCTCGAGTGGACTTAGAATCGAATATTTCATTAATATCATATATTTTTTTTATAGCATATTAATAACTAGGGCAAATTACTTATAGGTTCTTATAGTTTAGCATAATTATATTTTAATATAAATCTATGTTCTTTTAAAATCTTCGATTATGTTTCTAAAATTTAAAGTAGAAACTTAAAAGTAAAATAAAATAGGAATTTAATAGATTTCTATAATATTAATTTAGGTATTTAAGTAAACAATTTCAAAAAGTATAGACAAAAAGATAATTATGAGTAATCCTACCTATCAGTGATTTGGTGCAATAATTATTTTGTATGAGTCCTATTAATTTTTTTTTCTTTATTTTACATGATGTTGGCATATCATTTTTTTTAATTAAGAATAGAAAAGCAATTTGCTATATATAAAAAAAAATAGAAATGTAATTAATCACTTTTTATTTTTATTTTTTTAATTTTGGTAGGAGACATTCTGGGGGCAACAGAGCTTCGTGGTCCTATGAATTTCCGTTTCAGAGATTTGAAATCTGCAACAAAGAATTTCAGCCAAGAAAACAAACTTGGAGAAGGAGGCTTTGGAGATGTTTACAAGGTACAATTAACACATAAATTAAAGGTTTCATTAAAAATAAATAAATTAATTAAAAGCTTCATTAATTAAAAACCTTAATATATATTAATTGCATTAGATCATTTTACCAAAGTTTTAAAACCCTTATTTGAGATATTCTTTAAAGTTTGGGTAAATAGCAACCGACACCCTCTAGTTTAGGCTTGGATACATTTGGGTCCCTTTTAACTTTCAAATAATAAATATGTCATCAAGTTTGAGATATATTGCAATTAAAGTCCTCGTACTATTAATTTCATGAGTAAAAAATATTTTATCTTTATTGTTTTTTTTTTCTCTCTCCACACTTGGTGGCCGCTCCTCGATGCTACATGCATACAGTTCCCGACAATAAGAATGGTGACACCAGATGTGGAGAGAGAGAGATCGAGAAAGAGGAGAGGGATAAAGCGAGAAAAAGAAGAAAGAGGTAAAAGTTGACTAAAATGTTTTTTTATATATGGAGTTATCGACGTGCGTGACCCACCGGCGACTATACAACCTCGCGCTTGTGCGAGGATCGAGAGGAGAGAGAGAGAGGCGGCCTCTCCCTCCCAATCCCTGCGCACGGGCAAGACAGCGCGACCCACCGGCCTCTCTCTCTCCTCTCCTGACACGCCGCGCGACCGCGCGCAATCTTGCGCGTGCGCGGGGATCAAGAGGAGAGAGGGGGAAGGGTGAAATAATAATTTTAAAAATTTTAATAATAAAAAATTAAAAATGGACTCATTTGATAATTTATTAAAACTCAGGGACTCCGATGTTAAATTTTAAAAACGTAGACATGTGGGTTATTAAGCGTTAAACTCAAAAATTTTGGTGTAATTTACCCTTAAAATTATAATGCCAAAATTATATAGTATATAAAATTATACTAAACGAAATTTATATATTAGAAAAGTAATTTAAAAAATATCAATTTGATATATTCATGAATTTTCTGTCTGCTAGCCGAAAATGAGATGTCGAAAATAAAAAAAAATGTAGAAAATAAAAGTTCCTCATTCACACACTTTAATTTTTAAATTAAAATAATCACATGCATAACACAAAAGGTTTTTTAAAATTACACAACAATAATAAAGCCTTAATCCCACTAGATGGAATCAGCTATATAAATCATTTATTTTCATTGCGTTTTATTAATTAACAAATTCTTATTTAAATCTAAATGAGTAAGATCAATCCTTATAATTTCTTGTCATAATTTTTTTTTATTTTTCTCTTCCTCTTTGCACATAGGTAAAATCCAATAACTTGATTTTCCTAACTGGAGCTTCAATCAGCTTACGATATAGATGTCCGAACTATTTAGGTCGACTTTCTCTAATTTTATTCTCAATTGGTGCAACTCCAACTTTCTAGCAGGTCCTTTCGTGCATATCCACGTATTCACCGTAGCATCCTCATTTTTACGATACTTATTTTATTTTATATTTTCTCTTTATAGGACAGCATTCAATACCATATTTCATCACTGATCTTACTATACATTTTACCTAAATTCTTTAAAAGTAATACGTTTCATAACTATTCTAAAATCACATCTCTTTCCTGCTCCATCTTAGTGATTATCACGGCAGTGATGTATAAGTTTTAAATATTTACTGTGATAGAACTGAAAAGATACGATATTATTTGTGTAAATTACATTAATCGTTATCTCGCTACATTTGATTCTGATAGGGGACACTAAAAAATGGAAAGATAGTTGCAGTGAAAAGGCTAATTATAGTTCAAACAAGGAGCATTCAGGCAAGTTTTCAGAGTGAAGTGAAGCTCATCAGCAATGTTCACCATAGAAACCTGGTTAGATTGCTGGGATGCTGCAACAGAAGCAATAACTTGCTGCTTGTCTATGAATACATGCCGAATGGAAGCCTCGACAAATACTTATACGGTAACGTGCTTTTATCTGACTAATTACTCTCTTTCGATACTCTTTCGCTAGATCTCAAGAGTGTTTTTAATCTGCATGGCACACGAATCTTTAAAAAAATATTTACGTACGAGAAGGTACGGCTCTCTTCTCTCCAGCGTGCATAGTCCGGTGTGATGGACTTGCATGCGAAGGTCGACGCACGGGCTATATCTAGCGAGCACATAGCCTATGCAAAATACACTGCTGCGTAGCAACTTGAGCCTGTAGGGCCGGCACACTGCACCTGCGTTTAAGGCTGTTAATATGGATCGAAGATCGAAAATCGAATTGATTTTGGATCGAATCGAAATCGAGTCGATTTAAACGAGCCGACTAACGAGCCAAAATTATGGCTCGGTATTTTTTCGAGCCGATTTCGAGCCAGGGTAGGATCGGCTCGATTTGGCTCGAGATCGGCCCGATTTTTAAATACATATATATATATAATATTATTATAAAATATTGTTTAGATATTATGATGTATAATCTATTCATATAATTAGAGAGATTCGATTCAGACGATCATGAATTTATTTATCAATTATTTATTTAACTAGACATTTAATGAACAAATTTATTGGGCAGCATAATTATATGATAATTTTTATGGTATTATTTTAGGATGTGGTTATTGTTTTATGATATTTTTATTTTTATGTTTGTAAAAAATAGCATATATATAAAAATATAATTTTACATGTATTTTAATTTTAAAAAATTAAATTTGTGTATTTTTAATTAATAATTATAAGTATTTCGAGCCAGCTCAAAGTGTGATCGAGGCTGGCTCGAAGTCGAGCCTCGGCCCAATTCGATCGAGCCGGCTCGAAATCGAAACTATTCGACTAACGAGTCGATTTCGAGCTGTAAAAATTTCGAGCGAGCCGATCTCGAGCCGAGTATGGCTCGGCTCGAAGTCGGCTTGATAACAGCCCTACCTGCGTTGGCACTCGTGTGCAAATACAACGCATTTCTCTTGCGCCAGGCAAAGCCGTGGCACGTGTAAAAGGTGAGAGAGAATATTTTTATTTTTTATATATATATTTAATTTAAATATAAGTTTTATTTTAAAGATTAAAATTATATAAATGAAATAAAGGGATTTTAACTGAAATTTAAATATTTATTTTAGAAATCGTATTAAAAGAGTTTTTTTTGAAATTATAGATCTAATAATCTCTGTAACCTATGTGAGTTTTACCCTAATAAATTTATTAGCTCGTTCATGCCGCCGAAGGGGTCTAGCCGTCTAGGGTTACGGCAAGCATTGCCTATTTGGAGCCGCCACCGGGAAGCCTCGGAGCAACGTGAAAGGTCGGCTTTCTCGTCGGCGGTCATTTCTCTTCCCTCTTCTTTATCAATTTGGAAGGTAGTTCTGTAGGACTTTAGAGATGATCGTCTCGAGCCCTAAGATCATTCGGATGATCCAGTCGGGGAAGAAAAGGTTTTGAAATCTGTAATCTACTTGCGATCTAGAATCTGATAATATATGGGTCTTCTTTGGTTTTTTTTACCAAACCTGAGCAAGAATTTCGTTTTTTCATGTTAATGGCAGGTGACAAGCAAGGGATGCTCAACTGGAAACAGAGATTCGACATCATTGTTGGTATGGCCAGGGGAATTGCTTATTTGCATCAGGAGTACCATGTCTGCATCATACACCGTGACATAAAGCCCAGTAATGTGCTCCTAGATGATAATTTGCAGCCAAAGATTGCTGATTTTGGCCTTGTCAAGCTTCTACCAGGAGACCAGAGTCATCTCAGCACTAATTTTGCAGGAACTTTGTATGTACACTAATTATCTCAATGCTTTTTTTTTCAAGGATAATTTATGTTTTACAATCGGGTTTCAATCTAACATAGATCCAAATTTCTAGTTAACAATTTAGAAACAATTTTATGTTCTTTAAACAACTTATTGGGTAATTAATATATGAAATGTTTCTTTACAGCAAGCTTGTGTAAATATTTGTAAACAGGGGATATACGGCACCTGAGTATGCGATTCATGGCCAGTTAACAGAGAAGGTGGATACCTACAGCTTTGGTGTTGTTATCCTGGAAATTATAAGTGGGAGAAAGAACAGTGATCCGAAGTTTGAAACTGCAAACCAGTATCTTCTAGAATGGGTAATCGTTCTCTAAAGTTTACTCTTCGTATTGTTTTTTTAAGAAGAAAAAGATTTGTTAAATGTTACACTCAACATCTCAATATTAAATCGGAAAAGTTATGGCAAATGTTGCAGTAAACATGTGAATATTAAATCAGGAAACTAGGGTTGTTTTTTTTTTTTTTTCTCGCTTGATCGGTTTTTTTCGTTGTTAGACTAATCTCTCGTCACAAGAAAGGCGATCAGTCACTCGGACATTTTTTAGTGGTGTAAAAAATCCGGGAAAGTATTGTTCGGAAAGAAGCCTTACAAAGACCGAAGAAAGTGGCTTTGAAAAAGTTTCTCAAACAAGTGTCGCTGAAAAAATTTCCTCTCCCTCTGGCCACTAACTTAATCTCTTCGGAGAGCAAGATGAATATTAATCTCTTCGGGGCCGTTTGGATAGGGGGTAGGATAAGCTAACCCGGGTTAGCTTATCCCCATTAATAACTTACCCCAGTTGGGGTAAGTTATTAATGGGGATATGATGTTTGGATGCTAACCCGGATTAACTTAGGATATTCTTAAATTTAGTTTGACAAATAAATAAGTTAACTCAGGATAGTAAATAAACAAAAATGAAATAGAAAGAAGACATTTACTGGTCTATTAAACACAGAAATAATATAATCTTCATCATAAACGATAAAAAATATGAAATTGCAGATATTCATCAAGATCAATATTCTCGTACAGTTGAGCACCATGATCATCATCGATTCACTACGCCCTACAACAAACAAAGTATAATTAAATATGATACAATGAGTAGTAGTAGCATGTCAATCACTTCAAAATTTTAGTAAAATTAACCTGGCTCATCCACATCTGTTCAATAATTGCCGTTCGGATAATTTTCCTCCGTCGTTATTGAGTTGCAGGTATATGAGTTGCTTGGTCTTCTTCTTCAGCTCTTCCTCCAAACTCTTCTCTTGCTCTATGTCAGCCTCCCGCATGTTGAAGTAGGTATCATGACTATGATATCTACCAATGTAATTATGCAAAATACAACATGCAAGTACAATATCCGCTTGTATATTAAAGGAAAATGGTTTCATATCAGTTAATACTTTAAACCGTTTTTTTAATATACCAAATGTGCGTTCAACAACATTTCTCACTTGAGCGTGCCTATGATTGTACAACTCTTGAGGAGACTCATATCTTCGCTGTGAACGATTATGAAAACTACTCAAATGATATCGTATACGACGTACTGGTGCCAAAAGCTTGTCATTATTAGCATATCCAGAATCGACCAAGTACATCTTTCTTGATTTATTCAGAATACAAGAAAAAATCACTATAAATATGAAGGATCGAATATATGATAGTACTGAAATTACCTTGCGGTACCGAAAAATCACCTTGCTCAGATGTCCATTTAAGAACACGCATGTCAGCAACCGATCCTTCCCATCCAGTTGCAACATATACAAATTGTCGATCAAAAGAGACAGCAGCCATAACATTCTGAGATATAAAATCTTTTCTATTTCTATATCGATTTTGCTTGTGAACAAGAACTACGGCAGGAACATGTGTTCCATCAATGGCACCTAGGATATATTTGAAGTATGGATAAAAATGTGAGTTATTTCGGATGTGTGGATGACATGGAGTAGTTGTATCTGGAAGTACAATAAAATCATCTTTCAAAGTTAGGACTCCTTGTAGGACTTGTCTAAAATTACGACTAACTGTTTCTAGTGAGTGTTGAAAAAAATTCACACACACTACGATAGCTATCAGCTTGAGCAATAACTCGCAAAAATACTATTAACTGCTCTGCTGCTGGCATGAATCGAGTGTCTCTTAGAACACCACGGTACGCTAGCAGATCCCTCAGGCCAATAAATGCATGTGCAGGCATACGAAAACAATTGTATGCTCGCACATCATGCTCATTTAAGATCTCATGGATGTACAAATTACCGAAGTACGGTCTATCATACATAACTCGAGGAATTTTTACATTAGATTGATCTAACTCAGCAAAGTTAGAAACAAATTCCAGTAATGTTGCCTCTTCATCTAAGCATGTAATGAGGTTGGCAACCTCATTCCCATTAAGATCTCATGGATGTACAAATTACCGGAGTACGGTCTATCATACATAACTCGAGGAATTTGTACATTAGATTGATCTAACTTAGCAAAGTTAGAAACAAATTCCAGTAATGTTGCCTCTTCATCTAAGCATGTAATGAGGTTGGCAATCTCATTCCCATAAAATTGGCTAATATCTATTTGTAGCATATTATAACAAACAGTTAACTACCAAATTGAGAATACAAATACATCTTGTTATTTCAACAATACAATACAACGAGACAATATTACAGCCCTAACTGATAGAAAAAATAATATTATTATTGTAACGTTAAATAATAGTACAACAAACCTAAAACAATCGTCTTTAGAAATATTAAAGACAAAAGGAATAAATTGCTCAATTTCACGCTAAAAAGTGGGGGGAGGATCAAATGATGGGTTCGGTCGATCAGTAAATATTGGTATTCGACCAAATTGAGTATGTCGGGCAACAATAACACCAACCCAAGTTTCTAAGAGACTCCCATCATGAACACTGTGATATTGATAGGAGTCTCATTTAACGTATTTATCATTGCACAAAGTGCGGTGTCCGTTAAATTTTGCATAGATGCTAATTTTTTCATTGCATCTTCCATAGTGTAAGGCATTGCGCGTTGCATTGCATGCAATGCAATATTTGTTTTGTTCCTTGCCTTAGATAGTAGGCACTCTGCATTGTCTTTGGTAATACTTTTTTTTCTTCGCCTACGTTCTTTGCCTGTTTTAGCCGCACGCTTACATCCACTCTCTGAGGAAATGTCACATGTTACGTCATTATCCTCAACGAAAACGTAGTTCTCAGCGAAACTAGATCCTTCCCCGGAAACGTATCTAGCATTGAAAGCAGGTTCAGTAAATTCCATCGTGTTTACTTGAACATCTGAGTCCATCTCTGGAGACTCAGCCGAAGATCTTGCATGGTTGCCCAATGCGTACGTGTTTGTAATCAGGTCCTCAACTGCTTCGTAATGCTTAAAGGGCTTCTTTCTTAACGATTCATATTCTGAATGAACCTATACAAATTAAGACTATAAGTTGCAGAAAGAATTAGTACAATTAATCAAATTTGACAAATAATATTACATCACACCTGAAGAATTTCTTCCCACAAATCATCGGTAGCATCTGGTGTGTTTTTAACTAGATCCCATCCTCACCCACTCCGCCCAGCAAGTTTATGATACTTCATGTATTCTTTTTTCAATGTCTTCCAAGCATTTTTGAGTTATGCCGTTTTCTTAGTACCCACTTGGCTATTATAAGTCTTAGTAATCTCAATCCAAGTCAAAGGCGTAGGATTCCCGTTAACCACATCTTCATTATTATGTTTCTCAGTGATAAGTAAAATTAGCACATCTTTTTCTTCATTAGAGAAATTTGGATCCCTACTTTTTTTACTCGCTCTTACGTTTGAGGGACCGTTTTGTGTCTCATCTTTAGCTTCTATCATTTTGTCATCTGCAGACATAATTCTCGATGACTTCCTAATTGATAGCTTATCCTGGCCTATACGTCGAAAACCGGAGTTCATATTGCCTAACAGAAATTGTAAATGGTGATGTAAATTCAAATAATCTAACTAACATATCCGCATAAGTTTTCATGTAAGCTCCATAGGAATTTAATAATGATCTATCAAATTACTTAGAAATTATTAGCATGCATAAAACATAAAAATATATTAAGATTAACTTTTCAGATCATGACATGTACTACAGTTATGAAACATAAAACCTAATCACAGCTAAATTAGATGAAATTCAACTTAACAAGGAAAAAGAAAAAGACACATTTCTTAAATATTGCTTTCTGAATGTGAAAGAAAAAATGTTGAAACATCCACGACTACAACAGAAAGGATTAATTTCAACTTAAACGGAATTGAACAAGATCCAAAATTACGATAGAACATAGAATCAGATAAATTAACAAGAACTGAACTGAAAATCTGAATGAGCAGAGAAACGTGAAGGAAGTTTACAAATATACAGCTATATGTTTTAACAAGTAATCTGAATGCATTTAAGAATCAACAGCAACGTAGAAACCAATGAACAAACAAACATGAAAATCCGAAACAGTACATATACTGAAATGCGAAAAGGGTAACATTAAGTTTTATCTCACCATTTTTAGCCTATTGATAGGCTAAAGGTATTGGGCTCAGAAATTTGTATGCCGGTTATGGTAACTTGGATCTGCAAAAAGCAAAACATTTCCATATTTATCTCTCCACCTAGATTCCAAGCGTAACTGACATATAACATGAAATGACTTTGCAATTAATCAGATCTGCAATTTTTTTTTTAAATTCCCCAAAAATTCATCATTGCCCATTCACAAGAGCAAGTATAATATCTTAGCAAACAAGTGTGGTATCTATTCATATACGAACTATAGCTTAACTGTAGCAAAACATAAATGACACTTAAGAAAAAGTAGACTTACTAGAAAGCCGTAAGAGCAAAGCAATTAGGAGAGAATGCTAAAACTTGAGGCACAGGTAAGATGACCGTCCAAACTCAGCAATAAATAGAGAACCAAGCATAAGAGGTCAAAAAAACAGCCAAAGCATAATGAATTATCCCTGGAGTAATGTAGTGGAGATAAGAGCTGTCATTGTAAACAATGACAAAACAGGAACATGACATAAATTATTGAATAACTTGGCAATGAATGCTGTAACATTGGTCACATAAAACAAAGTCCACCTAATCAGCATTTAACTTAATCCAACTTACATATCCACATAACTTTTCATGTAAGCTCCATAGGAATTTAGTAATGATCTATCAAATTACTTAGAAATTACTAGCATGCATAAAACATAAAAATATGTTAAGATTAACTTTTCAGACCATGACATGTACTACAGTTATGAAATATAAAACTTAATCACAGCAAAATGAATTTCATCTAAGAAATTCAACTTAACAAGGAAAAAGAAAAAGGCACATTTCTTAAATATTGCTTTCTGAATATGAAAGAAAACAATTTTGAAGCATCCACGACTGCAACAGAAAATATTAATTTGAACTTAAACGGAATTGAACAAGGTCCAAAATCACGACATAACATAGAACCAGATAAATTAACAAGAACTGAAATGAAAATCTAAATGAACAGAGAAACGTGAAGAAAGTTTACAAATATAGAGCTATATGTTTTAACAAGTAATCTGAATGCATTTAAGAATCAACAGCTATGAAGAAACTAAATGAATAAACAAACATCAAAATTCGAAACTGTACATATACTGAAATGTGAAAAGAGTAACATTAAGTTTTATATCACCATTTTTAGCTTATTAATAGGCTAAAGGTATTGGACTCAGAAATTTGTATACCGTTTACGGTAACCTGGATCGGCAAAAAGCAAAACATTTTCATGTTTACCTCTCCACCTGGATACCAAGCGTAACTGACATATAACATGAAATCACTTTGCGATTAATCAGACCTATAAATTTATTTATTTTTAAATTATCCAAAAATTCATCACTGCCCATATCTCAAAAGTGGCACAAGAGCAAGTGTAATATCTGAGCAAACAAGTGTGATATCTATTCATATACGAACTGTAGCTTAACTGTAGCAGAACATAAATATTGAATGAGACTTAAGAAAAAGTAGACTTACTAAAAAGCCGCAAGAACAAAGCAATTAGAAGAGAATGCTAAAACTTGGAGGCATAGGTAAGATGACCATCCAAACTCAGCAATAAATAGAGAACCAAGCACACAAGAGGCCAAAAAAACAGCCAAAAGATAATGAATTATCCCTGGAGTATTATAGTGGAGATAAGAGCTGTCATTGTAAACAATGACAAAACAGGAACATGACATAAATTATTGAATAACATGGCAATGAATGCTTTAACATTGGTCACATAAAACAAAGTCCACCTAATCAGCATGGTAACATGGCTATGGATCATAGCAAGTATATCAGGAAAATGATAAACATCATAGGGCCAAATGGTAATGACAATGGTAACATGTGTAACATGAAACAAAGCTAGGTCATCATATTGCACAATCAGCCCTCAGCCCTAAAAAAACAGTGGAAAAATTGCAAATCAACTAGGAATGATGCAGATGAACAGCACAGAACCAAGAAAAACAGAGGGAATCACACTGCACAATCAGCCCTAAGCCATCAGAAAAAAATTGGAGAAGTGCACAGCCACTACAGTATGTAAATAACGAAAAAAACCATAGCAGAGAAAATGGGCAGCAGAAATTCCAGGCAGAACCAACAAAAAACATCACAAAATCACAGAACAAAGGAAGACAGTGGAAAATCAGAAATCATACAGGAATACTAAAGATAAATAACACAAAACCAAGAAAAACAGAGAGGATCACACTACATAATCAACCCTAAGCCATCAGAAAAAAAATTTGGAGAAATGCACAGCCACTGCATCATGAAAATATAAAAAAATAATGGTTGAGAAAATGGGCATCAACAATTCCAGGCAGAACCAACAAAAACCACCACAGAATCACAGAACCAAGAAAAACAGTGGGAAAATCGAAAATCAAACAGGAATGATGAAGGTAAACAGCACAGAACCAAGAAAAATATATAGGATATAACAAAAAAAAAGGTTGAGGTAATGGGCAGCAGAAAATCAAGGCACAACCAAGAAAAAACACCACAGAATCACAGAGCCAAGAAAAAACAGTGACATAATCGAAAATCAACTATGAAAGCTGAAGATGAACAGCACAAAACCAAGCAAAATAAACGGGATCCACTGCATCAAACCCAGGGTAAGGTAGATCTGTGATTAGGGAAGGCAGATTTGCGATTAGGGCAGACAGAGAGTAGGGAAACCGCGTTTACCTGAACCAAGAGCACTCACCATCACCAACCCAGAAGGCCGCCGCTACCGGAGAGGCATTGCGCCGGCCTGCGTTTCAGAGCGGAAGTTCCCCTTCATCGTCGCGCCTGAAGCGGTGCCATCATCCGGCAGCTAGCTAGCGCAAACCACCCAACCGCTCGCGAGGGCTTCGCGCGCGAGAGAGAGCGCCAGATCCGTCATCTCCGCCCTTACCCCAGCATCACGGCTGGGGTAGCTAAACCCAGGGATAGGCGGGGTAAGGGAAGCCCGCTGGGTTTATTAACCTAGGGATAAAATTACGCGTTATTACGCATTTGGTGGGTTAACTGGGTTAACTTAAGTTAACCCAGATAACCCCCCTATCCAAACGACCCCTTCACATTTTGTCCCAACCATATGTATATATATATATATATAACATCATCTTCTCACTTTCCGACTCCTCAAAGCGGGGAACACTGGCTGCTCGGTCGTGAGTGGCTGGCAGCTGCCGAAAGGAGGTGGAGGAAGAGAAGAGCTGGTCATCTAGCGAGCTGGAGTAAGCGAAGGTTCAGGCGCAGCTAGGGATGGTGATGATGGAGGAAAAAACCAGTGGACCATGGATGCTTTAGGCGGAGTCTCTGCTCCGCCTGCGATTGGGGGGAAGAGGATGATCCAGAGATATGCTCGGTAGCCATGGAAGAAGGTATGAACTCTAGACACCGAACGACCCCGAGGTGTGGTCAAAAACTTTTGAATAATGAATATATGGATGCTGTGAGTGTTTTGGAATGCGTTGGAGGCCAAGATGGCCATGTCTATGCAGGTTGATCGGCATGTCAGCCCCAAAGATTGTAGTGGTATTTGTTATTGGGACTGTTTGGTTTGCTCACCCATGTGAACCTTGAAATTATATCGTGTGATAAATTGTTGTCGGATATTATTATTTGTGAGCATACCTATACTTCGTATCCCTAGCTCTGACTTGTTGGGATAGAGTTGTCTAAAATTATTTGGTAAACTTACTAGATATTATTTGGACTTGTTTCTAAATATTTAAAATTGACTTGTTCCGGGGATTTGTAGTTTCTTTATTATTACATAATTATCAATAGTAAAACTCCTGAACAATTTTGTGCTCATCTGTTAAACTATTCACTTATTTCTAATTAGGATTGTATCTCGCATATTGTCCCGCATCATCTTGTTTTGGTATGCAGCATGCTCCATAGTAGAACGAGGTTCATAGAGGTTATATAGAGAGAAGTATGCTCCATAGTAGAACGAGGTTCATAGAGGTTATATAGAGAGAAGTAGATTATGAATAATAAATGCACTAGTTCCATAAGCATGAAATTTTTGGTCAAGCTACTTGATTCTCCAAAATGGATATCTTTCACTTTGGATGAAAGAAAATGAATACAAAGGAAGAGAGTCCTGTTTATAAACGAAAGATAGGGGTAGATGCATGACAGAAAAGAAGTCAAGACAGCAAAAATACAAACTTCAAAGATACCTCTTGGGAGCCTAAAAAGGGATTCAAAACATCTCAAGGAACAAGGAGAAAGGGTGAGACCATCCATTCCTGGGAATTTGGCTTTTTCAGTGAAAGTTGACCGGACTTAACTCGAGTTGTGTTGGGATAGCTCAAGTCTACTCAAATCTAATCTTTGTTGGGCGAACTTGAAGTTTTGACTCAAGTCTTAACTAAGTCGAACAAACTGAGTCTAACTTGTGTTCAACTTGGATTTGATCTCATGATTACTTCATGCCTCATTGTTGTGGTGTTAGCCTGATTCTCTAACAATTTAGTTTATTATCACGTGAATCCAACTATATGGATATTATTAGAGTTCTGCAGTGTCTGAACTTTGAAAAAACAAGTCAATTACTGATCAAATTTGAGATTTAAAAAAAAAAAAAACAGTTCTTCTCCTCTCTTTCATTATCTGTGCACCTCCATTGTAATTTTAAATTAAGGAATAAGAATTCTCATTTTGGCTCTGGATGTAAGAGAAAAGTCATTTAACTACGTAAATTTTTGTGCTCGTTTTTTTTTATTATTCTTTTTTATTCATCTAATATTCGTAGTAGGTTCTATCTCCTGTCCCTTCATACACTTTAACTTTGTAATACCAACAGGTATGGAAACTTTACGAGGAAGATGATTTAGGGAAGGTGATTGACAAATCTCTGGATCCAGAGGAGTACAAGCTAGAGGAAGTGAATAGAGTACTCAAAATAGCTCTCATTTGCACTCAGTCCGTGGTGGCTGCAAGGCCTAACATGTCTGAAGTCGTGGTTTTACTGCTGAGCCAAGCCGAGCCCAAGCTCGAGCCTGCCCGGCCCGTGTTCATCGATGCCTCCAACCGGGCTCGTGCCGACACATCTTCCTCCGGTTGGTCATCCTCCGCTTCCAATGCTACCGCATCTCTATCGCATCTCTCCGCTAGGTGAATGCTGCTCGTTGCAATCCACAGGAATAAACAATGAGAAATATTTCGAGTTTGACTATGTTTATCGCCACAAAATGAATGTAATTATTGTTTCTCGAGATTTTTTTTCAATGTTGAGAATCGCATTATACATTTTTGTTGTTGATTGTGAGTGTTTGACTCCAGACTTGGATGCTTTTGAAATGTACAGCTGCATGATAATTGAGTTATTATTTTTTATGCACTAAAATAAGGATTTGATATATATATTAATTGCCATATAGCCTTTGTCCTTTTATCTCTGAAGTTATGATTATTTTAGTTCTTTCAGAGAACATCCAAACGGACCGTTCCTTTAAAAATTTATAAAGTTAATCTAATTCGCATTAGAGTATTCATTTGAGAGATCACTTGGGTGTTATTCTCACTAGAGAGGCCCAAATGAATACGAGTTTTATCTTGTTGAATGCTCGGCTATTAAGGCGGCGGTATCTATCATTTCTAGATGATAGGCCGTCATCGAAAATGGATTATAGAATCTCGCAAGAATGTCGAATCCATCTGGGAGGTTTTAACCGCTGCATGTAGCTCATCGGCGTGCTTTTCGTGTTTTGAGTTTAACCTCTTAAAAGTGTTATTTCGATCGATGCTCTTCTTATTTTTCTAATGTTGTCATTTGTAATGATCTTCGTCGAATGAAATCTTATTTGTTAAAAAAAAAAGACGTGCATATTTTAACAATATCTAATAGAAATGAAGATAATAATTAGCATATCAGGCTGTGGTGTATCAAAGCAAATCTGATGCAAATCAGGTCAGCGATGGAGACTCCTAATAATATTGAGGGCTACATATTTTGTGAAAGAAGAGAAAGTCTTATAAGTAGCCAGCCAACACATGGTGTGAGTTCGATCTACGTTTTTAAAATTATGACATTCGGGTTCCTGAGTTTTAATAAATTATTATTTTTTTTTGCAAAAGAAGGGGCCTGCTGATAGAGCTGGGCGGGGAGGCGATACTAGTTATCAGGTCA
Organism: Apostasia shenzhenica; assembly: GCA_002786265.1. Taxonomy (NCBI): domain Eukaryota; kingdom Viridiplantae; phylum Streptophyta; class Magnoliopsida; order Asparagales; family Orchidaceae; genus Apostasia; species Apostasia shenzhenica. Next base: position 1,457,115 of record KZ452995.1, on the reverse strand, counting down.
GAGAGAGGCCTGGCCCGTAAGCAGGCCCCCCTCAAAACCCATGACTTCTTAATAAAGATTTTTGACGCGCGATATGCCGACTAAAGGGTGGACACCTATATGGGTGTATTTTGAGTTTTTTTTATTTCTTATTATTAATTTTTTTTTAAATTATCATTTTACCCTTTGTCCCTCTCTCTCACCTCCCGATTCCGCGCACGCGTGTGCGACCTGCCGCCGGTGGGTCGCACGCCTCGCGCGTGCGCGGGAATTGGGAGAATAGAGAGAGGCAGAGGCAGTGCGTGTGCAGGATCGGGAGGAGAGAGAGAGAGGGGGAGGGGTGAATGGTAATTTTAAAAAACTTTTAATAATAAAATTTTTAAAAAAGATTCATTTAATAATTTATTAAAATTCATGAACCCCGATATAATTTTAAAAATACAGATTTATGCATTATTAAGCTTTAAACTCAAAGACCTAGATGTAATTTACCCTTTTAGTTTTTATAGTCATTTTCATCACCAAAAAGGAGAACTACAATATACAATGACGATACGGTATGATACATAAAACTACAGTTGTAAAGTTCAAAAAAAAATGTAGATAATTATTATTTTTAAAGTCATTACATCCATTTTGGTTGTTGATCTATTCTACTATTTACAAAGCTTAGTTTGGCGAGGTTTGATCAAGGTTACATACGTATGCCCGATAGCGGGTTAGATTTTGATCAGGTTGACTTAATTGAGATCTAACTCATTTGAGTCGGGTCCAAATTTTAATCAAATTTGGGTTGCCCAAATTCGATCTATAATTGTAATCGATCATATTTTAAAATCAAATTTTGAGCTGACTCGAAATAAAATTAATATTCAAAATTCTTAAAAGAAAAATCAGATCTGCCTTCAAGATTCTCTTTTTTCAAAAAAATCAAATTATTTTTTAAAAAAATCGAAAAGTTCTTCTAAATTTTCAATAATATTAGAAAAAAATAATTGAAAGATATTATTAATAGCACATACCATCCTTCATATAATCATATTGTGATTTTAATTACTTAAAAGCTATGAGATTATAATGTACAAATAATTTATAATTATTTTTATATTTAACTACTAACAGTCAAATTTTAAATCAGAGTAAATTTGAGGCCCAATCTTTGGATCGAAATATTAAATTTTAAAAAAATATAAGTTTACCTATTACTCATTGGAAATACGTCTAATGAATCGAGTTCAGATTCACCTATAATTCAGAGAGAGTTGACTAATATGTAAGTTTGATATTAGGACTCGAATATGATTTGCATAATTTTGAGATATATGTGAGAAATATACAACATCATTTACATAAAAAAAATTATTTTTATAGATTTATCGGCAATTCAACATTGATCGAATAGACTCGTGACAGATTTTATGTAACATTTAATTATAATTGAACGTTGAATGTATTTGGGGGTTAAATTAAACATCCATGTCATACTAACAGCTGAGAAATCGTCATCCAATTATCCAAAAGGTAAAGGAAAAAAAAATGAAATTTTTGGATAAATTAGTAGTAGGTCCCAATATTTTAACCATATTAATAAACTAGTTCATACTTTTTTGAAAATCGGACATTCGATAATTTTCATTTGATTGAAATCTCTCGCAATGATTTCCGTTAGTTTTAGTATTACATAAAGCGTCTTTTGGTTTATCAAAAGTCTATTTTTTCTTCTTTTTTTTTTTAAATTTCTCTCTCCTCAAACTTTGTTGAGTAGGAATTGACGAATTTAAATAGGATTGCACGAAATATATATCCGCATCATTTTTTTATTAGTATATCCACATCGGTATCTATTAATCATTATTTATATCTGCTCTATACTTGCTTTCACCCGCGTTGCTTCCTTTTTGCCTAATCCTATGCAGCACCAATTCATCCCACGATAAATTCAACAACTTGTGATTTATTTGATTTAAAATGAGAAGATAATATCTATTCAAATTTTTGTATCATCAAAATCTTTTCTGGATATCATAATTAAATTCAAATAAAGCATGAGCATCATCTCTTGAAATCAAAATTTAAGTTAAATTTTAATAACCGATCTCAAATAACTTGCCTTATCCCAATGATAAGTCAAAATAGAGCGTCAGTCATTGGTGCAAATTTGAGACTCATACTTATCTCATTAGGAAAAGGTCAAGGTCGATTAAACAAGTGCAAATTGCCACCCCTCTGTCAGGGTTTCTTATAGTTTTAGAGGTCAGGGTAGGTGAAGATAGCAGGTAGGGTTGAAGTTTAGGGTAGGGGTTCGACGATAAGGTCGTTTATTGATTGTTTTATTTTACTGAGCTCCTTGGGATACTAAGAAAACGAAGAGTAACTGTATCCTACTTTCTCTCACTCATTATTTTATTAGCAGAGTCTCCCTTCTCTCCTGCTTCTTATATTATTGTCTTGGTTAATGACCTTATTTAAATATGACAGCAATGGGTTGATCAGGAAGTTGAGCAGGTAGATGAAGATAGGGAACAACCTACTATAGAATAAGGCTAAAATGAAGAGAATCACATCTTTCAATATTTTTATTAATTACTTTGTAATCAAGAAAATAAAAAATACAAATAGTCAGAAACCTAAACACAATGTCAGAACTACTAAAGCGAGCAAGAATATGCATATTTGTGTGCATCAGAGAGTGGTAGAGAGCGAAAAGAAGGGACAGAGAGAGAGAGACATTCATCAAAGTACATCTAAGATTTATCTTATATTGGATAATTAAAAATAAATCACGTTATTAACATACATATATTGATTCTTACTCATTGGTCCAAAATTTTTGATAAAATTAATATTCATTCAATTATATATTAGCCTTATATTAATCGTATAATAATATTATTCGAGAGGAGGGAGGGGGTGAGATTCACATTCATATTTACATTTTTAAAAAATGAATTAATTATTAGGACACAAAATTGTGATATTTTTTTATTTTTGATTAATTATTCTTAATGAACAAATAAAAAATTCTTTTTCAAATAATTGACATTAAATAGCTTTTTATTGTCTTGCCACATCAGCTGGTGAGATGATGATGAAACACCACCAGCTAGATTCATGCAAATGCCCATCTCCATCTTATCATGAGTTATATTAAATTAAACACTATAAATTGATGACAAATTTATTTTTATTTTTTCTTAATAGATTGACTTACAATTAATTATAATATATATGTATAAAAAAATATTATGAGATCATGGGTATAATCCCCTAAAATTTCCACAAATTGTATAATATAATAATATATTTAATTAGTTAATATTAAATTTATATTATATTTACTATATCATCTCCACAATCCCACTATTCTTCTTTAGTTGTCAGGCCATACTGTTGAGGCTATTCTCCTCAAAACTAAAACCTAAGTCATCGATAGCGTTACTTTTGCGTTGCCTCCGTTGATTCCGGTCGAGCTTTTGCTCGATTTTATCTGCTGTCAGTCAGAGAATTATATATTTGATATGCACAATAGCAATGAATTTGCTCATTTGAAAGAAAAAAATTGGTGGAAACAAATAAATATTTTATCCATTAGTCTATTTGCTTCACCACTGTAATCGTAGAAAAGACATTTCTAATAATAAATATTGTGAAAAGTCAACTATAAAATAATACGAGTAATTTCTAGATGAATGACTGCCTAGTTATATTTATTCAGATGAATGTATTCTATAAAGTTGTTAATAAGTTAATTCTGCAATATTATCAAATTATGAAAACTCGTTGAGATCAATTGTAATATCATTTCACTATATTTGACGTTTGCCTAAAATTATTTTTATTGATAAGTATTTTTGCAATTAAAATAAATTTAAAATTTTATAATATTATTGTAAATAGTTTATCTGAGCTCCCTTATTTGACGTCTTGACTTCACTACTATTAATGAAATAGAGCTGCTAATTTGGTTCAAAATTGATTTTTTTTTTTATAAAAAAAATAAATACAGATAGAATTTTTTTTTTACTCAATTTGGCTGGTGTTTAAAATGATTTAATTTAAAATTGATTTAATCTAACCTTTATATACACATATAGATCTAATTATGTTAATATATGCATATGTTCATATATAATGCATATACTGTATATTATTTGGATAATAAATTATTTGTACGATAAAAGAATATCATATGCATGTCTTATATTTATTTATTTATTTTTATTTGAAAATCATAAGTAATAAAGGTTATTATTATATTCTTCTCGGATTGTGATCGAGTTTTCAGATCATCTCGGGCTTGATCCAAATTTTTTTTTAGAGATTTAAATATTCAATATCGCATAATATATTAATGATGTTTAACTTTATATTAAATTAATTCATTTAAAATTCTTATTATTTATTAAAAAAATAATTGTAGTACGATTTTCAAAATAATAATAATAATAGTTGTATTAGGATGAATTTCGTGCAAACAAACACGACAAGAAGATATATATGAAATGTAAATGAACCAAGTTTTGAATGATTATATTATAAAAATAAGGGATAATTACCTATATGTCACACTATTTAGTTTTATTTATGCTTTACCCTTCTATTCTTAGTTAATTATTCTATGCACACTTAAAATATTATAAAATCTTACATGCACACACTTGAGTTAAAACTTAATCAAAATCTATTTGTAAAAAAATATTCTATTGGTAAATCGTTAAAATTATATTTTTACCCTTAATGATACATATTTTTCTCTTTCTCAATATCACACTAAAGTGCTGATTTATCCTAAAATCAATTCACGTCGCGGATGTCTCCTTCCTTTGCTGTCACCTAAACATTAAAGTTTTAGGATTTTCACTCAAAATATATTTAAATATCTTTGAAATAATATGATGAACGGCTCAAATTCTTTGTAATGTAATTATAGTTAGGTTATTGAAAAACTATAATTACTCATTATAATAGAAATAAGTTAAAATGTGTGTATGTAAGATATTATAATGTTTTGAGTGTGCATAGTGTAATTAACTAAGAATAGATGAATAAGGTATAAATAAAATTAAATAGTGTGGCATGTAGGTAATTATCTCTAAAAATAATTTTTATTATTTGGATATATATAAAAAAAATATATGCAGTTTTAAGGTATATATTGGATTTGCTAGTATTTTGATATTATTTTCTTCAACTCATATTTCATATAATTTTGACTTACTAGCCAGATCTACATTTTAAATAAATATATAGATTATTATTTATTTGTATATTTGTAAATATATATTATATGTATTTATAAATAATTATTTTTTGAAAATATAAATATCCTCGTTTCGAGTCAACTCGAAATCTATTTTAAGTCAACTAGAGCTTGAACAGTTTCTAGTTGAATTTGATCGACTCGAAATCAAATTGTATTTGAGTTGAGCTGAACTCGATCAATAATTTCAAGTTTGAGCTAACTGTAACTCACTCAAAATTAAATTGTAAGTCTCTAATTTTTTAATTATGCAGATTAGTCTATCATATTTAATAAAAATATAAATCAATTATTTTTTATAATCAATATTATTTTTACAACAAAAATATTTATTAAAATACTTTACAATTACAACAGTATTAAGTGGAGATCTGTCACTAGACAACTATCATTACTAAAAAAGTATAATAGTAATATACGTTATCAAAAAAAAAATTATCTGTATTTTTATTTAAATTGGTAATTAAATCAATTAATTTAGTTTAAAAAACAAAAAAATCTTTCATACGAATAAGGAAAGACCAAAAAAATCTTTCATACGAATAAGGAAAGACCAAAAAAATCTAAATTATTATTTTTCCATTTTTAAATTTTAAGCAAATCTAAATCTTATTAATAAATTATTTTATATAACTTCTTGTTAATTTCACTAGAACTCTGAGCCCTATTTGGTGCGAGGACCAAAACATGACCAAGAATAGATAAGTAAGATATAAATAAAATTAAATTATATGACATGTAGGTAATTATCCATTTTTTTATTTTGTGCTTATGTGTACCTAGGTCTCTCTCTAGCTTTTGCTTTTTCAATTTTAATTTTAATGGAACTCTCAAGTTTTTAAATTAATTAAATTGATTTGATAGATTGCATCCGAGTGCATTATAAATCGATCCCAACTTGTTTAAAATTTTAAACTGAGTTACTGGGTTTGTAAAAATATTACCGTTTTAATCTCTCTTTAAGAATCTTATCATTTTTATTAGTCTTTTCTGATGAAAAATATGAAATTTGATTTTTTTTTTTTTACTAATTTGAACTATTTACATATTTTAAAAGACCATTGCACCTCTCTATTCTCACATTTTTTACAAATTTAATAAAAATATAAAGTTTAATTTCTCTTATTTCTTACTTTCTATATATTAAAAATTTAAAACTAAAATGAAATATAAATATTTCAAATTTATATTCTAAAAGCTATAAAATTAACGAATGAAAATAATCTCATAGTATATTAAAAAAAATTAATAATTATATCTTAATTGTTGTTAAAATTGCAGATTTTTTATAACTTTAAAGATCTAAATCAAAATTTTTAAAAAGTTGGATTAATTTGCAATGTTCTTCAGACCTAATTAGGAGCTCGGATGCAATTTATTCTTTTAAATAATATACAAATAGATTCTTTAATATTAATAAAACAATCTAAATGAAGACAATATATATAATTAACAACCAATTTAGATATTATCTTTATTAAAAGTTTTGAATTAATTTTCAAAATTAACTAAAGCAGTCCACTAAGTAGAGATAATATCATTAAAACTTAAGATGAAAATAATGTCTAAATTGGTCCATTAATTAGAGGTGATGCCCTCCGTCTGATTCCTTTATTAGTGATAAAAATACATGGATCGATTGGGTTCAGTCTGTGCACTATTCAAGGGCCAATCATCGGAAGCCACATATGCATTTGGGTGGGCCCGTACACATGTGGCTTCCTGTGATTTGGTGCCGAACAATCCGTCCCCGAACCTAATAATTTTTCATACGTAACAAACCTATATCATGAGCTAATTCGAGACTTATTCAATTGAAGTGGTTAAAGTGATCATCAAGCAAAATTGATGAAAAACTTATATCCACTATGTCATTATCATGAAATCAGCTGTGTGCCAGCAACAAGTTTACATCATAATGGCTAGAATTACATGCTAGACAGCTAGAGAAAGCAAAATTTATATAAAATAGTAATTAATACATAAATGTATTATTTTTTTATTCAAGGTAAATTAAATAGATAAAATTTTATATTGGCATAATCAGTATATAATGTTTCAATCTAATAATGACATATTAATGTGACACCAATAAAAAAACTCAAAATAAAATCAATTGATTCACACATGATATATATATATATATAATTGCGACAGTTTCAAAAAATTTATTAAATATAAGTCATTGCATTCCAGCATCACAAGAAATAAAACATCAAAGTGTATATCTAATACATATCTAACTTATAATTTAAAATAAATTCAAATCCTTAATTGAGCAAAATTACAATGTAACAAGTGCTGCTGATTAGGAATTTATTTGCCTCATTTTGTTCAATTAGCTTAGAGATATTCGGCTCGGAGGAATAATTCAGGCAGGTCCTCCAAATTTGTTCGGGAATCTAATTCAAGTGACTAACAATGAATTAGTCTAAATCTACCACATGTCAGGTCTGGTTAATGTAGCAAATGTTTTTCATAATTACAGTTATTGTTTTACTTACTTTTATAATTTTCTAGGATAATTTAATTAAAAAATCAAAATTTAGTTACAAATAATTACTGATGAGACTTCAAAATTATCATGTGAATTGTTTGCTTTACACTATATTAGAAATATGTAAATCAAACATTTTTTTCAAAAAAGAAATGTAGGGGTGGATTTTAATTGTGCTTTAAAATAAGAATTCTCATGACAATTATGATCATATGTGAAAATTAACCCAATAACATGAATATTTGTGTCACTTCTTTCCCTCTATTTTCTTTAGAGGAATGCAACATGCATTACACTCTTTATTTGATTATCACATGCATATATATCATGTTTAACACTCTACTAAAAATAATTATTTATAATTAATTTGCTTACATTTATTATTAACTCTATTTGAAAACATTAATATCAATTTATAGAACCCAATTTGATCCTTACCTTTTTCTCTCCCAATATTATAAAAATTAGACCAAATTAAAAATCAAACCACCATCAAATCATTAAATTATTACTTAAAAATTTTATAAAAATAATATTGTTCACCAAAAATAGTATCTAATATTTAAAATAATAAACTTATTTATTATATAATTTATTATTATCAAAAAATAGAAAAAAATAATTTATTTTGATTTAATTTAATCTAATATACAGTCTGATCTACGACACTTGCCCCTCCTTTTTTATAATGCAACTGAAATCGGCCCTAGAAACAATCATATAGACTATATACATAGCTAGAACTTCTTAAAAACTAAAATCTATAATAACACCAATAGAAAATCCAATTATCCAACAAGTGGATTATAAATTAAGTCTTATAAAGGCAAATTTTTTTTTTAATATATATATGTCCTTTTCCAAAAGTCTTATAAGTCAACCAACCCATAGAGCATATGGAATATGCATGTTAATTTTTTTTAGAAACTATTGAGATAATTTTTATTATTCATATAATAAATCTGTGATTAGTTTCAAATAAACACAATATTTAATTTTTGTTGTAATTTTGGCTAATTTTAAATTAACTGAAGATATTATTTGCACTAAATTTGTGATTCATGTGAAGCTTGAAAACTAACCACATTTTTATTTATTTTTTAATTTCCAAATTTTTCAAATTATAATTATTATCATTGTTATGAAAATAATTATGATTTTATGTCCATGCCATCCACCTGCCCATCAAATATTTCTAGTTGAGTGCCAAACAAGATTATAATTCAACTACTTTTGGTATTCAAAAAATTAATATATAATATTATTCACTTTCTAAATTGAGTGAATTCACCAAGACAATGTATCAAATAATATTTAAAAAATTATATATGAAAGATGATAGCAAGTATTGAAAATATTTTTTATTTTGATGCCTTTTTTTTTTGGTATGAGATATTATGTTAGGGTTTGAGAGTGGAAGAGTTTAGTGATCTCTTATCACTCTCTATGCACTTTTAGAAACAAATAAAATTTTCTTAATTATGGTGTAAATATATTTCTTTATAGATACGAGATTTTTGTGAGTCTTGATATTTTTTTCTTCTTCTATTATTATTTTGTATCTATGTATCTCACATTATACTGTAAATTTGGATTTGGATTAGCACGCCATATTACATTGTGTGGAATTTATATATATTAAGAACATAATGTTGTCGACGGTGTGCCTATTTATTCCCTTGAATTATTTCTTTTTTTATTTATTGGCTTGACATTATATTTTCATATGCATTCATTGTCTACCAATGTTATAAAGCTCGACCTTGAAATTTTGGGAGTAAAGGTTGACGTTGTACTTAAATTCTAATTCAGATCTTAAGGTTAGTAGATTAATGTGTATATAATGTGAAATAAATTTTATTTAAATATTAAAATTTGTATAGAATTTAAAATTTACGTACACTTCACATAAAATTTTGAATATTACACACGGCTTCATTTGGTTCGACCTTTTTTTTAGACATGAAAAAAAAACTATTTTATTTTTTAAGTTTAATGAGAGAGAAATTTATTTTACTATTAAAAAGTGTTTAAAATGTGGAATGCTTTCAATTTTAATATTCGTATTTATATTGTTTGTGAAATAAAGTTAATTTTTATAGTTGAAATTTGTGTTGGGCAAAAATCTCACCTCGAACCAAACGAGGCCGCAAAATATGTCATTTTATAGAAAAGATATAGATATTAAAATTTTTTGTAATATACATGGAAATGTCCGTTTAAAAATATTGATAATTTAACATTATAATTTGTGTATAAATTGTGACTCATGAATTAAATTAATTTAACTCATATTAAAGTATTCTAAAGAATTTATTTCCGTTGTAATGTTTTTGCCATATGTGTATGCATGATTACAGAAATAGATTGTGAACTATAAAGTGCATATTTTGTATAATTGTATTTTTATATTATTTAAAATTTTAAATATTATTTATATGTTATGCTCTTTATAAAATCTGATCCATAGAATAATATACATTTAAAAGTGAGTGTGACATTCAAAATTTTAGATGAGATACATTTGAATGTCTCTAAATTTTATCTCCAATTCTTTAGACCATGAAGTAATGTGCTTTGTTGCCTCATTTATTATTATTATTATTATTTTAATTAGATCATCTTCTATTATTAATAACTAGAGTTGTTCGTGCATAAAATAATAATAATGACTATGATTGTAACCTTCTATATTTGATGCGAGCAAAAAATGATACCTTTTTGACTCACACACATATTATATATATATATATATATATATATATATATAGATATATATGCTTGAGATGTCATTTTGTTAGTTTAGTCTTTCATAATTTTAGCAAACAATATCTCAATAACATATATTTACTTTTAAGAAAAATTAAAATTTGAAATTTGTTCACCTAAGATGAGAAAAAAAGTAAGGGGATCAAGGGATCATATGAAACAAAGAATTAAAGATAATGCTAATTTTGACTTGAAAATAAATTGATCAATATTTCAATTAAAGGAAAAAAATTCAAATAAATTGATTTAAAGTTTTGTTAATTTAATCTATGGATTTCAGATTTTATAATTATTTAAAAGCATGTCTGAGATTGAGTAATTATATGTGATCATATGCATAAAAATTAGTTGAATTAATTTGATAATTTAAATGAATTAGAATTGTCCTAACTTAATAATACATATTAATTTATCATAAAAATATGCACAATCAGTTACAAATTAAATTTAATTTATAAAATTGTTAATGAAATAATTAATAGAGTTTGTTTTTTTTAGAATTACGAAATGAGATGGAAGAAGGGAATGACAACTTTAGATGCAATGCAAAAAAAATAATTATATCAAAAGGAAGCAATAAAAAAATAATAGTAATAAAAGTAAGGGATTTTTACATACAGAATATGCGAAATTACACATTTCACCATCAATTTATAAATATTACCAAATAAGAGATTTTTACATACAGGATATGAAATTTACACGAAATTATATATTTAACCATCAATTCGTAAATATTATCATTATCACATCATATTCATTTTAATATTTTACATTTCACATATTTCACAGAGCCGTTATAATGGTCAATCAGAGCCTATAAATGAATATAATGTACATGATAGTGGTAATATTTATGAATTAATGGTAAAATACGTAATTTTGTGTAAATTTTATGTCTTGTATGTAAAAAACTGACTGCGATCTAAATTTCCTACTGCTTTTTAACTTTAATCAAGGATTTTTTTTATACTATTTAATCAAGAAATTTTATTTTTATATTAAGCTCAAAAGGTGTCTGAAAGTCTTAAGCTGGTATCTTTTCTATAAAAAAAACTCTTAATATATTCCATAATTTTTTCATTCACTTTTAAATATTGGACAATTTATTTATGCGCATCTCTTATTAGTCCTAGAAGTCGATTAAGAGTTAGCAGTTCTTTGTTTCAATGATTTCATTTCTTGAGATATTACACGTTGATCACTCCTTACACTCTTTAACCATGGAGTCGTCACAGGCCAACTAGTTTTCGTCTAATTCTTCAAATCACATCCTGCTATTAGAGGTTGACTCTAATACTAATATGATATGACCCAAGCCCTATATGCCGAGATATTATCCAATTTTGCTTTATCTCATATTAAGCCTTACAATTTTATCCATTAAAAGGCATCTCAAATCACACCTTCAACGTATATATAGTGCAAGAAATCTTCTTCATTTGTTGATGTGAGATAATTCAATTCATCTTTGTGTCCCTCTTATAAATATCCAAAAATTTGTTAGGAACTACTATTCATTTCATTAATTTTCTTCTCTGAGAATATCATATAGCGATCACTCTTTACAATTTTCTACCATGGAGCTTCCACCTAATTAAGCGATCCCTTAATCATTATATAGTGCGAGGTCTGCATTGATACCAATGCATCATGACCCCTACCTCAAATGTCGATGACTCAAGCTAACGAACGCTTTTGTTTGTTCCAATTCGGGAAACAATTTTGTCCCCCAAAATGAGATTGAATGCGAACATAATCAATCTCAACTCTGCAAAATCTCTAGGGAGATTTATTTCTTTTGGTAGAAAGTCTTTTAAGAGATTTAGCAACTTTAAAATTTTTAGTTTTTGATAGTTGAATTTTTGGCTGATCGATCTCACCTAGTCGAATAAAGGTTTGACTGTTGTTGTTGTTAGTTACAATCTCATTATTTAAAAAAAAAAAAAAAAGTTTAATTGTCTATTTCATGTTATCATGACTACTTGTACACAAATTAAAAGATTCTATTATGATGCAAAAAAAAATTATCAAAAATTGAATAATGATTTGTTTTATTGATTATTTAATAAAAATTCATATTATTAGCCATTAATCTAATGTCATGTTATATTATTGTTTACTAAATAATTTGTAATTTTGCATTGTAAATCATCATATTTTGCGTTTAGATTTTACATTTTCAATTTATTTATCGAACTCGATTAGCTATGATGCTCAGTAAAGTAAATTTTTTTTTTTAAATATGTAATGTTAGTAAACTTTTATGTATTATTTTTAATATATGTTTTAATAAGAAAATTAAATTTGATTTAACTTAAAAATAAATTCAAGTGCAAATATAATTTAATCCAGTTGAAAGTAATGATATATAAAAATATATGTGTGTGTATTTACAGGAAATAATTTATTAAAGGAGATTGTTATGTATTATTTTTAATATATATTTAAATAAGAAAATTAAATTTGATTTAACTTAAAAATAAATTCATGAATAAATGTAATTTAATTGAGTTGAAATTAATGATATATATGTATATGTATTTACAAAAATAATTTACTAGAGTAGAGTACTTTTTATGTATTATTTTTAATATACAATTAAATAAGGAAACTAAATTTGATTTAACTTAAAAAATGAATTCAAAGAACAAGTAATATGGATGACAGAAATAATTTTTTTGGTTGGTTTGGAAGTATGAAATAATTAATTTTCAAAAAAAAAGTATGAAATAATTTGAAGGATAAATTGCATCCATGTACCTTAAGTTAGTGGTCTGCGCACAAGTCCCGATTTTTTAAAATTTATAAATTTGGTACTTCGTCTTAGAGTATGAATTTTATTGCTTTATCTTGCCCTCCCTATCAATGCAAAAAAATTATACAGCTTTAGGTAAACGAGTTCGCTAAAATATTTGGAACAAAAATCATGTAAAATATAAAAATGTACAAAGTACACGTCTGTATATAGACAATCATGCATCCAGAATAAGAGTGACAGTCTCAAACAAGGATAAATGTCACACGTCTGAAATATGAATCTGGCCCCATCACAATGAAAAAGATAATAAAGATCGAAATTGTGGTCAATTAACTATATAACTTAAAGTTTCAACATGAAGATAAAGTTTAGTTTATTTATTGTGTCAATGATGATCGAGATGTCATAATAAACTTTCAATAAAATTATTTTTGAAGTTGATTTAGAGATGATGAGTGTTAGATGTTGTTCACCCTAACATTAAATTTAATATTAGATTTGTGTAGTATTTGAAATATTATAATTTATTAAAATTCATATATGTGGGATCTATATAGTTTTTGTTTTTTGGTAAGAATGATTTGTAAATTTAGAGAAATGCTTTGTTGCCTAATTAAATAATAATAAAATTTAACTTTAACTAGAATTTTTATGTGGCAAAAGTATCAAAAAAATATATATAATTTTGATAATAAGGGTGAGAGTTTACTTTGAAAATCAATAGTCGTCGATATTAGAATCAATATTTAGTTCTAATTGACTTTAGCTCGAGCCTATTAAGCTGAGCTATAAGCCCTAGTTAAATCTATGGAATAGAAAGTATCGTAGAATAAAATTATTTTATTATTAAGAATTTATTATATATAATTAAAGATAATTTTTATTAAAATATGTGCATAATATTAAATAAAATTAATTTTTAAGTTTGATATTTTTATAAAATAATATAAAATTAATTTTTAATATTTAAACTTATATATAATGTGAAATAAATATAAAATATTAATAAAAAAAAACTTTTATAAAGGCTTATGTCCAAATTCTTTATTGATCACTCAATCTCAATTAAAATATTAACACTCGGTTGCAATTTACTGATCTTTATTTTATGAAATATTATTATTATGAGTTAAAAAATGAAGAAATAAAATATTTTTTAAAACAATAATTACTAATTTTTCGTTTGGAGAAAATAATAATAATTTAATTTTTTTTGTAAAAATATTTAAAAAAAATATGTATGATGTAAATAAAGTGATTGTTTAATAAAATTTTAAATAAAATAAATTATTTTTTTAATCAGTTGTCACATTAAATAAAAATTAATTATAAATTAAAATATCAGCAGGATATGTAGAAGGGAAATTAGATACTAAATAAATAAATGAAAACTAGTAACGGTATCGCATCTTACAATATTCAAGAATATCAATTAATACATTACACTTACTATAAAATAAAAAATGAAAAAAAAAATTATCAAAAAATAAAAATAAAAAATTTTCGCCAGCTCAACTGGGTTGGCAGTGGTGGAACCCACTAGCCGTTCAGGCCCGCCCAAAAGACCGTCAAATGCTCGACCGCCGCATTCGCGCTCAGACAGTCCCTGCTGCGGTGCTGCCACCTCAACTCTCGCCGCTTCTCTTTGTCATCTTCCGCAATCCCTCAACCTCGTCGGCGCCTCGCCGGAGAATCGCCTGCCAGAATCACCGGAGGCAAACTGATAAAGTAATCCTCCTCCAACAATGCTGCATCCATTCTCCAAAACGGTCGTAATCCCCCTGGCAGTCCTCCTCTGCCTCTCGAATCTCGCCGCCGCCGACCCCCAAACAAACCTCCTCAACTTCGGCTGCAGTAGCTACAACGCCACCGATCCATCCGTCTTCCTCTCCAACAGAAACGCCACCATCTCCGATCTCTTGTCCCAGATCTCCGAAGCAAGCAGCGGAGGCAGCGGAGGTTTCTCCGCCACGGCCGAGCGGTCCAGCTCCCCTGAGCCGGTCTACGCTCTCGCCTTTTGCCGCGTCTACCTATCACATGGCGACTGCCTCACCTGCCTCTCCACGGCGGCTGCGCACTTGCGAGACTGCGGCGCGGGTACGGGCGGCCGCGCTGTCTACGACGGCTGCGAGGCGCGCTACGAGAGCGGGCCATTTTACGACCAAGGCTCGCAACCCGGTAACGCACCCGTTTGCGTCAACGGCACCTCGGCGACGTCGGGGTTCGCCGCTTCTGTGTTAGCGCTTATGCGCGATCTGAGCTCGGCCACGCCTAGGGTTTCTGGGTACTTCGCTGCCGCGATAGGGAGCGGGGTTTATGGCGTTGCGCAGTGCTCGCCCACGGTGACCAGTTCCGTTTGCGCGAATTGCCTGCTGGTGGCTTTTGGGAACATAAAACAGTGCTTTCCTTCCAGCGACGGGCGGGCTGTTGATGCTGGATGTTTCTTGAGGTACTCGGAGAAGGCTTTTTTCCCTGCAAATAGTTCCATGGATCTCGCAGTTTATATACAGTCAGGTATTTGGTTGATTTGAAATTAGGATGAAGGGGTTTCCTTTTTTTTTTTTTGTTTCTGATGATTTTGCTAAAAGGGGAGCAGGGAGTAAGAGTAAGAAAGTAGCTATCGTCGGAGCAGCTGCTGCAGGAGCTTGCATATTGCTTGTTCTTGGACTTGTCTTATTTTTGTGGATCAGATGGTCTAGAAGGCCTGAAGAACATTGGAGAGGTAGTGGATTTGAGTCTTTAATTATCAAGAAATAGCAGCAAGAGAGGTTGCAAGCTGAAGCAGTATTTTTTTCTTTGATTATTATTATTATAAAAAAATACTGTTTCATCTTGCAACCTCTCTTGCTTGCTATTTCGTGAAAATTAAAACGTAATTTTTGAAATTTTTACTAATTTGGACCTTTTGTTTCAACGTGTCTCATTTCCTTTCTATGTTTGATGTAAGTTTTGTGGTTTAGTCCGCTGCAGTTGAATTTGCTTGTTAATCTGAGGCCTCTTGAAATATGAAATATAGAAATATATATCTGCAGTTTTGCTTAGCAAATTTAAGAGAGAAATTATTAACAACTTTGTAGCATTTGGAGACGTAGGGAGAAAAACACAAGATTACTGCATCCTGACATTAACTTTTTCATTTTGCTAGAAACTAATAGACGAAGTTATAGGTTTCACCCTTTGTCATATGAATCTTTCCTGGAATGTTGGATGACATAACATTGTCAAGCGTGACTTTGCGTATTGGGTAAAGAATTATTTCACAATACCATTGTTCAACAACTCTTGTTCGAGATTTGAACCTTAGTTAGTTTGTTCGACAACAAGGGATCAACGATACTATGACCATCATTTTACTTGGTCGGCACCTTCTTGGCACCTATAGATGCATTCTCTTAGGAGGGACTCAAAAGTGAAATGTCTAGGCTTGATAGATGAGATTGAACTAAGACACAATGGTAATTGTTGTTGCCTACTCTCTTCTACTTTATTGCTGTAATCCTCTTGTAGTTGTCTTTGAGAAATTAGAGAAGTTCCTATCAGCTCGCTTTGCGGTTCTTCTCACAAGGGTAAATCCTATGTTTTCATTCGCTTTTGTCTAGTGTTATTTCATTTGTGGATCTTTTGCTAGTCTCCTTCTGGTATGTTGGGCTTCTCTCGAGGAAAATCCACTCTTCTGAGCCAACACAAAATGTTGTAGCTATTAACTAAAGTTGATTATGGTTCCAAATTTTCACCCATTATTTTTGTCAACTATTCCCGAGGCATTGCATTAAATTAGTTTGAGTAATTAGAATTGTTGAGAATATAATCTCGCTTGGCAATACAAAACCTAGGATAATTCCCTCAACAACGCAGCAAAGAAACAAATCGAAATCACAAGCCACGCAGAAGATCCGATGCAAATCTCAGAAGAAAGAAGAAGAAAAAAGAGAACACCAAATTTATGTAAAAAAACCCTAAATCCGGGGAAAAACCATGATCGCACTAGAGAAAATTTTCACTATTCTTCAAAAGATCTCACAATCTCACTCTATCAAATCCTAGAATAGCTCACAATGATTAAACTTAACTAAGATTGGACGTGCATGAGGTATTTATAGAGAAATCTCATAATAAATACTGAGATAAATGTGGAAATCTCATAACAAATATTTTTTATGCTAACTGTTTTTAATGTTCGTGCTGTAGAAGATCTAGACTCCACACTCCCATCAATCTCCCACTTGAAGACTTGATCTTTGATATAGTTACTAGTACTCGTCTTTTGTGTGGTCAACTTCTTTAGCTATTTTTATCTTCATCTCTAATGCGGCACCGCCTCTTCTCAATCAACATGGAGGCCAACTGAAGCACTACATAGTCTCAGTTTCTCCATTGAGACCACCTTGGTAAGTATGTCGGCTGGGTTTTTTGTACCAAGTATCTTTAATGAGCTAGACAAATGACACTTTGACTATCACTGAATAGAACACTGTTATCTTGTTCCTTGCCTATCTCCTTTAGAAAACTCCTCAACCACAATATTTCTTTCCCAGCCTCTGAGATATTGTTCTACGACTCAGAACTTTTTAACCTAACTCATATGAAAATATCAATAGGTTAAGATGCTAGAGGTACAATAAATCAAATATAAATTTTAACAATAATATCGACAAAAATAGTATGCTCAATCTATCAAAATAATATTAGCAATAATGCAAGAATGATATCAATAACATTAATTTTAGCATGCCATTTTTCGATCTCGGTTTACTTAATATTTTTTTTCAAGTTAGGGCCCTATAGCTACTTTAAACTGTTGATCAATCCCTTCATCTCATCGAGGAATTACTCCCGTCAATGCAATGGGAAAACTTCTGTATTAGTATCAATATCAATATCAATCTGTGGTCACTTGAGGAATAACTCTCATCAGTAGGTGCAATGGGGAAACCTCTAGAGGAATTACTCCCATCAGTAGTGCAATGGGGAAACCTCTATATAGTATAATGTATCACAATAGAGCTCGAGCTAGGGATTGACAATGCCTTGAAGTACTCCCATAAAATATTTTCTATACTTTTTTATTATTTAAATCCACTCTTGATGTTATGTATCGATAAATTGCTTTATCCAATAAAATATAATGCATTTTTCATTTTACAATAAAATATAACATTTAATATTAGCAACCAATAGTAATACTATATCAAACATGACATTATTAACTGGCGCATTTCAGGAATTCAATAAATAATTTCATAATTAGGTAAGAATTACATTCTATCAGAAAACACAATCAATAATATAAACTTGATATTTTCACCATAAATCTTTGTAATATCAATCATTAGCACAAAAATAAATCAAGTATCAATTCAACAAACAAATTATACAAGTTTGGTTTCCCCCTTACTTTAATTACGAGTTAATAAAATCTCTTCGTATATAAGCCCATTAAAATCTCTCTACCTTCTTCTTTTTCTTTTCTTCCTCTCTTTTTATTTTCCTTCTTCTGCCAACAATAACTTATTTATAATTATCACATTCAAATTTACATAAACATGCACATTTATTACATATGAATATACCTTAAAATTTTTTTCATTTTTTCTCGCACGCACTTCTTCTGTTTTTTGCCGCAAGATGGAGCACACAAGCCAACCGACTAATTGACGATCACAGAGAATAGAGGAAGAAAAATGATTAAAGTTTTATTTATATATATATATTCTTACATTCTTTTCTCCTCCTCCTCCTCCTCCTCCTCCTCTTCTTTTTTTTTTCTCCTCCTCCTCCTCACAAGGCACGACAGAGAGACAGACAGAAGCTTGCAAAGGAAGAAAGCTTTTATTCTTATCCATTTGATGGCATAATTACAATTTGGTCTTCTAATTTTCACATTCTTATAAATAGGTTCAAAATTATTACTCTTAAGTCTAACTTTTCTCATGTAAAACTCAACTCAATTTTAATACATTTTAAATCCCATTTTGAGTTATATTATACTATTAAAAATATTTATAATGTTATTTAAAATTAATTTTTTTTAAATAATATATTTAACGCCAAAATTTAACCGCACTTTATATTTAAAACTTGAAATTTAACACCCGAATATTACAGTTCCTTTGTCAGTTTAAAATGAGCTTCTAATGGAGTACTCTTGGGCTTTGCATCCTTAACTCCAAATCTTTTAAGTACTTTATAGATGTACTTCTTTTGAGATAATTTAAGAGTTTCATCAGATCTGTCTCTTGTGATTCGCATCTCAAGAATCTGATTTGTAGCACCCAAATTTTTCATCTCAAATTGCTCTAACAACTGTTGTTTCAGCCTGTCAATCTCCATCATGCTCTTATTAGTAATGAGTATATCATCTACATATAACAACAACATAATGTAGCAATTACCAAAAACTTGAAATAGCAGCAGCGATCCATTTCACATTGAGTGAAATTCTTCTTACACATAAATGTGTCAAACTTCTTGTACCACTGCCTAGGAACCTGCTTGAGTCCATACAAGCTCTTTTTCAATTTGCACACCAGATTTTTCTTACTAGATACTTGAAAACCTTCCGATTGTGCCATGTAGATATCCTCCAAATCACATTGGAGGAAATCAGATCTAACTATTCCAGGTACAAGTCTTCTGCAGCTACAATGCTCAACAGTACGTTGATAGTAGCTAACTTAACAACAGGTAAAAATGCCTCTGTATAATCAATACCTATCTTTTGTTGAAATCCTTTCACCACCAATCGTGCCTTGTACCTCTTACTATCATCAGCCTTTTCCCTAATCCTGTATACCCACTTGTTTTGAAGAGCTCTCTTCCCATCCAGTAATGGAGATAACTCCTGAGTTCTGTTTTTCATCAAAAAACCAAACTCATCCTGCATGGCTGACTCCCATTTGACAGAATTTTTCACCTATTTTGCTTTACTATAACACTCTGGCTCATCAGAATCAGTCAATAGCAGATACTGTAAAGATGGGGAATACCTCTGATTAGGTTTTGAGATTCTACTTGTTCTCCTCAAGGTGGGTATAGGAGAAGTCATCTCTGCCCCTGATTCTTCCTCAGAATCAACAGTAGTAGATTCAAGTTCACCCTTTTGAACTGCCTTTGAAATTTCCTCCAGCTCTATCTCACTTTCTTCTTTTAGTGTACTGCTAGATTCTAGCTTTGACTTATAGACAATGCTCTTATCAAACGTGACATCATTGCTTCTGATAATCTTTCTACCTGATTCATCTCAGAATCTATAGCCATATTGATTATCTCTATAGCCAGTGAAGTAGCACTTCTTAGCCTTAGCATTTAGCTTGTCTCTTTTCTCTATATCAGCGTGTACATATGAGAGACAACTAAAGACTCTTAAGTGAGCAAGATCAACCTTCATTCCTTTCCACTTCTCTTCTGGTAAACTAAAATTCACTTGAACTGTAGGACCTCTGTTGAACAAATACATTGATGTGCTAACTACTTCTGCCCAGAAGGACTTAAGCAAGCCTAAATGTAGCCTCATAGCTCTAGCACGTTCATTCAGAATCCTGTTCATTCTCTCAGCAACTCCATTCTGTTGTGGCCTGTTTGGTACTGTCCTCAACATCTTAATGTCATTCTCTGCACAGAAATTCTTGAATTTTCTGCTATCATACTCGCCGCCATTATCTGACTTGAGGCACTTGATTTTCAAACTACATTCGTTTTCAACTTCAGCCTTCCACTTTTTAAAAGTGCTGAAAACATCAGATTTATTTTTTAAAAAATAAACTACGAATCATTCATTCATTGATTGATGAAAGGTAGCTGAAGAATCATCAATGAAAGTAACATAGTAGTGAGATCCTCTAAGAAAATGTACTTGCGCAGGTACCCAAATATCTATATGGATTAACTCTAGCTTACATGCACGCAAATCTCTTACAGTTTTGGCAAAGCTCACTTTCTTATGCTTGCCCAAAATACAGTTTTCACAAAGACCTAATCCACAGATTTTATTTTTGGTAGATAACCTTTCGACACCATCACTTTTATTCCCTTTTCACTCATGTGGTCAAGTCTGCAGTGCCATAATTTTGAGCTTTCTTCTGTGCTGACAACATCAATATTATCCCCATTTCCATCAGTCTTGTATAATGTGTCTTTCTTTGTTTCTCTTGCTACAACCATAACACTCTTTATAATCCTCCAAGAACTATCCTCAAATATAGTTCTGTACCCAGTACTATCTAACTAATCAACAGAAATTAAATTGCGTTGAGTCCAGGAATGTACTTCTCATCATGCAACCTCCAAATAGAACCATTTGAAGTCTTGATCTGAACATCACCTTTTCCTGCAATCTCCAAATGTTCATCATCTGCCAGATAAACCTTTCCGAATGTTTCATGGGGTAGAGTGAAACGATACACCTGAGTCCAATATCCATGACTCGATAAAACTATCTATGCTCAATACCAGAGCATCCAGATTCTCCTTAATAATTGCATTCACAGACTTTTTCTCATCTTGACTCTAGCTTTCTTTCTTTAAGACTTTGCAATCTCTTTTCAGATGACCCTTCCTACCACAGTTCCAACATACTTTATCATTGGGAGGCCTTGATTTGCTTCTTCCCCTATATTTGGATTTTCTAGTTTGACTTTTTTGAAAGCTTCTATCTCTGCCTCCATCCGTATGTAAAACAGTTCCTGGAAATTCTCTAGATTCCCTTTTACGAATGTCCTCGCTAAGAATCAGCTCTCGAACCTCCTGAAGCTCCATCTTTTTCTGACCAGATGAACTACTCACCGTTGTGACTGTAATACTCTAACTCTCTGGTAAAGAAGATAACAAAATAAACGCATTTATTTCATTATCAAAATTTATCATCTTTAGATTGAATAGACGACGCATCAGATAAACTTTGTTTGATGCCGAAAGCTTCTCGTATATATTGCATAAAGCCTTCATCAAACTCGCTGTCATCTTTTCATTGACGATATTGAAAGCCACATTTCTTGCCAACATGAGTCTGATCATCTCTAGCGCCTGGCGATCTATAAGATCTTATTCTTCTTGCTTCATCGATTCTAGCTTTTCACTCACTATGGGCAAATATAACTTCTTCTGATAAAGCAAATCTTCTATCTGCATCTTCTAGAATTCGAAGTCCTTGCTGTCGAATCGATCAATCTTCACCTTCACATTCTCTATCGTGTGCTCTCACTATTTCGTTCAACCAAGCAATCTGAACCTTACTCTGATACCAATTGTTGAGGATATGATCTCACTTGGCAATATAAAATCCAAGATAATTCCTTCAACAACGCAGCAAAGAAACAGATCAAAATCACAAGCTACGCAGAAGATCCGATGCAAATTTTAGAAGAAAGAAGAAAAAATAAGAGAACACCAAATTTACGTGAAAAACTCTAAATCCGGGGAAAAATCACAGCCGCACCAGAGAAAATTTTCATTATTTTTTAAAAGTTCTCCAGAGAGAATACAAAGATTTCACAATCTCATTCTCTCAAATCCCAGAATAGCTCACAATGATCAAACTTAATTAAAATTCGACGTACATGAGGTATTTATAGAAAAATTTCATAACAAATACTGAGATAAATGTGGAAACCTCATAACAGATGTAAAATCCCCAGAACAGATATTTGTTATGCTAATTGTTTCTAATTTTTGTGCTGTAGAAGATCTAGACTCCACACTTCCATCAAGAATGAATGAGGTTTTGCATATTACAGAAATCATCATCATCCATAAAATAAAAAAAGAATCATCATCACAGTAATTTATTTTCACTCTTTATATTAACTTGCCATTGTCATAGAGCAATAGGTGGTGGCAGAATTGCGGTAATAAAAGTAATTTGCATGCGCATTCTCATGGAAAATCATGACCTAAAGTGCTGAATTGCGGTTAAGCTTTAAAAAAATCAGCCAACATGGAATTTTCCCCAGATAATGCAGTCCTGAAACTCTCCTTTTTCAATTTTCTGAAACCCCTTTTTTTTCGATCAAATCAATAGAATTGAAGTAATGTAAACGAAAATACATACAAATAACAGGCGGCTAGTATTTGGGAAGTATTTTCTTGTTGTCCAGATGATTCAATATTCTCTTATGAAATATACCTTTCCAGGCATTTGCATAATGTATTATTGTTATGTTTCATGCAGGAGATATATTGGGGGCAACAGAGCTAAGAGGTCCTACGAATTTCCATTACGCTGATCTTAAATCTGCTACAAATAATTTTAGCAAAGAAAATAAACTTGGAGAAGGAGGATTTGGGGAAGTATTCAAGGTATACTACACCAAACCAATATATAGTACGTTAAAAGTAGTATCATTCTGAAAATTATATCTTTTTTGCAGGGCACACTGAAAAATGGTAAAATAATTGCGGTCAAGAAGTTGACAATGACTCAAACTAAGAGTGCAAGGGCAAGTTTTCTAAGTGAAGTAAAGCTTATAAGCAATGTTCATCATCAGAATTTGCTTCGATTGCTTGGATGTTCTGGCAAACGTCAAGAATTGCTGCTCGTTTATGAATACATGGCAAATGGCAGTCTTGATAGGTTCTTATTTGGTAACAGTCCTCTGTGTTTTCAGAATGAACTTATAGCCAAAACCTTACCCTCTATACATGCTTTCTTTAACAAAAAACATACTGCTCTCTTCATATGGATGAATCAATTACTTCTGTTCTTGGCAGGTGGAACAGGTGGGATGCTCACCTGGAAACAGAGATTTGATATAATTGTTGGCATGGCCAGGGGGCTTGCATATTTGCATCATGAGTTCCATGTTTGCATCATACATCGTGATATAAAATCTAGTAATGTACTCCTTGATGATAATTTTAAGGCAAAGATTGCTGATTTTGGGCTCGCAAGACTTCGCCCTGGTGATCAGAGTCACCTCAGCTCCTATTTTGCAGGCACATTGTATGTTTAGAGATTCACTTTATGTTAACTGGCAGCTGATCATTATGGCACTTCAAATTATCTGATTATCTCTGAGTACTTCTGCGCAGGGGATATGTAGCACCAGAGTATGTTATCCATGGTGACCTAACTGAGAAGGTTGATACATACAGCTTTGGTGTCGTAGTTCTTGAAATTATTAGTGGACAAAGGAGCAGTGATACCAAGCAAGAACCTGTACCTCAATATCTTCTTGAATGGGTATCTTTTCTTAAGCTCTTCCTCATATTTTTTTGATCTAGAGTGAGAAATGAGAAAGGGGAATAGAAACAGAAGAAGCGGTAGTAGAGGAAGGAAGAATTGGAAGAAGAGAAAACCTGGAAAGAAAGATGTTTCAAGAGGCAATGTCACTTATGCTATTCATGAAAATCTGAAATTACATGATAATTGAGCAATCTATAGAGATTGCTTGTATAGGAAATAGAAGGAACTAAATATGCTAATTGAAGCTACTAAACCCTCATTAGTTCTTCCATTTAAGTAATAATATATTAAGGGGAAGTACACTTTTTTTTAGTTCTTTTGTTATTTACATATTAAATACCCCTTTTCATATCTTTTCAATATTACTAGCTCTGCTAATGGTGTTGAGACTAGACATTCAATCCTTAGTCGAACAATTTAGTGTTTTTGACAACCCTTCTAAGAAAAAAGTTTACTTCATTCGAATTTAGATTACAAGATATTATACAACTTAGAAAATTACAATGGACTACTAATAACTACCTCGCAAGTAGTGCCCTGCTGATCATACTTATTCCAAATTGACACATAATTTGATGCAGGGCTTCATCCACAATTGCCATAAGCTAGGCAATTAGCTTAATATTAGGATATTTCCGAGTACTTCCCCTAGACCTAACTTGACCTAGGAGGATAACAAAGAACTGAAGAAGGCTGAATGATCTTCTCTTTTGTCTTCTTTGACTGCATCGCAACTCTCATCTCCAGTGATGGATCTCTTTGGAACTTTGTGTGATCACTTTCCACAATAGCAGCACCCCCACTCGTATAAGTCTCTATTCCTTTTTTTAAGACCTTTAATTTATAGAGATGCTAGATGACTCATCGTGAATATCACGGTACGGGGCACACAACCCTTAGATAGTATGCAAAAATGCGTTGCTGCCTTCGTGTCTTGTGCAAGCATGCATGCTGACTTGTCGTGATCATGACCAAGTCCTCCTGCACTACACTGAGACGATTTTTGAGGGTTTGCGGCTACATAAATCTTCATTAGAAGATGTGTCTTATGTTCAACAAGTCTCTTGGTCTTGCCTCTTTGTCTCAATGGATGACCCATCACAAAAACTTCTTTGAGGATAACTTTTACAAGAAGCTTTCTTCAGCTATCTTTCTCAACTTCTTCTTCGACCTCCTCATAAAATGAGATACCTCAACATTCCCTTTGTAGATTGAACTCTGTAGGACATTTTTCTGATTGATGATTCAACAATTCCAATATTTCTTTACATGACTGTCTGATCTTTATCTACTAACAGGCCTGGCAGCTACATGAGGAAGGTAGGCTGCCCAAGTTGATCGACAAATCCATGGATCCTCATGACTACAAACTGGACGAAGTGTTGAGAGCCATCACAGTTGCTCTACTTTGCACACAAGTAGCAGCTGCAAGGCCAACTATGTCTGAAGTAGTTGTTTTACTGCTGAGCGAAGGCTGGCCTCAGCTCACGCTCACAAAGCCTGCATTCATAGAAACCCAAGGTAGGGCGGGCGACGAAATTACCAGCTCCCCAGTTTCTTCTTCTGCTGCCAATACATCCATCTTGATGCCAAAATTCTCTGCTAGATGAAGCAGATATGTTGTCATGCTGTAGGTTAGCAGATGGAAAAATATGTGCAGAAGATGTGCTCTAAGTTAAAATTGTAGTAGGAAATAGGAAAATTTATAGAATTTACTCTTGATTTCACTTTAATTAGGAACTTATCTTGTAATTTCAAAGTTGAGTTGTGAGAGAGAAAAATTTTGTGATCATGAGACTAATTGTGTGATTCTCTGGTTAGGTCATAGAAGTGGGACGTTTGACAGATTTACGGGAATATGAATGCATCTCCGTCGATGCCTGTGTGACGGCATCTTGTCATCCCTGCATAACAAATCATGTAGGAATACGAAATGTTGGCCAATTAACGAATCCTCATTTTTATCTTGCAATGATTATATAAGAGTTTAGAACTTATTTTCCTATTATGGTTTTGTATTTTTATACAATTGAATTGTTGAGATATACATAAAGAATTGTCTTACGTTAGGTAATCAATAAAAAATTGAACTGTTAATATGAAAGTGTCAACTCTTGCTCATAGGTCTAGACTTTTAAGTATTCATATTTGTATATTATACTCAACTTGGGTACCTTAGATTGCTCTTCTAGCAGGTAGTATTAGAGTTGATAGTTTGACTGACCCTTGTGCAGATCAAATGGTTTCATGTGGATCTTTAATGAATTTTGACTCTTTTTATCATGGTTGAAAGATTACAGGAGCGTATGACTCGCATGTGCCTCTAGGTGGTTGAATAAGCCCTTGAGATGCTTGCACTTTAATGATCTGTTAAACTAAAAAAAAAAAAAAATTCATCATAAATAAATTCTCGTATGGAAGAGAGGTTTGTTAGAATGTACATGAAAAGTCATCTCACGTTATGTATTTAACACAAATTGTACTTTTAATGTATAATTGATAGCTCTTATCTACTTAAATTTATGATTCATCAATTGTATATTTGGCTCAACTCTCGGCTTGGGCTCCCCTAAGGTAACTCTCCTAACATTGGATCATAAGGAAATCATTTGAATCGTACTACTATACATGAAATATGTGTGCTGAGTTGCAAATTTTCCCTTGGAAACCTAAATGGATTGCAAATTTTGTTTTGACTTGAGATTTCATCGAAAAATTTTTAATTGGAATAAAATAGATTATATTTAGGAACTTGACTGTATATTTTATCTTGTCTGCTTCATACCTAGGGTGGGGTACGATTCTTTGGGTAAAATTCAAATGGCAAGTGACTCTCATCAGGCATACAGGGTGGTTGAGTGAACTTTTATTGTTAGACTTAAAAACTCGCTTATTACAGGGGAGTGGATCAAATATAACTGAATTTT
Organism: Apostasia shenzhenica; assembly: GCA_002786265.1. NCBI lineage: Eukaryota > Viridiplantae > Streptophyta > Magnoliopsida > Asparagales > Orchidaceae > Apostasia > Apostasia shenzhenica. Next base: position 1,429,743 of record KZ452995.1, on the reverse strand, counting down.
TATTGTTAAGATTCTCGGTGGTACCAACTCTCCAAAAAACTTAAATTGATAGGATTGGTATAACCAATTTACTTATTATATCATACGCACTGCGCCTACGAGTTAAACCCAATCTTCTTTTCAACAGTAACACACCCAGTCAGAGTTATGTCAGGCAAACGATGGCACGAAGCTAGTGACAGTCATACTCAGACCATAAAATCACTGCTTTTCCCAACACTTATGTAACGAGAAGAGTTGTTAGGATGTGTTAATATAAAAGGAGTTGATTCTTATCATTGGCTTATGTTTTTGAGTAAGACTTATCTGTAAGCTTAAATTTGGGTTTTCCAAGTCCACTAACTTTTTATTGAATTATTATATTATACTCGAATCAAATATTAGTCGTAATAATTTAGCAATTATATACTAAACACTTAGAACATTTTGCTCATTTTTTGTGTGATTTTACTTGTAGCATATTCAATTCAATGCTTCTTATGTTCATCTATCACCCACACTGTAGCATATCAGTGACAGAATCAGAAGCGGAATTGCAGCATGTGATAGTTTTTTTATTTTTATTTTTTATCTTTTTATGGAAACTTGTGATAATTACTAAAGGGGTGAGAATGATTTGCTTTAAGCTAGCTCGAGCTTTAATCGAGCCAAGTCTCAAGCCAACTCAAGCCCACTAAGATTTTTTTAAAAAAAATTGCCTTTGCTTAAATTTTATAAATAATTAAAAATGACTAGAGATATTATTTGTATTTTAAAAAAATAGAGATCAAGCTATGTCGATCCGATCTGATCATAGCTCGTGTAATATCCTATAATTTAAATGTAGTGATATTGTTCACTTTAGTTTTAAAGAATTATGTGATTTAAGTACTTTTCAGTTGGTTATTTATCTCAATATTACTCTCACTCAAGTATACTTAATTATGAAGTTTCTTTTCATTAGCCTCACTTTCCCCAAATGCGTCTCTACTATTTGAGATCATATTATTTACTTATATAATTCAAGAGCGTTCCTTCTTTTTTGTTGTAGTACAATTTTTTCCTGTACTTCTCTCACCACTCATTATCAGTCTAAATGTCTACCAAGAACTGTACTTTGCTCCAATAATTTCTTTTTCTTAAGATTCACCCGACGAACACTCCCCGCCCTTTTAGGTCATGGGAATTACAACTCATGGTTCGACTCAATAAACTCAAGCTGAGCTCGATTCAAATTAAATATTTATCTGAACATTAGACGAGCCAAACCCTTACCCGACATTAAAAAACTTCATATATTTGTTGTTTTTATTGCTTGGAAGATTTGATTAAACGTGTAATTTACATAGATAATGCAATGCATGTCATTTTCTTTGGTCTTCGGACACGATTTTTTGATTCAACCATCAGCAAAATTCCAGATTTCTTGCGATGCGTTCATACTGTAGTTGATGCACATTTTTCGAGGTGATTTTCAAGAAATGTTTGTTTCCCTACCTCTGACTTTCGGGCCGAGAAAATTCTTACATAAGGTGTGCAAACTATGATTTAAACCGAAAAATCGAACCGAACCGTTTAAATTTAACGGTTTGGTTTGGTTTAGAATCTAGCGGTTTGGTGATGGTTTGATATTTTGAATATTTTGGTTAATTGGTTTGGATTCGGTTTCACATGTTTGGAAACCAAACCGACCGAATTAACCGAATAACGCACGTATTTATATTGGGCCGGTTCAGTTGGCAATTTGCCGATTTGGGTTCGCTCATAGATGAGTTCGCGAGAAAGAAGGCTGATTTGATCGACCGAGAAGTTTCAAATTATTTAGGGTTGCGCGACTTGCGCAGCTTGCGCTGTAGATCAAAGGGATGCAGACCAAAAATATGATTTTAACCAAACCAAACCAAACCGATATTTATTTGGTTGGTTTGGTTTGGTTTATAATATAATTTGGTTGGTTTGGTTTCATTAAATTTAAAACCGAATCCAATCTTTTTTTTTTTGGTTTGGTCACCAAACCAACTACTCAAACCGAATGCACACCCCTATTCTTACATTTGGACGGAGCATCACCGTCTGGATGCCAATGCGTGCATGCCACGCAGATGAGTGCGGCTCAGAGCCATCCTACGTGGCATGAGCCTAGGGCTGCAAACCAGTCGAGTTCGAGTGAACTGACCCTATTTTGAGTTTGAGTCAAGTTTGGCTCGGTTGAGTTTCACGTTCATTCGAGTTAAACGATCGGCCATGTGTTGTAAGTAAAAGTAACATAAATAACTTATGATTAATTAAAACATACATTTATTAATTATATCAAAGAGTAAAATGATATTTAAAAATAGTTGATTTACAAATACCGAGTCGAGCTAAACCTGAACTAGTTTCAAGCGAGCTTTAACCAAAATTTATAGCCCTACATGCGCCCATTGGCATCCAAACTCACTAAGGTAGTGAGAGGATGTTCTCGCATCAAGGAGAACTAACGTCAATGAGAACATCAAATTAGGAGTACGTAGTTGGAGAGAGTATTTCTTTGAGTTGAATCAAGTTAGCATATCTGAAATTTACTCGACTCTCCTTGCAGGGTATCCACATCATCAGGCACTCAAATGAAAGTTGATTCGATTTTAAGTCGAGCTAAACTCGCGCGAATTCGATCGGACGCCATCCCCACTCAGTGAGTAAGCTTGTGGATCATCTTAATTTCTTCCCCCTTTCCATCAGCATCAACCAAGATCTCCCAGTATCTTCATTCCTTTTCATCTGATCTTCTTCAATAGACTGTCATTGTTTCCTTTTAGCTATTCGTAGTTGTCGTTTGATTAATTTTGGAAGTGAAAAAAACGTGAACTTCTTTGTGTGTGGAAGTTCTTCCTTTGAATGAAACTCTTCTATAAATATAATTTTAATTAGGAATAATTACATCTAGGTTCTTGAGTTTAATACTTAATAACACACATGTTCATATTTTTTAAATTATAATATGGGGTCCCTAAGTTTTAAAATTATCATTTTGCCCCTGCTCCTCTCTCTCTCTCCTCCCGATCCCGCGCACGCGCGCGGGCTCTGCGGCTGTCTGCGGCAGCTCCAATTGCTGTTTTTGTTTCTGTATTCCTGATTTATCAGGAAAAAGGAAATCATAATGATTTTTCATTCTTTTCTTTTTCTCTTCTTTCAGTCTTCGGCACTTTAATCAGAAACGCCAGCAACCCAATTTTCAAAAAAAAAATCAAAAAAAAATTTAGCATTTACACGTTTTTACTTCTGCTGCGGAATAGAAGATAGAAATAGAAGGAAGGGATATAATAAAATTATTTATTGAATCTTCTGATTGATTTTATTTACTTGGTGGATCGCGAAGGAGAGAGAGGGGCAGAGGGGTAAAATAGTAATTTTAAAAAAATTTAATAGTAAAAAAATAAAAAAGATCCATGTGATAATTTATTAAAACTCAGGGACCTGATGTTAATTTTAAAAATGTAGATCTATGTGTTATTAAGCGTTAAACTTAAGGACCCGAGTGTAATTATCCTTTTTAATTAACTCATTTCAAATCCCCAAAATTTAGAATTCATCGTAGATGTAGGGAAGTAATTTTGTTTTGATTACTCGTATTTCACTCGATTTGAAATCGACTTGATATACCTGTAACTCAAACTTGACTTGTCTAAAAAAATTCAATTCAACTTATAATTGACTCAATATATATACAGATATATATATATCTAGAATTTGGTAAAAATATATATAAGAAATTTTATTTATATAAATATGTTATAATAGTTAAATAAAGAAATAAGTTTATAATATAAATTATATCTTATATATTTATATATTATATAACGTATAATGAATATCTTAATTTAAAATATATATATAATTAGATTTAATTTAATTCAAAAATCTCACTCAAAATCAAGACTGATTTTTTCACTTGAATTAAATATGATCAAAAATTTCAATTTTAATTGAGCCTGAATCCCTAGCTGGAACACAACTTAATACCCATAACAACAATAACAATAATAATAATAATTTTTCAAAAAATATAATATTCAAAATAAAAAAGATAATAATATTGTTAAAACAAAATTATATATATACAACAAATTATCTTATAATTCTTATTTACATATTAAACTGCCATTTGATCTTTAATAATTTATAAAAATATACAATAAAAATAAGATAAATTGTAATTATTGAGTTTAGAGTATAATAACAATCAGTTCTATATTTTTAAAATTTTAATATTTAGGTGCCTGATTTTTTAAAATTTTTAATTATGCTTTAACCATCTCTCTTGACGGTGAAAAAAGGGGAGAGTATAATTATAAATTTTTTAAAAAAATTAATAATAAAAATTTAAATAAAGCCTAGATGTTAAAATTTTAAAAATTAGAGACCAAAATATTAAAATTTTGAAAACGTAGACTTGGTATTATTACATTTTTACGAAGTAAACCTTTAAAGAAAAACTATTTTTTCAAAATACAAATATAATTACTAAATATCGTTCCGATCACGCAACGGAATTCGTAGAATTTAAATTGTACACTCATCGTACGCAAGTATTTCTCTATAGAATACATCCAAACTTAAATTTAATTCAGATAAAAATATGGAGTCAGGCCAATTAGTCTCCAAATGATGGTTGTCGATAAGTCGAGTGCTAGCGAGTCGACCTTTTCAGAATTTTAAACTTTTTAATCACGATTCGAGTTTAGTTTGTATCGAGTCAAAATTTTTCACATTCATGGCTTTGTTATGAATTATAAAAATCAAGTTGTATTAATTTTATTTCAATCACGCGACTTTGATCATGCACAAAACTTTGATTCATGATCAATATACAGAGTTGAATTTAAGTCGAGCAAAATTCGAGATAAGTACAAAACTTGTGGTCCCTTTGTCAAAATCTTTTCATTTTTACTGATTTTTTTCAATGTAAACATATTTAATTTGATCATTTTTAATAAATTTAAATTATTTATATATTTAAAAGACTATTACAGTGTTAATTTTTATATTTTTTTTTTAAATTTAATAAAAATCTAAGATTTAATTTCTCTTATCTATTGCTTTCTCCGTATTAAAATTTTAAAATTTTTAAAGTATAATTAATATTTCAAAATTATATTCTTAAAAACCTTAAAATTAATAAATAAAAAATATTAACAACTATGTTTTACTTGGAAATTTTGCAACTTCAAAAACTCAAATTAAAATTAAAAAAAAAAGTTAAGATCAATGTAAAATATCCTCCTGACCTTAAGCTCCACATGCAATTTACCCTGTAATTTATTAAGTTATTAGTCCTTTCAAATATATTCCTCCCATTAAATTATTTTTTTTAAATGGGAAAATAATGGTTAAAGGTTTTTTTTATGAGAGAATTTACTCTAATACTTTTAATTTTTAAATGGAAAAATAATGGTGAAAAGTCCATGTGGTTATTTTTTTTATTTTTTTTAAGGGTTAAAATTTACTCTAATACTTTGGATGTATAAATACATGTGGGATTGTCGATTGTAGTTCTATTAACTTATAATTCGAAAAAAATAGAATACGATGACCATAAATAAGAGAGATTATATAACTAAATTTATAAATAACACAACGAGCTGACAGTACTAATTAATTGTAATAAAAATTACACGAGAAAATTTGAGAGTTACGTAAGATAGAGTTATATGATACTGTTTGATTTATGAGAGTTTTATTTATAATAATTTATGAGTGTTTTATTTTTGATGTTGTTGACATATGACTCTAGAGCTGCATCACAACCATACACATGGTGTTTGGCTACTAGCCTGATTATTATTTATGCAGATCCCTAACCTTGTCCACGATGTTTGGGTTACAGCTCATAAATTTCGTCCACGATGTTTCCAGCTCTCCCAGTCACATCGGGTGCGACGTTTCCCGGCTCTCCTCAAACATCGATGATGATGTTTCTCAGCAACACCTATCGCTGTCAGTGTGCTCTGACCGCATCATTTCCAAAGCAATATGCTTCTTCCAGTCATGCAAACCAAGGGCCCGCATGCTTCAGCCATCACGGACCCCAAGAAAACTTGCGGAGACCAAGAAGATAAGCTCTTTACCCACTGCTTCCAGCTCGTCAAGTGGATGATAATGGTGGGACCACCAGCGTGGGCTCAGCATTATTTATATTTTTTCCCTTCCAGAAAACCCGGACGCTCCATATCTACCCTCCTATAAATACCCTTGAACAAAGCTTCAGGGATAGAGGAGAGCAGCACTCTCATCTTTCCACCGTACTTGTGTTAGAGCTTAAATTAAGAAAGCTCTCTCTTTTTCTGGCTCCCTCTTCTAATGATTGTACTGGCCTCGACATCCATTTTTCCTTTTTTTCTAGTGAAACTATTCACCCGATCACCCGGTGGACGTAGGGGATTTTCTCCCTGAACTACTTTAAACCTCTGTGTACTATTCTGGATGCTTCTCTCATTTAAGCCTTAATTATTAGGCTTAGTCCTCTGCGTACATCTACTTTTTTAATAATAAATATTATTTTATAGCAAAAAAATAATTAATTTCATAATTTTTTAGAGTAAATGCTCCTCATCCAATTCTAACGCAACCTCATCCAATTCTAACGCAAAAGTAAATATTTCAATAAGTTATTTTATTATAAAAGTAACATATACAATTAAAAATTAGTCATCCACACTTTTATTTAGTTTTTTATTGATGTTATGTCATATTATCTAAAAAAATTATTGCTTGGTTTAATCTTATAAAAAATTATGAATTTGCTATTTAAATAGTGACATATATGTTAAGATATAAAAATAATAGAGGTAATTACATATAAGCTTCTAAGGTTTGCATATTTGGCCACAAAAGTTCATAAATCTTAAAACATATCATCTAGGTCCACAATAATTACTATATAATTCACTAGGGCCATAGTTATTTTTAAGAAGCTTCCAATCAGATCCAACATAATATTTTTCATTCAAAATACTGTTAATTCATCGAAAAATAAAATTAAATCAAAATAAATATTTTTTCAATTATGATTTTACACCTTGCGTGCAGGGCGTTTGCGCAAGGGTCGCCTGCGTGCGGTCTCGAGCGCCGGCATCCAAGAGCCACCAGGCGTCAGCAGGTGGCCGAAGTGCGCGGCCCCACTCACAAGGCGTCAGCACGGGGTGACCTGCACACAGCCTCGCGATCCGGCATCTGCTCGCGGTCCGGCGTCTGCACGCGGGCTGCCGCAACGCACCACCTCTCCCGCTACTCGTCCATGGCCTCGCGCGCAGGCAGCCGCTGCACACGGCGTCACAAACATGATGACATATTTTAAAAATTAATAGATTAAAGAATGGTATTTTGTCATTTTTACAATACATAATAGATTCTATCACGAAGGGACTACGATGTTTCGTTTACTATTTTTTGTGGACCTGAATGATATGTTTTGAGATTTGTGGACTTTTATAGTCAAATAAGCAAACCTCAGAGCCTAAGTAAAATTACTCTAAAATAATATGATATAATATCAATATAATATTGAACTATATACTTGCTAAATTTCATACGCATATTTCTCAATTTTGAATCGAGTAAATCATGATCTAGCTTTGATTTTACTTAACATTGCTGTCCCTAGTAAATTGTATCTTCAACAGATATTCGATTTGTTGAAAAAGTTATATAATTTCCCTATCAAAAAAAAAAGTTATGTAATTCTAACAACAGATGGCTACATTATTTAATTATAATTTTGAGTTTTGGTGGAGTTGATGAAATTTAATTTACTAAATAGCTCATAGGATTAAAACCTAAAATTGTAATTCATGATTTTCTTATTATTAACGGGTTTGTTTGTTTATAAGGTTAAATTTAACAAGATTAAAATTAAATTTAGATAGAAATATTTTTTTTATTAAAAATTATGAATGATGTAAAATAAAGTTAATTATTATGTTGAGATATGTGAGAGATGTGATATAAAGTTAGTTATCATGTTAGTATATGTGAGGGATATGATATAGGTTAGTTATTATTTTAGTAATATGTATACGATGTGAAGTAAAGTTAATTTTTAATATTAAATTTTAGAGATAATTACCTATATGCCACACAATTTAGTTTTATTTATGCTTTACCCATCCATTCTTAATTAATTACGCTATGCACACTCAAAATATTATAAAATCTTACATACATGCATTTTAATTTATTTCTATTATAATGAGTAAAACTTTCAATAAGATCTAATTAAACATCTTTCGTTAAACATTTCATTAAATCATTTCAAAATTTTAATTAAGAATTCATAAATTTTTTTTAATGTGAAATTACAATTGTACCCGCAGCATCCTCGCACACGTCGCCACAGCGCGCAGCCTCGCACGTATATGCCCTGCGCGGGCGTCCACGTGCAACCGTCCAGTAGCGTGTGGCCACCAGCATCTGCGCGCGGGTCACCGCAACGCGCGGGTCACCTCAACGCGTGGGTACTCGCAGTGCGCGGCCCTGCGAGCAACGCATCCGTGCGCGGGACGCTGCAGTGCGCGGATGCCGGTGCGGCAGGCAGCATGCGGACGCCCGCGATTAAAGATGCTCGGAAGGATAAAGAAAGGTATTTTCATAATTTTAACAACGTTTAACGGATACCGTCATAGAAAGACCATAATGACTTATACAATTAGTTATGGGAATCTGTCTGGCATGTTTTCAAAATAATGGACCTGCGTGGTAAGTCGATGGTCCCAAGTGGAATTACCCCTAAAAATTATATCAAATCTAAATTAAAAATAAGACTCATAATTATATTTGATTCAACTCAAAAGTTAAATTAAGATAAATAAATTTTAATTAATGCAAATCAAATTTAACTCAAGATAAAAAGTTTACTTCGGGTGAACCCTACTTGTTCACAATAGGCTAATTGCACTCCTTAGTCCTTAGGCTTGTCAAAATTATTTGAAACTCAAGACTCGCTCGTAACTCGCTTGAATTTTGGCTCTAGTTAAATTCGTCTAAGTAATTCAAGTGAGTTTCAAATCACATGAAGGACTCGATATAGTTTAAAAAATATTCGAGGTTAAGTCGAAATATTATATATTTATTTATTTATTCTCAGCATAACATACAATAGTTGAAATTTTTGCAGTTGGATATCACCTCTCATACCCATTCAATAGGTTTAGAATAAAATGGACATTTTTTTCATTTAAGTAGCTAAAATTTAAATAATACCTAAATAATAATTTATCATTAAGTTAAATTATATTAAAAAAATAACCTCCAACTGACTCGGAATGAACGTGAGTTAAATCAAATTCGATTCATTTCAAGTCAAGTTTATTTGAACTCGAAGCATTTTAGTTCAGGCTAACTGAGTCTAAAAATTTTGAATCGAGTTCAAATTTATCTAAATTCATTTGAAAACGACTCGTTAATAGCCAGATCTCGACTTAACTAAATTCTTCATTTTTTATGATATTTAAATTCTTCATATATTGCTTGTTTAATTAAGGGGCAGATCCTCTAAACCCTGTTTGGCGCGAGGACTAAATCAGGATCAAAATTATACTAATTTAAAAAACAACAACAATAATAATAAATAAAAGTTTTTAATCATTCTACACAAATTTTAATATAAAAAAATATTATTTTACTTCACATACTCAATAATTTTTAATAAAAAAATTAATTTTATTTTACATCCTAGACCAAAATTCTCGATTCGAATATTTTGGTCTAGGATGTGAAATAAAGTATATATATCATCGCTGATCTTATTACAGTTTTATAAAATTTACCTTTGAATCTGGATGAGATTTTTCTATCGCACAACACACCAGAAGCATTTCTCCATTTTACCCATCCTGCTTGAATCCTGCTAATAACGTCATTATCTATTTCGCCAATATTTTGTATAATTGTTCCAAGGTATCTAAAACGCTCACTCTTCTTGACAATTTGATAACCAATTGTCACATCATCTTGTATAATTTCACATAAATTCATCAAATTTATCATTGATCCCTCAATTTCTTTTTTTTTTTTTGAAAATTGATCTTTCAATTTAAAATAAAATATAAATAGTCACTTTGACATTATTTGAGAGACCCAATTAATAACATTTTCTTTAATTATTAAAGTAATTTTGACTCAATATTCGTCTAAAGTTTTAATATGATTTTCAAATTAATTTAATTGATCTATTAATATGAGAAAAATGACCTCTTTTTTGAGACATTTTATTAATGTGAAAAGACTTATTTGTACGTTATCTCAAACTTAAGTATCAATTTAATTAATCTAAAATTTGAGAAACTAAATCGCACAAAGACTCAAACTAGAGGAACCTATTTACTTTGTATCCTAAAATATAATAAAAATAAAAAATATGAGGTTAGAATCAAGAAGGAAACAATGATGATAACGCCCCCTGGGGCAGTTACTATTCGACTCTTCACTAAAGTATCTACGAATACAGAGATCAGAGGCGTGTGAGAGGCGAGTAAGATTACAAATAGCATCTATTTGCAGGGTGAATCATCCATTATCCTGGCAAATACCTTACAGACTTCTACAGAAAATCAAATGCGTCATTATTTTGCAGATTTTTTTGGCGTTTTGAGGGCCTCCTATAGGATTATACATGTATATAGACTCGCTAATAGGGCTGTAAATTTTCTTTCTTCGATTGTAGTAAGCCATGATGTAGTATTAGACAAGGAAATGACTCTTTTACGTGTTTTTGCTCGATCTTCTCAATTATTGGCGATGTTTTAAAAAAAAATAAAAAAAAGAGAATATATAGGGTTGCAAACTGGCAAGAAAGGAAGAGTCCAAGAGAGAATATAAGGAAAAGATAGAGCAATCTAAACAACTAAGCACAAATCAACCACTGAGATTGAAAATGATATAGAGAGAGTATTATTTCATTATTATATATATATATATATATATGTGACAGTAGAATAAATATATGGCATTTGCAGGCAAAATTCAACATGTTTCTCTTTGTAAATTGAACAAAATATAATAAAGTCAGATCACAACAAAAATATATATTGGGACTTGAACCCAAAAAATCTATTTGATATTATATTAAATTAATGAATATCTCATAAATTATGATACAAATCTATTTCATCTGAGGGAGAAATGCAGCTCAAATGCAGGAGTGAATAAATAAATACTCATTCATCTTAATAGTGTAGCTAATTATGAAAGTAGGGTTGTTGTGGATCCGATTTTGAGCGGAGCTAATACTGGCTAGAAATTAGATCGATCAAATTTCGATCGACTTGAAATCAGCTCGAACAAGCCTGCTCGAGTTGATCACAATCGACTTCGAGCTGATTTCTAGTCAGTTTCGAGTGGGCTCAAAAAAAAATTCTATTATATTTTGAAGTTGATCTTGAGCTGGGATAGGCTCGGCTTGAGCCAGCTCAAGATAGGCTTAGTTTAATATATATATTATGCATTATATATATATATATAATATATTTTTTAAATCAAATCGATCTTGAGCCAGATCGAGTCGAGCCTACCTTGGCTTGAGATTGGCTCGAAATCATCACAAAGCTAAATTTTTGGCTGATTTAAAATGACTCAATTACATTTCGATCTAAAATCAATTTAATTTTTGATCAATTTTCAATCTTTGATCCATATTAATATTAGCCATCAAAATCATATTAATACCATAAATTTATGATAAATTATTAATTAGGCCCTTTTATTTAACTAAAAATATATTTTAGTCTATATATTTGAAGCCAATCACTTAAGACTAATAGTCCCTATTTTGCTTGGCATTTAAGTTATTATTTTAAATTCTAAAATTTGACATATAAGTCATATTAAATTTATTATTTTACATATTATTAATTCATATTTAATAAATTATATTACACATACCATGTAATATATAAAAATTACTTTCATATCACAATTTAATATGTTCAATATAATATTTTTAATAGTTTATAGTATATAAAGAGTAATTAAAGTATGTATCATATTATTTATCAAGTATGGTTGAGCAATATATAAATAATAATTTTAGTGTGACATATAACTAATTGTACTTTTAATTAATAACATAAAATCAATCTTATATGTAAATTAAATAAATATGAAGTTTGCTTTTCCAAAATGATAACTGAATAAATTAAAGAATAATCAAAGAAGAAACACAGAGAAATCTTAACATAGTTCTTAGATTTACTGTAGTTTTTTTAAAATAAAATAAAATAAAATAAAATGCAACTTCATTTATTAAAAAAACAACAAAAATATATATCTATACAAACATATTGATTCAGAAAAAAGGGATAAGACTAGCATTTTTGCAGATAAATTAAGTTGAATTAAAGTTTTTTTTATTTCTAATAAAATGTAAGACATAAAACAAAGTTAGAAAAATAAACTCAAATTTTTGTAGTTATATATACAACAACAACAACAACAACAACAACCAAGCCTTAATCCCACTAGGTGGGGTCGGCTATTTGTAGTTATATATATATATTTAAAATATTTTAAATATTTTACAGATTACATGTTCTTACATTCATAAAGTTAAGGGCAATCTTTTTTTTATTTTGAAGGAGAATCTGAAGTATTTGAGGAGCTTTGTTGAATAAAATAAATTGATTTTGTGATTATAATATAATTTCCCATTGGTAATGATGAGTGAGGGAATAAAGTGTTTTTTTTTTATAATAGCGTGAGGGAATAAAGTCTAGGTAATGGATTTGTTGTTATTATTATTATTATTATTATTATTATTATTATTATTATTATATATATATATATTAATGAAAAAAAACTGTTATATCATCCTGCCTCAACACGTCGCAGATTTGGCTTTTTGAGAGATTAACTTGGCTTAAATTCAACAGCCGAACTGTCCAAAATTAGTCAAACATGGCGATTGAACAGATGACTGGATAGTACCTCTTGTCACATCATAGTCTGATCTTATTATAAGATAGCCTCTAAGGAAAAGAAGAGAGATGTCTGACATTAATGCTTGGATCTACAGGCGGCGTGGGCAAGCTTATCATTGCCCATGCCGCGTAGACGTTGACTTATTAATGAAAGCCACCAAATCTCATTAATTTACTCTCTTTTTATTATAAATATTCTCGTTTATATGAGAAGGTGATTCTAAGTTCTAACTTTTTAAGCTTTGATAAGTGTCTGGTTGGTATTATTTATTTACTACTTCACTCTGTGTCTCTGATTTTGTTCGACTGGTCTACTTCACAGAGTCTCCCTTAGATGACTGACAACTTGCTTGAATCCTTCTCTCATTCTTGCAGGAAAACCCAAGAGAAACCCCTCCTTCCTTTTCTATTAACACACTTCATCACCTCTTAACCCCTCTTTCATCCCCTTTTATTTTCTTTCATTTGTCGTTTAAAATTTTTACCCAAATATTATATATATTTATCTTCCAAAAATGTTGAATTAAAATAAATAAAACTATAGTGCATTATGATTTAGATTTTAGAGAATTATATATGCGACTCTTAAATAATGCTTTTTAATCATTTAATTCTCAAAATTAGATTTTTATATATATCAACCCATAATTTAAATATATAATTATAACTTGTACTATGTTTATTAAGTTATAGAAGATATAGTCCATTATCTCTTTTAAGGAAAAAAAAATCTAAACATTATCAATATAAAAGAATATAATTTATGATTATGTATTCAAAATATTAGAATATGATAAGAGGTAATGTATGTAATTTTTTTTTAGATTAGATTAAATGTTAGAAATAACCAATTTAGCAGACAATATTGCTATTGAGTTGATTAATTTCAAATTGGAACTAAAAATATTATTGATTTTGATTTGAATATAATTATCTGATTTATTTGGATTTAAAAAATTATCTGACTAATTGCTTATTTCATTTTAATATGTTACCTATAATATTTAATGCACAAGATTATATGAGATTATGAGTGAATTAAATGAGTTATAAAAATCAAATCAATTTCAAATATAATAAATCTGAGTGATTAATGAGCAAATTTTGAGAAATTTTGAGGTTTGAACACTATATATATTAGAGATATTTTCATATTTTTATTACTAGCCACCTATTAATTATGCTTTCTCTTATCTAGCTTTGACATATGAAAGTCATTTTAAATTTTTTTAAATAACGTTTTCAATATTATCATCAACATTATATATCTATATATATTCTTAATAATTTTTAACATAATTAATTAATTTTATTTTTTGTCGTATATTTATTTCAAAATTGATTTGATATTTTATCTTACAAATCAAATCACTCGTAATCACATCAAAAATTAAAGGGCATCAAAATCATTGCATTATTTATTCTAACTAATGAAGTGAATGAACTTTGCCATTATAGAATTTGAAATATAAATAAAATTTTTTTTGTCACTCTCCCAAAGAAGCTTATTTTGCAGGCAGTACTTCTAAATCAAATATTTATAGATTACACTCTCTTATTTTGAATGTAAATTTATAGACAATATCTCCAGTACTCTAATTTCTATTTGAGATATCATTTATAAATAATAAATTTAAGGAGTGTCAAATGTAAATATTTAACTTAAGAGATTTTATCTATAAAAAAGACTTATTTGAAAGTTACAAATATAAATTACTAGTATAAATAATATGGCCAAATAATATAGCCACACCAATCATATTGATGAATAATTGAAATGTATGTCAACTTTATGATATTATAGATCTTCATGAAATGACTTTGTCAACTTCAATTAAAATAGGGCTATAAAATAGCTATCCCATGATGTGATTGAATAACTAGTATGATTTAATCAGCACTATTAATTTATTTATTTGTGATGAGAGGGAACTTTGCTCAAAGCTTTTATTATATTTCATTTCATGCAATTGACTTTATATATATATCCTTCAATTTTCATATAAATCTCAGTTAGATGTATGTATCTTCTGACTTTTATGTCGTAGATTAAGGCACACGTTTGCGCAATGCATTCGTTCCCGTTTACCAAAACGTATTTTACATTACATGACATGAGATTCTAAATTAATTTACTTAGACTTCGCTACATTGATGTAGATTTTTATTCAATATGAATCGGATAAAAGGACTTGCTTTGAATTGAGTACGGGAAGAAAATAAGATAAAGAGAAAATAAGCAAAGTTGTTTTATATGAAAAACTTAAAAACAAGTTTAAAAATGATAAATAGGAACTTGGAAGGTCATAGAGTAGTCTTAGGCCTCATTTAGTTCTAGCTTTCTTTTTTGAAAAAAGAAAAAATAATAATTTTTTTAAAGTTTAACGAGAGAATTTTTTTTTAATATTAGAAAGTGCGTAAAATATGAAATACGTTAAATTATAATATTTATATTTGTATTAGATGTGAAATAAAGTTAATTTTTATAGTTAAAATTTGTGTTAGTTAAAAATTTTACCTCAAAGCAAATGAGGCCTAAAGTTATTGAACCTGATAAATCTTGATAAGATATTAATTTTTATAATTAATGTTTTATTTGTTTATTCAAGTTAAGATTAATTTAGTTAATTTTAATCTAGTATATCACATTATTCATAAAATTTAATATTAAAAATTAATTATATTTTATATTATACATGTAATCTAAAATAAAAAATAAACTTTATTTTACATCGTACATACATTCTAAAATAATAACTAACCAAATAAAATTATTCATAATTACAAATCATTCAGATTTAATTTTAATTTTATTAAATTTAAATTTTAAAAATAAATATGCCCTAAATTATAAAATACCCCTTAAGCTAATGAAGCTTTACATCAAGATCTTACCTTGGATTTCTTATACTTGATCCCATAACTTCTTCACTATTATCAAACAAAAAAAGAGATAATTATCTACATATCACACAAATTAATTTTATTTATGTCTTACCCATACATTCTTAATTAATTACTCTATTCACAATCAAAACATTATAAAATCTTACATATACACATTTGAGTTAAAATTTAATCAAAATCTATTTGAAAAAAATATTCTGTTAGTAAATCATTAAAATTATATTTTTACTCTTAGTAGTATATATTTTTCTCTTCCTCAATACCACACTAAAGCGCTGATTTGTCCTAAAATCAATTCATGTCTCGAATGTCTTCTTCCTTTGTCGTCATCTAAACATTAAGGTTTTAGTATTTTCACTTAAAATATATTTAAATATCCTTAAAATAATATGATAATCTGTTCTAAATATAGTTAGGTTATTGAAAAATTGTGATTACTCATTATAATAGAAATAAGTTAAAATGTGTGTATGTAAGATTTTATAATATTTTGAATGTGCATAGCGTAATTAACTAAGAATGGATGGGTAAGACATAAATAAAACTAAATTGTATAGCATGTAAGTAATTATCTCAAAAAAAAACATCTTCACTGTTCTAAATATTTAGTGAAAACACTTATTAAGTAATCTTATTGTATAATTTTCTAAAATTTTCTTTTCCCTTGTGAATTTAAATTAGATTTTTTTTTGTGCCTAATTGCATCTCTGTCTTATATTGCACTATATAAAGCTTTCAAAAAATAATACTGTATAAATTTTATCGTTATCCCACCAAGGTCATGTTTGGTTGAAAAAAAAAATCATAACAATATCATTATTAATATTTTCTATTTATTTCATAATATATATAAATTTAAATATTAAGGTCATGTTTGGCGTGAGGACCAAATCAGGATTAAAATGATACTAATTTTAATAATAATAATAATAATAATAAATAATTTTTTTAATCATTCTACATAAATTTTAACATAAAAAAATATTATTTTACTTCACATACTCAATAATTTTCAATAAAAATATATACTTTATTTCACATCCTAGACTAGAATATGTGAATAGAGTATTTAGTGTAGGATGTAAAATAAAATTAATTTTTTTATTAAAAATTATTGAGTATGTGAAGTAAAATAATATTTTTTATATTAAAATTTGTGTACAATGATTAAAAAAAATTATTTATTATTATTATTGTTATTTTTAAATTAGTATCATTTTGGTCCTGATTTAGTCCTCACACCAAATAGGGCCTTAAAATCAATTTTATTTTATATCATACACAAATCTCAATCTTAAAAATTAATTTTATTTTTCTGTTATACTTATTCTAATATAAAAAATTAATTTAATTCTACATTCAATATGTAGGGTGGGCCCAGTCACCTCTATGATGACTACTGTTCATTGTATGTAGACAGTGTGCAGAAATATTTTTGTATTTGTGGGCCCTAATATGTAATTTAATCACAATAACTTATTGCTTATTTCCTATTTAACAATTCTATTTGTAATGAACAAATTTTAAAATCAGACTGGACTTAGAGCCGGTAAAGCTAAAGATTCAAGATTCTAAGATTCATCCGAGGTTAAACCGGAGTCTGACTATGATGATTTAATAATAATAATAATAAATAAAATTAAAAAATAATATTCATAAAATATATTTATTTAAAAAATTAATTTTAATAGCTTTTAATTTTGCTAATTGATATATCTATAAAAAATAAAATTTTAATTCATTCTAAAATTTGTTAAATAATAAAAAATAAGATGATATTTATAAAAGAATAGTTTTTTTAAATAGTACTAATAAAATAAGAACTTTTGTATGTTAAATAATAAATGGAATAAAATTTTTTTAAAGAAAATTAATTAAAAAAACTAAAATAAAAAAAATAAATTAACCAAGTTATGAAAATATTGAGTTGAACCTCGGTTGAACCACAACAGTTCAACGATTTAGGGTTTAGGGTTTAGAGTTTAGGGTTTAGGGTTATGAGCTTGGATCGAACCGATTCGACCTGGTTAGGTCTGAGTGCAAATTTGCTTTTAGGGGCCTGAATTTGCATGAAGCTTATTTCAGTTTTGGAGATTACTTTGCAAATGTTTTTTCTGATTGTGGTAAAAAAAAGAAGCATTTAATAACAAGAAATTATATGTGATAATATATGATTGCACCATATATTATTTTGCTGAGATTTGTAAATCATTTTTTATATGATAAGTAAATAATTGATGTAATTTGTAATCATGTAAATAAATCTTGACTACTTTAGATATAGGTAAATAGATATTTATATTAAATAAATATTCGCCACTTATATATATGTATATGTATATATAAAGTATCAAATACAATGTATTGCATTTCACAATGTAAAATAAAATTTATTTTTATTTTAATATTTATAAATATATTATAATCATTTTGTAATTGATTACGAAATACTTAGTTATGCTTATATTATCAGCATTTCTGTCACGCGGCTCATCCTAAGCTCTCGTGGGACAAATAGTAAATCTACGTGGAGAGCAACTACAAGGTTTTCTTACTATTTAATCCCTTAAAGAGTAGATTTTATACATTAAAAATGAAAAAAAAAAGGCTCATGATTCCTTCATTTCTCCTATGACTTGGATTTTTTGTTGTTGTTGATCGCATGTGACTTTGATGTAAGAGATCATATCTTTTGATTAAATAACTTAAAAAATGGGTGTGTGAGAGTTATGGGACTATTACATTTGTAGAGTAATTTAAATTATATTATTTACTTTTTTAAACGTGACGCTGTCATCGAAGAAGATAAAGAGTGATTGTCAGGTGATGTCCTAAAAAAAGAGAACACTGGAGTAAAGTATGACTCCTGACAGACGGCTAATAAATAGTGATGAAAGATGAACAAAAGTTAAATCATGCTACATCAAAAAAGAAGAAATTTTTTTGAACTGTATAAACGCGATCCTAAATAATAAAAACTCATTTTGAGGCAAAATTGTGAGACTAATGATGAAAAATCTACAGTTACGCATGATTAGACTGAAGTAATACTGGATGAGTGATCTCTCAAAAATTACTCAAGTAATATAATTTTTTAAAATTAAAATGAATAATATCACTACATTTAAATTATATAAAATGTTACATTAATTATAATTTATTTATTTTTGTCAAACATGCAGACTGTCTTATATTGTTATAAATGCAAAAGATAGTAAAATCAATGCATTTTTTATATATATCCCTAATTAACCCTTCAAATCAAATATATATCCCACTTGCAAAGATGATTATTTATATATATATTTTGGAATAGGATACTTACAATTATGAAAAAAAAAGGCACCAAGGTGTAATTGTTTATGCATGCTTACTCATTATTTAATCATACAATTAAAACAATAATTATATATTTAAAGAAAACTTTTTCTACTTATTTAATTTTAAAATTAAATATTTATACATATGATATAAATTTTACCACGAAGAAAAATTTAATTATTTATTAATGTAAAGATGTACAATGTGTAATTATGTATTAAAAATATTAAATAATATATGCAGATGTTTAAATTTAGAAATTAATTAAGAAAAAAATCTTTTTTAAATGTGACATATATATAAATTTCTTAGAAAACGTGTAAAGATATTGACATGTAGAATTTTGCCATGTGTTTTATTTTGAAAAAAAAATCCCTTAACCTAAATATTAATGGGTTAATTACTAAAAGTTCTTTATAGTTAACCTAATTTGGTTCACGAATTTCAAAATCTTGTTAAAATATTTCTATTTTGAAAATGTTATAATAGTGAAGTTCCTTTAAATTATGATTATAATATAACAATTCTTTACTAATAATTTTTATCATCATTTAGAAAATATTTTATTTTATTTTTTTTTAAATTTCATTTTTATCCCCACTATCTCTCTATTGCTTTTGCACACCTACACGTGTGCAAACTCAAAGGGGGCGAGTGTGGCGGGGCCGAGCATGCCGGCAGCCACCCCATCTCTGTCCCTCTCTCTCTCTCTCTGATGTGCACGAGCACGCACGTTTGAGCAGAGGGGAAAGGGCGAGTCGGTAGCACGCCACCCCCTCTCTCCCGATGAGGCACCGATGACAAGGCGATGGCCGCAAAGCAGCGTCAATGAGGCTGCAATGGCGACAGCAAGGTTGCGACAATGAGGCTACGGCAGATGACAAAAATATAAAAATTTGAAAAAGTATTAAGAATAAAATTAAAAATTTGTTGAATTTGACACTGTAAGGATCTTTTATGTAATATTAGATAAACTGTAAGGATCTTTTATCAAATTTTTAAAAGTTATTTACCAAATAATAATTATGAATTAAGTATAGAAATCTTTCAGTAATTAACCTAATATTAATCTTCAATTAATTTATAGCTCCACAAAAGAATAAATTAAGGGAGTTTTTGGTTCAATGTTATCTTGACGTTATGTTATGTTATTTAGAGAAAGCAGTTATTTGATTTAATGACATCTATAGATAATCTTATATAAGATTATAAAATTATTAGTCGAAAAATGATATATAGTTTACATAACATAATATTAATATAACAACGAACCAAACGCCCCTAAGTCAAGCGGTTGTAAAAACATTAACGATCATCAATTTATTAAATCAAAATCTTGTCCACTTGATAAATTTAATTTTTAAGGACACAGTATAGCACAATAAATAATTAATTAATATTTTAATTTAATACAAATAAACAACTTAATAAATAATAAAATCTATAAAATACTAAATTTAATTTTAGGCATATTTTTATTTTATTAAACCTCATAAATCTATGATATATCTCATTATAGTTGTTATCATAATATGCCTATCTTATTTATGAAAACTTTAACCAACCTCTCATTAAAATTGTGCGAAGAGCGAATCGTGCTACGATGTGCGTTACTTTGTTTCCCTCTCGTCTAATATGGGTAATACTGTTACTGCTAAAAGACTTCAACCTCTTCGTTGTTTCCTTCAGTCTAGGCCCGAGGATGGATAAGTTCTCCCCCTCATTCTGAATATATTTGATGACTTCCAAAGAGTCACCCTCTATCCAAGAGGTAGGGGAGGCAGGTGCCAAGCTTTATTCAAGAGGTTATCAAGGAGGAAATTGACTTTTATAATAAAAAGTAAGATTAGGATTTTATTTAATCTTTGATATCTTTATTGTAACTCTCGATTTTCATCCAAAAAAAAAATCTCTCATTAAAATTAAAATTAACACTTTTTAAATTATAATTAGCATGATAATTATTCTTATTTTTGCCTTTTTCTTGTTTATTGTCATTTCATCAGACACGTGTCGCGTTTTTAGCTGTCAATTGGAGGTCAACGCATTGAAAGTCAAAATCACATTTATTTCTATTTTTTGGAATAGATTCATGTCCTTTTTTATTTGATATTGTGATTTGTCATCCACTAGTTAGTAGTTCAAATATGGCCCATGCCATTAATATTTTATTTGATTGAAGATAACAATTAAATTAAATAAATTTTATAAATTTTATATTATACTTTATATACGCCGCAATTAATTTCGATAAAAGATGCTATAGAATCGATTACTTTAAGTTTCGCTAGCTTTTTAATTATCGCTAATTGAACTAACAGCTAAACATAATGGGAGGTGAGAGTGGCTTGAAGATTACTTTTTCGGTGTGATTAACGTAATTACTGTATATTTGAGCGGAGCATAAAATATTATAAAGAATTGGAGCGTGATGTGCGTATTTTTTAAGAATTTGAATGAATTACATAATTTATGTGAAATTTTATTAATTAATTATTAAAAATATGTAGCAATTTTTTTTTTAAATCTAATGTATGATCTCTCACTGGCCTCAGAGCGTGGATCATGTGTAATGCTGAAAAAAAGAAAACTTAGGACCTAAAAATAATATTTTTAAATAACTTAATAATATTTATAATATATTTCTGAATTTCAGTAGTTTTATTTATTTTATTTTCATATCTCTAGAATTAGAATATACTTAAGATTAGCATATTAATTAATATCATCCAAAACCTATTTTAAATATCGTTTATTTTTATATCATATTTATATAGTAGATGAGTTAAATATATTTACATTTATATTTTACAGTTTGACAAGCAATTAATAAAAATATTTTATTAAAATTTTCTAAATAAAATTGGGTAAAAATTAATTAAAAAAATTGGGTATAAATATCTGTAAAATCAATACGATACACAATAACGGATTATGGGAAATAATTTATCTAAAATATTTATATAAAAAACAGTTTATCTAAAATATCTAATCGAAAATGCTGTGATCTAAACAAAACAGAGCAATGCAAGGGGAAAACAGGGGAATAAATGATGAGTCACCATTGCCGTGATCTAGAGATACTATGCATGAGCAAGGCTAGTGCAGGAAACAAGATTGAACCTTACACGGCCCCAAGTTTGCCCGTGGATTCCGAGCCGCAAGATCTACCGCCATCTTCTTGGATGGGCGTTTGGCCAATCGCCATGGCCGCAGAGCTCGGGGGACCTTTCCGACACAGTCAGCAAGAACAGGGGAGCAGAGCTTTGGCAGAGACCCAAAAGATTTCGGCCCCACCTTCGCCTTCTGATTGGGGAGATCTGGTCAAGATCGACAGCATGGAATCCTAGATAAACTCACGGGGTCCAGTGGTGGGGGAGATCGGTGTTGATGATCAGAGGGGAAACATTGAGTAACGGAAGCATTTGGTGTAATCCTTTGGAGCAAGATCTTTGTTTTCTTCAGTGGGAAATATAATCCGAATCATGTATTTGGCTGCTATCTGTGCTTCAGAGAGTGAAGCTGAGTATGAGAGAGAGAGAGAAAATCTTTTAAAGAGATTAGTTTTGGAGAGAGATGAGAGATGGCCAGAAGCACACATGTGGCTCTGTTCCATATTGGGTCCCATGAGATTTGGGGGCAGGACCTGAAATCATCCCAACCCCCCAGAGCCATCTATAAAAACAAGCAGCGCCTAAGAAACAGAGCAGCAATATCTATCCTTTGCCTTTATTTCGACTTAGGGAGAAGAACTTTGCCTTTCTATATCTACATCTCTGCTTTATTGGTGGACCCTGTTGCTTCTCTCGGCTCTGTCAATCTTTGTGAGGGGTAGGGGGTTTAGATTTCCTTGGTACAGGTTAGATGGAAGGCTGACAGTGCATTTTGGACCACATTGGCACTTTTGAGTAAGTGACATCTTCTCTCTTCTGCCCTCTTACTTCCACCGTCTTCTTCCTCCTCATCAGAGCTCTTCAAAACCGAGCTCGGTGGAGCTTTAAAAAAAAGGTTTTAAAAACCGAGTTTGGTGAACCTGTGTTCTTCCTTGCAAACGGAAATTTCTCTTTCTCCCTAAATCTTCGCTTCTCCTTCATTCAGTCTCTGTTTTTGCAATGGGGTTAGACCAGTTCTGCGGTAGAATTAATATCCTTCTCCTCCTTCTCGCTCTCAGTTCCCCATGCAAGTTCATCCAGAGCCCCACGGACATCAACCATTTGAACAATCTGAAAGACACAAGCCTAAACCTTCTTCAAAGCACAAGCAAAGCTTCAGTAGACTTCGGAAGGTTCCATTTCAGCTCCCCTTCTGCTGTTCTTAGACCGAAGTCCCCAGCTGAAATCTCCATCCTTTTGAGTTTCCTTTCTTCTTCTTCTTCGTCTTCCTCCGAGGTTTCGGTTGCAGCCAGGGGAGCTGGCCACTCCATCCACGGACAGGCCCAAGCTCTCGATGGCATTGTGATAGAGATGGAATCTCTCCCTCCCGCCATTGAAATCCGTAAGCTGATCCATGGAGAAGAGGGCTTCTCCTACGCTGATGTGAGTGGAGGGACACTGTGGGTGGACCTCCTGGAAGAAGCTCTCAAGTTTGGTCTCGCTCCAAGATCATGGACTGATTATCTCTATCTCACCATTGGCGGGACACTCTCCAACGCTGGAATCAGTGGCCAGACCTACAAATATGGGCCTCAGATCAGCAATGTCCTCCAGCTTGAGGTGGTGACTGGTAAAAGAAAAGAAAAGCCAACCCATTTATCCATGTAAACTTTATGTTTTCTCGACTGTAATGCTCTGTTTCCATTATGCAGGCAAGGGAGAGCTTCTGGCCTGCTCGCCGGCTAAAAATGAAGAGCTTTTCTACGCAGTTCTTGGCGGGCTTGGCCAATTTGGAATAATAACTAGAGCAAGGGTTTTGCTCCAAGAGGCTCCACGAAAGGTATAAAGGAAAGAAAGCCTTTTTTATCCCTTTTACACAGCTCTGCCATGGCCTTTCATGAATGATTCTGGATTTTGCTCAGGTGAAATGGGTCAGAGCATTCTATGATGATTTCCAAGCTTTCACCATGGACCAAGAGCTGCTGATCTCAAAACCTGAGAAGGTGGATTACGTCGAAGGCTTCATAGTCTTGAACGCTAACTCTGTCCTAAACTCTGCCATGGCCTTCTCTGCCCAACTGGAATTCATCGCAGAGCTCCAGAAGGATAACTCTAAAGTCTTCTACTGCTTGGAATTCGCAGTTCATGACTACGGAACAGAGGAGACCAAAACACAGCGAGTACTCACACGAATTCTATTCCTTTTTGTTGGATCTGAAAACTCAACATGATGCGGAGCTATTCGTCTTATGTTTCAGGTGGTGAACGAAATTGCTATACGATTGAGCTTCCTACGCCCATTCATCTACAGCGTTGAGGTTTCCTATTATGATTTCCTCAACAGAGTGAGGATGGAGGAGATGAGTCTTCGTGCTAGAGGTCTGTGGGATGTTCCCCATCCATGGCTGAATATGTTTGTTCCGCAGAATGGGATCGAAGAGTTCAAGGATTTGCTACTAGATAGCATCTCTCCTCAAGCATTTGAGGGCCCAATCCTCATTTACCCATTTCTCAGAGACAAGTAAGAATCAAAGAGACTCCTCTCTCTCTCTCTCTCTCTCTCTCAAAACTCTGTTTCATAAATGCTTCATCTGGAAGGGGATGGGCTTGCCAGGCTCCTTTTTGCAAAGAAGTTAGTACAAGGGCATCCAATGCCTTAAAAGTAGGTTACTTGTGGGGATGTTTTTTAGTTGCTTTATGTCATTTATTACTCCTCTGTTTGTAAATTTGGACTGTTTTCTTCTGATCTATTGATCTGCTTTGTTCCCAGAGACAGAGCAGAACAGAGCAGGGCAAGCAGAGTAGCAGAGCTCCTCTGTTTTCTCTCTTTTATTACAATATGATTTTTAGTTCACATTCCACCTTTGTTAGATGGCAGAGGACAGCATTTAAGGCTGTTATCCTGCTCTGCTTTTCATCTTCCTTTACAAAAAAAAAATGTTTCTTTTTTTTTATGCAAATGTCTCATTTTTTAAGATAATACATCCTGAGCCTTTTTCATAGGCAGATGTGTAATTATCGACCTTTTTCCTTGTCTGCTCGGCTGTGCAGATGGGACGCAAACACGTCGGCAGTCCTGCCGGAGTTCTCGCCGGCAGTGGAGGCAGGGGGGAGCGGGAGAGTGGTTTACGTGGTGGGGCTTCTGCAGTCGACGGATCCCAGCCGGTGCTCTGCAGCGTGCTTAAATGAACTCCTCCGGCGGCAGCGGCGGCTGGCAGAGGTCACCGCCGGCGACCGGGTTGGGGCGAAGCAGTATCTTGGGCGGCAGGCCTCGCCGGCAAAGTGGCGCGAGCACTTTGGCCGCCAGTGGGACCGGTTCGCCGACCGGAAGTCGCGGTTCGATCCCCTCCATCTGTTGTCGCCGGGGCAGGGAATGTTTGTTAGAAGTGCCTCAACTTCGGTTAAATAACGTCCTGCCCCTCTTTAACACAATAGAAGATATAGATATAAAATACATAGAGTGGAGAAATTTATTTCTACACCCTCTAATGTGACAGCTGTCTGTTGTTCTAAATTTTATATTTAATTATTTTGTTTATCTCAAACCCTTGTTTTTTTTTAATAATTAAACAATAGTATGAGGGAATATTATATACATACCATTAAAATTTTTTAAGAGTTTTTACGTACATAATATAAAATTTACATAAAATTATGCATTTCACCATTAATTCATAAATATTACCACTATCACACCATATCCATTTAAATTTTACGCATTTCACATATTTCACATCATATTTTTTGATGGTGAACTTCACATTTATAAATTGGCCTTGATCTTAACTATATTATTAATATATTAATTAAATACTATAAATAAATTAATTTATATAAATAATAATTTAAATATTTATGAATTTATGTGTTTTAATTTATTTATTCTATTTAAAATTTCTAATTAGTTAGGGTGCTGAATTTAAATCCACATGACTGTAATTTTTAATTGAATTAAGAAAATTGATGTGTTTACAGTAAAAAAATAAAAATATATATTATAATTTAAATATTAATGAATTTATGTGTTTTAATTTATATATAAAATTATAAAGTATATGAAATATGTGAAATATGTGAAATACGTAAAATTTAAATAAATATGGTGTAATAGTGATAATATTTACGAATTGATGGTAAAATGCATAATTTCGTATAAATTTTATGTCCTGTATGTAAAAATCCTAATTTTTTATATTTATGTGTGACATCAAAATTTTTAATATTTGTATACTGACCATTGAAATTATTTAAATATTATAAAAATTGATCTTAGCTAGTTATCCTAACATGTTTAAAAAATATTATGGTAGTATGATGTATAAATATATATTTAAATACCTTCACATTAAGGCAGTCCGGCAGCCGCGCCGCCCCGCTCCGCCTCCGAGCGATGCATCGGCCGGGCGGCCACGGCCGCGCGACGCAGCGGCCTCGCGCGGCCAGGCGGCCACGGGCGGCCAGTTGCGTCGTGCGGCGGCGCGGCGCTCTCGAGAAAGTTGTAAATGTGCGTTGCGTCGTGCGGAGGCGGAGGCGCTCTCGGTTGCGTCTTGCGGAGGCGGCGCGGCTGCCGGACTGCCGGATCTGAAGGAGAGAGGGAGGGTAAGGGTATAATGGTAATTTTGTATATTTTTT